>CM031240.1:154608923-155208923 GCA_018340775.1 Taxus wallichiana var. yunnanensis | reverse complement strand
ATAAAACCCTTTCCACTCTGGATTACTGGATGGATCAACTGGAATTCGTCCTCGAAAAGATTGATAAGGTAAAGGAAGAAGCCCTGGATGCAATGCATCAGATGGAACAAATTGTTCTAACGATGTCTCCAGGGTTGCTTACTCCTTCTTTCACCTTAAGGAAGGTTGACGAAACCATTCAGATCTTCAAGGAGATTGTTTCGCAAGGGCTTGGGGCAGAGGTCACTTTTGACGCAGAATCCATCAATAACTGCTGGCCTGTCGGGACTTCATCGGGTTCTTAATAGAAGTAGAGAATGAATATTCCAAACTCCCAGAGAAGCTCACAGACGAGCGGGAGACTTGTGAGGCTATCACTGAGCGACACAAGGATCCTTCCCAGGATCAACTAGAGCCCATGATCAGTAAGTTCATGGGATACCGTGCCCAATTCCACATCTCGTCACTGGCGAGCGTGAGCAGGCATGATCCCCCTTTCACCCACAAGGATGACAACGATGAATGATTTCTCTCTCTTCTTCGACTTTCTTTTTGTAAATTTCTAAAGTATGTTGGCACAAATGATGACATCATCCATGTTGCACCATGGGATGATGTCATCCATCAAGTTGTCAAAAGTCAACATGACTTTGAGATATTTTGTAGATATTATGTAAATAGGTGGTTGGTTCCTTTTTGCCTTCCTTCTTCTCCTTCTTCTATAAATACTCGAATACTTGTTGTATTCGGGGGTGAATACTTTTCAGATGAGAAATAGAAGTAAGAAGAATATTTTGAACTCTTTAATGAAACAAACATTAAATACAATATATTTAGACTTTGTGCTGAATACATGTGTTTTAATATCAGATCTTTCTTATGTTAGATTTGTGTGATTGTTCTGTTGGATTCGCTTCTACTTTGTTGTCATTTATTCATCAGTATTGGTTTATCCATCTATGCAAGTAGGTTCATCTCTGTTTACTACCAACCCAAACCATAGACCCTTTGACCCTTCTGCTTTGGAATTCATTTCTTTTCTCCCTTCGGATCTGATCTTTCCTCCGTCTACCCCTTCATTCCTTTATTTTCGCATTTGAAACACCCCTATTGAGATGGGATCCCAAACCCCGAAGGTAGAATATTTTGAGACTTGCATGCATTCTCAAACCCCATTGAGAAAAAGGCCAAAGGTCTTGTGTGACCTGTAAGTCATGACTAGGGGTATGATGGAGATTAACATGTATCGACATTTTAAAGCATTTGACATAATCACAATGATCACGGTTTAGGGTTGGCCAGTAATAGCCTAGGGGAAGAATGCATTTTGTGATAATGAGACCGCTAAAGTGACCTCCAAAAATTCCATCATGGACTTCCTTAATGGTGTAAGGAATTTCAGAACTTGTAAGGCAGCGTAAGAGAATGTTGTCAAAACCACATTTGTAAAGAAGACCACCCATGATGACATAATGGGAGACACTTTTAAGAAAGGAACATTGTCCATTACGAGTGAGATCGGTGGGTAAAATGGAAAGGGAAAGATAGTTTGTATATTTCTTATACCAAAGGTCACTTGGGTCAGGAGAAATGGTTCCGATAGAGTAGACTTCATGAGGCAAATAAGAGGGTGATTGTAGTCTTTGTATGGTGACAAATATTTTAGAGTCAGTGGGTGAAGCAGGTATTTGAGAAGCCAAGCAAGCCATGGTATCTACAAATTTATTGGTAGAATGTGGGGTGGTTTGAAGTGTGTAATAGTCAAAGGTGGTCAAAAGTATGTCCACGTGATGCTTATACTTTTGAAGTATCTCATTACGAAACTGGTATATACCATTGACTTGGTTTATGACCAATTGAGAATCACCAAAGATGTTGATTGACTTAACATCTAAGGCATAAGAAACCTAGAGACCTAATACGAGTGCTTCATATTTAACAATATTGTTTGTACAATCAAAATCAAGTTTGAAAGACAAAGGCATAGGTTCACCATCAAAGAATGAGGATAACACTAGCCCCACCCCATGCTGACACTTGGATCCATCGAAGAGTAGTGTCATTTGGTAAGTGGGTTCATCGAGGAAAGGGTAGCTATAGACTCATCGGAAAGTCGAAGTTAGAGGGTTGATTCGAAAATAGGTGTTTTTGCCAATTGGTCGGTGATAGTTTGGCCCTTGATGGAATTTTGATGGATGAATTCGAGGTTAAGGTCGGCCAGAAGCATAAGCCAATGTGCGACACGTTGATTTTGATAAGATTTGGCATACATGTAGTGTAATGGGTAGTATTAGTAATGACAAAGGTTTTGTGGTTGAGTAGGTAATGGCGAAGTTTGGTGGTGATGAAAACTAAGGCTAGGAAAAAAAATTCAGCATGGGTATATCTAGTTTTGTAGTCAAGAAGGGTACGGATTATGTAATAAAACACTTGCTCTCGGTGTTGGTCATCACGATGAGTGAGCATTGCACCTAAAGAATGGTCATGGTAAAAATATATAGGTAGAAGGCTGGTCATCCTTAGAGGAATGAGCACTGGTGGTTGAAGGAAGTATTGTTTCAAGGCTTGAAGGCTTTATGGCATTCATTATCCCATTTGAATGAAACGTCTTTCTTGAGAAGATGATGGAATGGTTGATAGTGGTCAGAAAGTTGGGAGATAAAATGATGAATTGATTGTAGCTTTCATTGTAGGCTCCAAGTTGACGGAGATTAGTGGGTGGTGGAATTTTAAGGATAGCCTTGACTTTATCAGGATAGACTTCTATGCCACATAAAGAAATGATGAAACCTAGAGAGTTTCCCGGAAAGTACCATAAAGATGCACTTTTTTGGTTGAAGATGAACACAATACTTGATGAGGTGGTCAAACATGACCTTAAGAATGGCCAGGTGTTCAAGTTCGATGCTTGGATTTGGCAAGATCATCTACGTAATCCTCCCATATGCGATGCATGATGTCATGGAAGATTTAAATCATGGCTCGCTGATATGTAGCACCGACATTTTTTAGGTCAAAGGGCATGAATCGATAGCAGAAAGTCCTCCAAGGGGTGATGAAAGTAGTCTTGTGTTGATCCTCAGGAGCTAGTAATATTTTATTATAGCCTGAGAAACCATATTTGAGTGATAACATTTCATGGCTAGCGGTGAGATCAACTAGTTGGTCAATGCCTGGTAGTGGGAAATTATCTTTGGGACAAGAAAGGTTGAGGTCATGGAAATCCGTGCAAAGGTGGAGTCCCCCTGTCACTTTCATGATAGAAATGATGTTATAAATCCATTGGGGATAATCAATGGGTAAATGAAGGAAACCGAGAAAATGCATCTTGAAGCTCTTCTTTACCATAAGAGGAATGCGATGATGCATTTTCCGTAGCTTTTGTTTGATAGGTTTGGCATTAAGAATGGTTACGATGTTGTGAACCACAATTTTTAGGTCGATACTGGGCATATTAGCATAGGACCAAGAAAATGCATTGCTATGGTCCTGAAGGAAAGAGGTGAAGGCTTCTGTTCGATAGCGTCTAAGGATTGGCCGATCTTTAGAATGTGTGGGTCATCTTGAGTATTAATGTTGATTTTGATGGTCGATTCATTCAACATGGTTTGCGTCTCAGAGGGTAACGACTGGTGAATATAAGAGTCTTCTGCACCAAGGTAGGTGAGGATGGACTCATCATCCTTGACATTGAATGATGTTAATTGAAGGCGTATTGTCATCGATCATGTCAGGATACAAGAATGGGAGAGAAGAGGGAGCCTCACCATCACGTTGATAGGTCAGTGGTCCTAGGGAAATGGTGTTTACAAAATTTTATTTTAGGAGGTATAGATTCAGGATCTATGGACTTAAAGTGGGTGAGGATGGTAATGTGGGTGAATGAGAGGGGGAATATTTCTCATCCTGGATAAGGTCGATGTGAACCTTCTTAGAGGATGGAGTGTAAAACCAATGCCCCTACGATCATTGTGTTTATGAGAGGTACAAGAGATGACAGTGTGGCAGCCTTATTCATAAAAATTGAAGCCAACTCCTTTCCATGCACACCGGTGGAGGAAAGTGTGAGTGAAACGATGGTTAGTGAGGGAGTGTAGGTTGGATAAAAATGGTTTGGTTTGGGATGGAGGTTTGGGTTTATAGGTAGCCATATCAAGTCCCCCATATGTTAGATTGGTGCGAAGGTGGGGAGGGCCATAAGGGAAAACGTCACCGATGTGAATATCATAACTGGGGTGTTGACGTAGATTCTTGTACTCTTGTGGGGTGAGGAAGGTATCGATATTGTATAGGTGGTATTCCCCCAGAGTGAGGCATTGAAAAACACATTCTAAGGGATCAGTAGTTTGTATGTGGGTAGTGGGTATAGATGGCTCGCTAGATGAAGGGGAGACAGGGGTGCCAGTGGTAGAAGCTACAACTGTAGTAGGGATAGTGAGGTTAGATGCAATAGAAGTAGTGGTAATTTTGGTTGATGGGTTCGTGGGTGGAGGTGAAGTGGTTGTGGTGGCGGATGCCTTGACCGGTACAAGCACATCATTGGGTCGATATAGCATGTTACAGGTATTGAAAGGTGAGGGGTTGGCAAGGATGGTGTAATTATGTCCCTCGTGTTCAAATTTTAGGCATCGATGTAACGTTGAAGGGACACAACCCATAGCATGGATCCAAGGTCGTCCAAGCAATAAGTTATACTGGAACTCCCCTTCTAGGACATAGAAAAGTTCCAGGATGGTGCGGGGACCTATACGGACATGGAGAACAATGGTACCTAGTGTAGAGGTCATGGCGTCATTAAAGGAACACAACATAATGGGGTTACCATGCATGCAATGGGTAGGTATTTACATTTGGTCGTACGCATGGGAGGAGATGATGTTAATACTAGCACCACCATCGATCATAACATGTCGTATGCATATATTATCGATAAAGACGGAGATGAAGAGATGAAAGCCTTACATTTTTCTACATCGTGTCTCGACACATGATGGTAGGTGAAAATTTTGGTTTCGTCAAACTCTTTGGTTGGATTTGAGTGGGTCGTAAGGTATAAGAGGTGGTAATGTGATGACAAAAGTTTTGAGGAGGTTGGTTAGGATTTTGGCATAGGACCTTGTTAATGGATCACAATGGGAGGTGAATGTGGGTATGGAGTACAGTGCGATGATGTGTGTAGAAGAGTCTTTACAAGAGGGGATTAGGTTGGGCTACTAGTTTGGTGTGTGGTGTGGTCTTAGGTGTTGGTCGTATCTACTTGGGTAGGGGCATGGTAGATGAACTGGAAATGGAAGGTTTGGTTGGTTTAACTACCTTATTAGAGGGTAGCGGATTTTTAGCTTTAGGTTGTATCTTTTTAGGTAAAGGTGATATAGGCATATGAGATGTGGAGGGAAAAGCAAATTGTGGAAGAGGGGAGTTACCCATGGGGTAACCGAGGTGCTGTGGAGGTAGGTGGTGTGAGTGAAAGAGAAGGAAGTGTCATGGGTAGTGAAGAAGCTATTGATGGTATTGGAGGTATAGGTGGTAAGAAGGTTACGGGTGAGGGCGGAGGTTGTGTGGGTTGCTTAGGTATATTAGAGGCCTCTGAATGGGGAAATGGGTTGCTTTTTTTTTGGTTTACCGATGGATGGGGGTTTCTTGGCCGGGGTCGAGGGTGAGGTCCTAGGATGGACGGAAGGAGTGAAGGTGATAGGGGCATGGTTGGTGAGGTTGGGGTATGAGATCTAGGAGATTGGATCTTCTTTTTAGGGGTCGGGTTAAGTTTGGTGTTAGTTTTGGAAGATGTAGCTAAATCTAATTTGATGGGTGGGTGAGTAAGGCTAGTTGTTGGTATGACCCTAAGGTAGTGATAGGTTTAGGTAAGGGAGATGATATAGGCGTGGGTTTGGGTGTAGATGCATTTTGGGATATGGGAAGAGGTGTGAGTTGGGCCATGAGTGGCATCATGGAAGGTATTGCAATAGTTGTGGTTGTGTTTGGTTTGGTCGCTCGAAACACTTTTGGATAGATAGTGGAGGTGTCGTAGTGACAACTGCATTTGTGTTGAAAAAGGAAGTAGAAGGCATCCCCAAAGTAAGGCTCTATCGACATAGTCTAGGTGATCGGCCAAGTGTGAGAATGGTATTGTTATAAGCGGGGCTGACGTGGATCGAGTGGAAATCCCCATAAAATTTTTTGAGATATAAGGAAATGGATAGCCTCGGACTCATGGGGAAGAGAGCCAAATAGATCAACGAGATCTTGAAGGTTTGATGGTGAAGGGCCATCAAAATACATCGGTACTTTGATAGGATCCCTATTAGTAGAGGAGAGGATGGGCCACCTGAAGTAGACTCTCCTTGTGTTGGTGTAGGCGGTGGACCTGCATCTCTATGAGTAGGAGAGGTGCCACGAAAGCCGCTTGGAATTTTGAGTGGTCAAAAGTAGCGTGCTGATTATAGGCTCTTCCATGGGTGAAGGAGTTCCATATGGGTAGAGGAGTAGATGAAATAGGTTCTGGTGTAGGTAGGGGAGTGCGGGATAAGATTTCATCTATGGAAGGAACATGAGGCAATTGAGAAGCAATTGGTGTGTCATTGAAAATAGCGTGGACCTCACGGACATTGCTATCATTGTTTGAGGTATCACCCACTTGGTTGGAAGATGGGGCATGATTAGGGAATGGATTCTTGAAGATATGTAGGTTTTGGTTAGTGGGTGCATTCGGGATATCCAAGACTAGATCTCCATTGTCTATCATTTCTTGGATGATATTCTTGAAGGTGATGCAATTATTGTTGTTATGACCTTTGACACGATGATAGTTGTAAAAGTTGTGTTTCTCATACCACGTGGGCATGGGTCTCTCAAGATCAAAAAAATATGTGGTTTTATAGGTGGTAGTGTAATGGCACCAGCCTTAACAAGATTTTCCAAAACATAAGAATAAGATTCTCCTATGGAAGTGTATTTTTGTTGTTCTCGTCTGAACCGAAAAGCTTGGGATAGAGAGATTAGAAGGGGTTTGGTTGGGTTTGATTGATGAGGGGGACCGGATTTGAGAAATATGACATTAGCAGACCCTTTGGGCTTTGAATAGTTATTTTGGGGTTTCAAAGACGAAGAAGTATCATTTGATTTGAACACAATGTTCTTGTTATGAAGTTGAATCTTCTTTTCTTCGATAACACGAATTTCCAATTTCGTGCCATGGTGAATGCCTCGTTGAAAGTGTGAAATTTTTCACAGGGTTGGTGAGATGTGTCTAGCACATGCTTGAGTAAATATTTCTATAAGCTTAGTTTGAGGTAATTGGAATGTGAGCTAGTTAATGAGGCTACGCCAGTGAGTGATGAAGTTAGCGATAGACTCATCGTCATATTGTTGTGTGGAATAAAGATTAGTCATGGTAACCTTCTTAACAATGTTGATGGAGAAGTGATTTAGGAAGGCTTGGGATACTTGATTAAATGAGTAAATGGAGTGTCTTGGTAATCCTGTACCCAGTCAATAGAGTCTATCGAGAGACATTGGGAAAGTCCTCAAAAGTAAAGCATCATCATGGGAAATCAGTAACATCCATGTTTAAAGGACCACAAATGTTGTTGCGGATCCTCTTTACTATTGAAGTGGTTGAATTTTGGCATTTCCCAATGTATGGGGTATGATCGAATAGGAATGGATGGGTGAATAGGATCATTACAAATTTCATCATAGGTGAGGGAATTACGTGAGCTAGAAATCGATGCTTCTAATGTCTGCATCTTTTCCATCATCAAATTGATGAGGTCATTGGTAGGTTGTGATGGAGGGACACCTCCTGTGGCATAAGGAGGTGATACTAAACCTGATAGGGAGGTTGAGAATAAGGAACCGACATAGAAGGCACATATACAAAATGGATGACAGATGAGATAGGGGGTTGTTGATAGTAGTTATATGTAGGTGGGATGGTCGTCGTGACTCTAGTAGTGATTAGGGGTGGTGTTTGTGGGATGGAGAGGACGAGATTCCGGAATAGAGTAGAGTCACCGACACCACGGGTGGTTGTTGCAATGGGTATTTTGAGATAATGGGTGTGGAATGTGTTGTAGTGGGTGGTCGAATGAGGGGAAAAAGATACAACAGGTGTGCACAAGTGAAGCCAGTAGACATAACAATCATGGAGGGTATGGGTCCTAGCTGTGAAACTATCAAGGGTGAAGTAGGTGAGGGTAACACCACATTATTAGAGGCTGATGCAAAAACAAGAATAAGGGCAGGAGAGATGGATACATGCATGTCATATATCAACTGACCTGAGGAGTCTCGAGTGGAAGAGTGGGAAAGGTAGAAGCGTAAGACCACGGGATTACGATCAAGGAGTCGTGTAAAATATGCAACAATGGTGGTAGCTATGGTTGGATCCATGGGTGATAGGATGAAAGGCGGTGAGGGACTAGGTGGGAGTGGTTGATGACTAGTGTGGAATATGAGGGTGTTAGTCTAGCTATGAGTCAACACCATGTGAACAAGTGCTGACTTGGTAAGACTATATTCTGTAGATGACATAGAAAATAGTAGAAACAGAGAATAATGGGGTCTGGGAGGTGAATCTAGTCAATGTCTAGATTTTTGAAAATAAACATAGGTAACCAATGACTGGTAAAGTTGATTGGTGATGGTTGAGAGCAAACCGATGATGGTCGGGCTAGCTGGTGATGGTGAGGGAACAAGATGATGGTTTCTAAAACTGATACCGGTCATTATGGAAGAAACCAATCTCAAAGAATGAAATAGGAATGTTGGATGTGTACTTGTGGTGATGTAGGTATCAACAGGGGAGAAATATGATGATGCCCTAAGAGGGTAATGTAAATAGTGATGAAGGCTATTCTAGGTAAAGTAACTAGAAATCTAAAGGTTTTTGATGAATTGTGAAATTAGAAAGAAATGAAGAAAATTGGTTTTGTGAATTAAATTAAGTGAAGAATCAAACTCAAAAACTTGAGAATGAGGAGATGGGGTTAGTAGACAAAGTCAAAATACTCCCTACGATGGTGGAGTGTGCAAGCCAAGAAGAAAAATGGAGTAGTCTCACACCTCAAAACACAAGTGTAGACACCAAATTTGGGTCTTACGACGCCTGTAGATCTGTCTCACAACTACCTCACCACCTAAATATTATTTATTAATTACCTTATAATTAATAAAACATCCAACCTAGCCACCTCACCTCGCCAGTGATGATCTAGTAACCCTAAATAACCTAATTAAGACCTATAATGGTTGAGACTCCACACCCATGAATCACCCGCAAAAATGAACCTAATAATGACTTGACCAAGCCCACAACTAATCCCTCGGGAGAAAAGGAGGGAAAGTTGGCTATTTTACTAAAAATAGCCAACTTTGTGACATGGTCCCTACTCGATCGGTGTGGTTAGGTGACATCGTTCCTGTAAATGACCTCCCCAACCAAAAAAAAAGGAGATCAAAATTCATTGGGAAGGATTGGAATTCATTGGTAAGAGGAGACAAGTGATAAAGAGAGAAGAGATTACGAGAGAAAGGTATTGAGCCCAAGACTCAGATGGTGAGCAACTAGATGGTCGCACTCATCCAAACATGGGAGATTCGGAATAAACACTTCCGATGCGGATCATCCCAACCGAGCCTTGCCTTCAAATTCCTTGGACCTACATTCACATCGAAATAGTAAGTGAATGTATGCTCTGGATTACTTTGTGAACTTTTGATTCTTGGGATTATAAGCTCACTCGGATCTAGAGTACCACCGCACCTAACCTTCATTCATATCTCTATATACCCTAAAGATGCCTTCGCTCTCTCGAGAAATATGACCTTCTAAGACCAACCCCCATTTAAAAGCCCCTAAATCAGAACATACCGATATGTTTAGAAGGCTATTCTAGGTTCTATAAGCAGAAGTCGGTTATCTGAAGTGAAATTAGAAAGAAATGAAGAAAATTAGTTTTGTGAATTAAATTAAGTGAAGAATCAAACTCAAAAACCTAAGAATGAGGAGATGGGGACTTGGAACACTAAAAGGAACCTGACCACCTTCGAAAGGAAGTCAAAATACTCAATTGTTTATGATGGTGAAGTGTGCAAAAAAGGAGAAGAAGAAAAATGGAGATTCCTCCTAGCCCTAACCCTTATCATTTCTCAAGAGAATGAAAAGATAGAAATCAACTCTCGAACAAAACACAAGTGTGAAACAACAACAAGAAGAATGCTAAGAAAATGATCCTAACAGTGATTTTCTTATGTTTATTTAGCTTATGCTATTTAGGACTGACTGTGTGTATTTAGAACAGATTTTTTTGGTTAGGAAGGCATCCTACGAAGAAGGATATCTAAAAGGAGAGGTTTTAGGTATGTTATGGTGGGGGAGCCGTCCTCTAAGATGATGACTTGATAGAGAGGCAATGAGTAGGAGGAGTACCTACCAACCGAATTGTGTGATCACTGATAGATGTTCTTGGGTAAGATTTTGTTTAAGAAAGATGTGTACATTTTGATTTTGTGCAAGTTTGGTAAGACACACAGAGAGAGAAAAATGTGCTTTCTACGATTCTTTGTGTCAACCATCAGTTGGTCTTGACTTCCCACATATAGGTTGTCCTCAATTTTAATGTGAGCTAATAATTTAAAAAATCAGAATACAATGCAAGTGTTTTAAACCCAAATGAAAGTTTGATATTCGATGTAGCAAGTGATGAATAGGAAGAGGGATGCTCTTTCACTAATGTAATGCAAAAGAAAGGAAGATGTGTTCTTTTTAAAGCACCAAAAATATGATTGTTTTTTTAGATAATAGAAAGAAGGAGAATGATTTCAAAGAAGAAAATTAATGTGGAAGCTTTTTAAAGGAAACAAACACACAACTTTCACCTAGGAATGAATAAATGCAAAAAAACCCTAATGGGTCCCATCAGGCGTGCAAAATGTTTCACCATTTTCTTTACCTTTTGAAATGATGAAACAGATAAGGGTAAGGGCAAGGAGGAATACCTATTAAATGTTAGTCGATTGATGGTTTTGTATGCGTTCTGACTTCTTGATCCATAGCTGAATGTGAGAGCTTCCTTTTGGCTAGGAGGAACTACCTATAATAGAAAAAAAGACCACAAGATGATAGTTAAATGATATATGACAGTGGACTGCCTAGCGTATGCTAGTTCCGGGAAGTGTGATACTCCCTAGATGGCTGTCAATCCACTGTTTAAAACAAATTAATGTGAGAAACAAGTAAATTCCTACTGTAGTTGATATGATTTAGGTATTTCATTCAAGTACAATAAGAAAATCCAATCACAACAAGCTAGGCTATAGTTGGATCTGAGAGATGAGGTGTCTATCAAGGTACTGGGACTGGTCAGGGTCTGATTCTAGGTTATTTAGGTCAACTGGTAGGGTGATTGTTGGGTTGTTCTTGGTCAAGGTATAAAACATAGAGACCAATGTCGGTTGAGTGTGACCGATGTTGGTTTAGGTAGAACCAACGATGGTTGTGAGATAACCGGTGTCAGTATGGTTGAGGTAAAAGAAACTCAAATAGATTAAATGACAGAGGCTGATCTGAGGTCAAATGAGGTTGGGAGAGTGGATGAGAAGGTCTATGGAGATCTCAAGTACACTCAGAAATGGATATTAGGTCGGAATGGTGATTTTGTGGTGTGGGTAAGGGAAATGGTGAGATTACAAGATATTAAGCAATGGAAGAATGAACATACAAAGTATAAACTAATGACAAGAATGAAAAAAGTTAACTATGCTGAAATAGACAATGTTGGTAGAGATGTACTTACTGTGATGCAGATTTTGATGGTTGTTGATAAGAAGAATAGTGTTGGATATCTTAGCAGTGATTCCCAGAATGATTCCGTGAGTGCAATGCTTCAATATCTATCCTAGTGATGGCTCTGGATGTCTGGATACGTGAAAGGATGCTGGTTTTCTTGCATGCAACTCGGATCTCCTTTCCTTACTCTCAGAATGTGCTAACCCAAAAACAAGGCTGTTTGGGTGAATAAATGGTAACCGACGATGGTTCTTGGTTTTCCGGCATCGGTTTATGGGTGACCGATGTCGGTTAAAGTGGGATTCCTTAGGTTTACTAAAATGGGTAGATATTTCTAATTTCTTGGGCCCAATTAGTTTATTCTCGTGGATTAGAACGGAAACTTCCCTTCTAATGAGCAGGAATGTGGTTAGAGATATTTTAGGGATTTATTTTAGGGTTAGACCAAATCTTAGCTCATTAAGGAAAGTAATACTTAGTTATTGTTGGTTATGGAAACATGCCAAGAATAGGTCTAGGGTGAGGTGGTGGGATAGAAATTAAGGTAATTAGATTTTAAATATTGTGAGGATGTATATAAATTTAATTTAATTAATTTATTTAAAGGTGATGTGGGGTGGAAGGGGCCATGGTTAGATGAGTATGCTTGAGCTAATTATTTGACAAGGGACCAAGGGGAGTGTGACCCAATTTTGGTGTCTACAGTGTGAATGTCCACCTATAAATTTTGGTCTTTCCTTAACCGGGGTGAGAGAAATTAAGGTGTATAATGATATATATATATATATATATATATATATATATATATATATATATGGGAATATGATATTTCGACCCCCGAGCTTGTTGGAAAGGTCAATCTAAAACCAAATACAACCACTAAATGCAGTTCTCACTTAAAGGAGTCCTCACAAAAGCACTACATAAACTTGGGAATTAGACACGAGCCACGAAGACATATGAGATGTGATCTCAAGCACCACTCCTAAAGAATATATTAAAAATTTGGCATGTAATGATGTTTTGGATGCTAAGCTTTGTGAATCAAGGTAAACCCACCTATAATATACATATGTTATGTGAGTTGCCAACAAATCTCATTTTCATATGCAATGGAGATGGAATATGTAGAGGGGAAGAATGAAAGGATAGTGAAAGTGAAAAGGTGGGGATGGATATGGATAGAAATAAGAAAATGGGAACTCACAAGGAAGTAGTAACTACTCTAATCATCTAGATATAATGTCATTATTGCTTCCAAACTTGAAATCAAATTAAACTCATCCTTCAAAGGTCTTTTTCCTTGATGGACACCCAAACAATGAAAATAATTCAAAATAATCCCTAAAACTTCAACGCGGACACTTGATAATGAATCTTTATGCATTTATTATATGAAATCCCTGAAACCAAAGGATGCTCTAAGTTAGAAAATATTCATTCCTAGTAGTTATGAGAGGAATTTAGAACTGAAGAAAATGATGCAAAGTGACACCACAAAGCAACATTCCCTTAACATCAATCAAACAATCAACTACGAAATACATCTTTGTAGTTATTGGACATAATAAAAACAAGGTTTCAAAGGAAAATGAGGATTTATTCATGTTAAATATTTTAACAACAAGAAAAAATAAACATGTATATGGAAGAATGGTCTGTGTAATCATTTGTGACAAGGAGACATCTATTTGTTGGTGAGAAAATTTGTCGGTGGAAAAATTGGTGGGTATCCACCAACACTCTGAGACTTTAGGTCCCTCTTCTTGAATGGTGCAGCTCCATTTATTATGCATGCATGAAATTAAAAATGTGGTGGCTTGATGGCGAGGATCCAACAAGAACACTCTAATGAACCAATAACAAAAGCTTAAAGTTTATTGCAAGAGATAAATTTTCTTAGGAGGTAGGAAAGGGAGTGGGAAAAAGAGAAGGGGGATTAATATTGTAGGTAGAAAATCATATGCCTACAACCATTAATCAGAATACTTCAACACACATAGATATAGAAGAAAAATAACTTTTCTATTAACAACAAGACAAGATAAGATTAAGAACACAAAGTTTTAGTAATCTTCTCATAAAAAAAGGCAAGAAACTCCTTTATTCTTCATTGATGCTTTGGAAAAATTATACATAGTGAGAAATAGAAGAACATAGAGAAGGAAAAAGAGGAAATAGCTATCTCTTTTGTTTCTTCACAAGTAGTAATATCTCATGAGCATAAAAATTTGAAAAACCTTGAGAATGAGGGTGTCATCATAATTTATAGACTAGAGAATGAATCTTCACCTAACCCCCACATGATCTTTCAATTTTCCTCCACAACATGTGACTTTTTGAATCACTAGGGATGAAATTTAGTCCCCTTTTATTAATTAAGAGAGACTTATTAAAATATTGACTATAGTCACATTTAAATGAATAAGACAAATGTCATGATTACTCACAATGAAGAATTAGAAAGGGGGTAGAAGAGGAGAAATAATGAGAGAGGGGAAGAAAGAATAAGTTCTTCTAAAGCATGACTGAAGATGTCTTTGCCTTCGATGAAGATCCACATTGAAGAAGTTAAAGATGGAAACTGGCCTTGATGACCCTCTGTGAAATTTTTATACTAATTGGAAAGCTCTGATGAAGTTCACTTTAAACACTTTGTCCTTGCTGGATGATGATCAAAATCTACCCCTTGTATATGATACACAGACACCTTTGATTGCTAAATGAGTGTTTGAAAACATTGTTGATATTTCCTAATGTGAATTCAAGATGACCTATAGATGATGCTCATGATGATCCTCTGTGATCCTTCCATGATCTTCGAAAAATATTTCTCCTAGAATGATGTACTTGTTCGTATACACCACCGAGAAGGTAAGTGATGAGTACTGATGAATACACCATTGATAGCAATGAATAATGCTCATTACACAATATGAAACAACCTATTCAAAACACGAATTACTGTCATTTCTTCATGATTGATTATGAATATGAATAGGAAACTAGAACAATTACTAATACAATGAAGCCATGCCAATCATGTCATCTACGAGGACATGGATGACCACAATTAGGAATCAACTCATGTGAATCACAGTTCACCTTTCACTCCTCCGTAAGCATGAATTTATCATTTCCATTCCCATGGGGAGATTTCTAGAGAGATGATCACCACCAAGTATCTTGATGTGAAAGAAACAAATTCAAATCTCATGACCTGATGATGAAACATGTTTGCACCTAGAATGAGAGTTTACTATATTTATAAAATTTCTCTTTTCCACCCTTTTCACTTTCGATCACCTAGTTTATTCTTTTGGATGTCCTCTGTACACACTTCCTTTGAAGAATGTGCCCACTGTGAGAATTTACTAAAAATAGTAAGTTCTCGGGTAGATAATTAATACTTTTAGAAAGTGGATTTCCCGCTCTCGGATTTTGATGAAATTATATTTTTTGATATGGTTTTTTTATTTCTCATCTCATATTAACTTCATTACAAACCGATCCTAGAGCAGCGAGAAATAAATTTTTAAAATTTGGTGCAAAGATACATGAGGTTTCTTCTCTGAAAAAAATCATTTTTGTGCATGTGAAATCCACCACCTAGGTTTTTATGGCCTCTAAAAATGGTGAAAGAAGCAAAAAATTTCACATTAAACTATGTCCTAGTTTTTAGATATGAGTTTTTCATTATCGTGGGCAACATAGTCATTTTGGTGCAAATTTGAGCTTGGAATTTGAAATTTTCAATGAAATTTTTAGTGCTATGATCATGGGAGAATGGTGATATGGATGTAAGGGAAAAAATGACAATTTAGGAATCTTGAAACATTTTGCGAGTTACGGGAAGAAATGGAGAAAAGTGGGGGAGAATGAGAAAATGCCCAAGTGTTTATATTTATAGGATTTCTTACCTTAATGGAAGGGGGCACATTTTTTTTCCCCATGTCACCTTTGAAAGGTACAATGGGGGTACAAAATTTTACCTTAACCCTAGGTTGACACTTGGCATTCATGCACCGATGGAGGAGGGGTTGGAAAATGAGCAAAAAGTGCTAAACGAGAGGTCTCGGGGTCATATGGTGTGTCCATAGGCTCAAAGGAAGGAGGGGTGAAATTTATTTTCCCCATGTCCCCTTGGAAAGGAAAAAGGGACACCAAAGTGCACATAAGTGCCATGTTGACATGTGGCACTTAGAAAACATTCTAACTGTGAGAGCGTCCTTGAGAGAGAGCTTGAAAATGAAGTTGCTGGAGCTCTTGGAGGTCTTTTTGGGCACTTATTTATATGATTTTGACTTCAAACACCATTTGGAGAAGAATGAGATGGGTCTCAAGGTCGTATTCTTCCTAAAACCCCTAAAAAGATGACTTTATTCTTTAGACTCACAAATTATGCCCTTAAAAAATGAGCTCCCCGATAAAATGCAAAGGGATTTTGAAAAATATGATTATTTCATCTTGTAGAGGATCCTATTAGATTTATAATGAGTGATTTCTCACCTCTTAATTCCTTACAGAGCTTCTGGAATCATTCACCAAAGATCAGGTACCTGTTTTGAGTGCCTTCTCCTCCCGGGGGTTGAGACTTGTTCATATGAAAAACCATATGGAAGAAAGGGGGAGGGAAAATTTTATTATCCCCCTTGTACCCTATAAAAGGGGTGGAGGGACACCAAAAGTTTGTATTACCTGGTGATGACAAGTGTTAAGCATGTGTGGCATGGAGCAGGGGGCTATAAAAATTCCAAAAAGTGCATATCGGAGCCTCCTGGGGTCATATGAGGTGTCCATGAGGCCTAAGGTGGGGGGTGCACTTTTTCTATCCCTATTTTCCCCTTGGAAAGAAAAAAGGGAGAGGGAATTAGCCCGCGTGGCACTTGAAAATTTTGGCTACGGACGAAGCTTGTACCTTGTAGAAGAATTTTGAAATGACATTTTGAGCTCCCGGATGAATTTTTAGGCACTTATTTATATGATTTTGACATTAAATGACATTTTGAGAAAGATGGGAGGGGTATCAAGGTATGATTATGATTGAAAAATTATATCAAAAGGGGATTTTTATGAGGACGATTTGTTGTTCTTATAAAGAATGAGTTGTGGAAAGAAAGGTATATTTGTTTTGAAAAATACAAGATACCATCATGTAGAGCAACGAATTATCTTTCCATTGATATTTTTTTCCTCCAAATCATTCTGGAGCTCCTAAAGTTATCTCCCAAAGCTCATGTGCCTTTTCGCAATTGATTAAGCAAATATAGAATTTATAGATGCCTAAATCTAATTACAACGTAGTAATAAATGAATACATAATGAAGTACAAAATTGACCCAAGAAAATAAGTAATTAATATTTAAAACCCTAAATGTAAATGAAAGGAGGAAACACTTAGCTAATCTTGATGTGATGATGAAGTGTGTCGATTTGAAAAGTAGCTCAAGTGGAACTCGGAATGTCCAATGTCGAGACTCGAGAAAAACGAGAGATTTCATAATAGCTAAGACCAGGGCACCTATGGAGGGTCAGTGGTGCCCGGGGTGCCAGAGACCTATTATGGGTGTATGTGTCTACTCAAAGGCTATGGAAACTCATTTCGCGGGGTCGCAAGATGTTTGTTGTCCTTCACTTCTTATATTAGTATGTTACATCAAGTCGCATATGTTTCCTATAACACAATGAAGAAATGACATGTGAAACCCTCAAAAGCACATCAAATCCCAAAAATAAAATAATGCAAATGAGGGGTCAGAATGTCCTCAACTATCAAACAAGTGATCTTATGACTGAGGGATACACTACTTTTTAAACCTAATGTAGTTCTATGTGTGTGTGTTTGCGGAAATGTTCCTAGGTGGCTCTTGTGTGTGTCACACTTGATAGCAAACAAGTAGATAGATGTAAGAAATGTAAATATATGTGTGCATGAAAGAATGAACTTCCCATCCTATGAAGTGTATGTATAAGTATCATTCCCTTTCCCTTATGTGTGGATGTTAGATGGATGCTT
This sequence comes from Taxus wallichiana var. yunnanensis, assembly GCA_018340775.1. Classification (NCBI taxonomy): domain Eukaryota; kingdom Viridiplantae; phylum Streptophyta; class Pinopsida; order Cupressales; family Taxaceae; genus Taxus; species Taxus wallichiana. The sequence goes on along the minus strand of CM031240.1, from coordinate 155,191,140 downwards.
GAATGCTCTTGATAATGGCCTTTGAATGCAACCTTAAGTGGTGATAGCTAATGCTTAGTGCTTGGTCCTTTATTATGATCACATAACTTTATATTTATATGATTCCCTTGCTTTAATTTTGTAATTAAACCTGAAAAGGCCAACTACTAAAAAGATAAGATGCTCAAACGGCTATAAAGGACCCAAATATGTGAACAAAGTACAAAGAGGTTGGGGGTGCCCAGAGGGGACCGGGGGTGCTTGCATTGGCATCTGGTTGGGCATTGGTGTCCAAGATGATGAATATGAAGTATAAAAAGAGATACATGGAAATAAAAAGTGTAAGATCAACAATAAAATTAGAAAATAAACAAATATGGCCAAAGACATGGATTAATTAATACTTTTCTTACTTAGAAATCATAGGAATAGTAGTATGTGATCACGACTAGATAGATACCCAAAGTGTGTGATTTAGTGTCTACATTTTCCCCCACTTTATGTTGTTGAGTGAAATATTGATAACATAAAGTAGATTGAAGATGCATACCTAGTAACCATGTAGATTGATGGCGAAAAATGTGGCGAGTGACAAGGAAAAGTGTGGAGTGATAATAATGTGAAGCGTGAAATCTAAAGAAAAGGAAGTGAAAAGTGATGATGATGTCCCTAGGGTGAGAGCGTATGTGTATATATCACGATTGTACATGTTGTTGATGAGTTGATTGTGATTTATGTTTTGATTGTGATGTGACTACCACTTCCCATAAGGACAAACCTACAAAAAGAGAAAACAATCAAGTAGTCAAATACTTGTGCATATGATTAAAACGAGTAAAAAATATGTATAAAAAATGTCAAAATGTAAAAAGGAACATGTGCACCTAATCTGGGATGAGGAAAGAAAATGTAGAAAGGATCCTGTAGATTATGTAGAAGAATGATTTTTTAGGCGATCTCATGCCATTGCATTGTATGTGAGTTTTTTGGGTGATCTCAGACAAAACATGGAATAAGTGTAGGGAGAAAAGTCTAGTGTCATCTTCCAACCTTTAACTACTTCCCACAAAGTGAACACCATTGCAAATGGTGTGTAAAAATCTGATATGTTTGAATAGTTTTGATCCAATGCAAAAGTATAAAAATGTTGTGTAGTGCATGCATGTTGAGTGTTAAAAAGATTGTGTGCCCCCTATAAAATCTATTGTGTGAAGTCTTGAGAAATGTATTGAACTGAAAATGTTGTGTAAATGTCCCCAGTCATGAGACATCTAAGAAGGGTTAGGGGTACATAAGCACTACTTTTTGGGTATGGGAACCGGTGTATGCGTGTTATGGTAAGGACCCAAGTCGGCATATCTGGGTCATTGTCATTGATGATGATGATGACTATTCTTTATCGGTACTAAACCGTGTTGTGTGATGACTTAGAGATTTACATGTGGGATGAATGATTCACCCAAATGATGCCCCCTCATTTGGGGTGCATGCGATGTCACTGAGGAATATGTAGCCAAAATGAGGATTAACTAATGTGCTAAAATTGTTCCCTGCGTATGGGGAGGGAATGTGCTTAGTAGAAACCAAGGCACAAAAAAATGGATAGGAGATAGGAGTTAGTACAAATAGGATGAACACACATATAAAAGACAATGTGTAAGCTAAGCACACAAAAAGACAATACAAAACAAGACAATGTAGACCATGAAAATTAGGTTGCAAACATGGGAAATCACTCACGATGTTACAAGAAAATCGAGGCCAAGATGGTTGCAAGCATACATAAAATCGAGAGAACAAGAAAGACATGGGGCAAATCCACATAATGAAACAATGAAAAACAAGAGAAAGCAATGTAAATGTGAGACAACCATGGAAGAAAATAGACCTAAAAGTAAATGTTGCACATGAAGCACCCATTAGCATGTTAGAAAGATAAAAAGTATGTCAAAGCGTGTATAATCTAATAAAGTAATGTACTATGAAAAATGAAACAATAGAACCTGTAGTGTATGAAAGTGGATGCCCCGAGATCCGTTGGGAACTAGTAATAGGTATTGTGCCAAGAATCCATGCTACATGTGTGGATCTATAGAATATGCGATCACAACTAGAAATCAAGTGAACACCCATGTGTATATGATAAAGATAATGAAATACAAGATATTTATTTAGCATGTGTAACAAAGTGTACATGTAAGCATTAGAAAGTATTATTAAATGTGACCAAGATATGTAGTATGTTTTATGAATGAGATGGAATGGAATGCAGTGTGAGTGTGTTAGGAGCCGCGTGCCCCCTGAGTGGATGTGTATGCATGAGAAGGAGGTTCATTTATACATGCCCCCTCAACAATCAAGAATGAACCGTAGAAAAAGAGTGCATCATTGGGAAATGGTTTGAATGGTGCACACTAGAAAGATGTGAGTGATAAAGTGTAAAGTGTAGCAAATGAGTGAGTACATGAGTGTGTGAATGAATGCGTGAGTGTGGTGAGGTCCAATGTAGACCCTCAAAAGTCAAGTATGGAACTTGGGATGAGAGTTCGTCATAGGGTAATGACCACAAGCGTTTATAAGTTGATGCTAGAAAGATATGTCATGAATGTGTAGATTAGATGCTACGTAGAAAGAGATGAATGCATGAAATGTGAAGTTTGTAATGTGTAATGTGTAGTATGTAACATGTAGTGTAGTGTGTAATGTAGCATGTAGTTTGTGAGGTTCATGTGTATAGGATGCCCTTAATAGTCAAGTGTGAACCGTAGCATGAGAGTGCGTCATCGGGTAATGATGATACATGAGTGTATCAAAATGTGTGTAGTATGTTTGTGAAAGGCTAGATGTTAAGTGAGGTGGGTATGAGATGCACAGTGATGATAAAAAAAAGGGGGAGAAATAAGTGTAATGCCCCCAAAATGTGTGATGGTGAGAGTGATAAAGTAACATCATCTAAGAGGTCATCATTATCATGGTCAAAACTGAATGGTGAAGCATCTGAGACTTGGTAAGCAATTATATCAAGTTAATCAAGTAAAGATCCATTGAGGTGTAAATTGTACATGCTCATTGCATATTCCTTATTAGTGAAAGGTGGTAATGGAAATCCATGTGCATACCAATGAGTGAGGTTTCATGAATAGCCAAGAAATGAGTCATTGCAAATGAAAACATGGCCAAAGGGCATGGGAATGAAATGTCAATATGATCTGGATCTAATGTATCACCGATATAATCAATCCAAAACTATGTCCAAGTAAGTGGACAAGTCGAGGGAACATGTGCAAGAAATATGGTGAGATAAAATATGCAAAGACCATAAGCAATAGTAATGTGGATAAATCCATGGTAAAGATGAGGATCATGAGGTGGTGGAAAGATTTCATCTATTGTAAATCCTATCCGAGTCAATCCATCATGTGTACATATAGTATCGGAGCAAGTAGGATCAAATGGAATGTGTTCCCAATAAGATTCATTCATGAAAAGCATGCATGTAAATGGAGTTTGAGTCGAGAAAGTGAAGTAGATGAAATGGTGTCCAATGTTTGGACATGCCCCGATAAAGTACCATATCATTAGTAGAAGTATGGGGGGGATCAGAAGAAGATGGAATAATGTTTAATGTATAAATGGTTCCCTCGAGTTGAGGTAAATTATCTAGATAAGGTTCATGTCATGGATTAGGAGTTAGATGCATAGTAGCATAAGTAGGAATAACTAATGTAGTATTATGATCTACATTACAATATTGGAATGGTGTACGATCAATGGGGATCTCATATTCAAATCCCTCATGTAAGAATCTAACACATCGGTGGACCATAGAAGACAATACTTGGATTCGATGAAGCCATGGTCTCCTAATTTAGAAATTATATGAAAGAGAGAGATAAACAACAAAAATGGAATAGGAATAGTCTTTGGCCCAACTATGAGTGGAAATGTGATGGTGCCTAAGCATGGGCGCGTAGTAGAATCATATGCTCACACATAGAAAGATGTTGGGTTAAGATCAACAACCAAAAGGCCTAGATCCTGAATGAATGATAGAGGAAAAAGATTAAGCTCAAATCCAGTGTCGACTAAAATGTGCTTGATGCCTAAGTTGTTGATACAAACTTGTATATAGAGAGGAGGATCATTATCATAAACAACAATATTTTCAGCTATAGTCGATGGAAAAGTAATTTGTTGAGAAAATGCATTGACAAATGTTTGATAAATAACATATGGATGAGTAGTGGCAGGAATACGAGTAGTAGCCAAAATATTTATGATTTTAGTGCGGCACTCAAGATGGCGAGCAAGAAATCATGAATAGAAATAGCCATGATGAGATGATCCTAGGAAGATAAAAGCAATAAAATTATGAGGACCCTAAGAATGTTTGAAATGAGTTGGGTTCACCAAATGATTAAGAAAATATAGAATTTATAGATGCCTAAATCTAATTGCAATGTAGTAATAAATGAATAAACAATGAAGTACATAATTGACCCAAGAAAATAAGTAATTAAGATTTAAAACCCTAAGTGCAAATAAAAGGAGGAAACACTTAGCTGATTTGATATGATGAAAGTTGCATTGATGCGGAAATTAGCTAGAATGGAACTCAAAATGTCTGCAATCAGACCTAAAAAAGTAGAGATATCAGAATATCAAGACCAAGGCACCTATGGAGGGTTAGGGGCATCAAATACATGTTATAGGTGTGTGTGTCTGCTCAGAAGCTATGGAAACTAGTTTCACAAGGTCCCAAGATGTTTTATTTCCTTCACTTCTTTTCACTTGTATGTCACATCAAGTCCACCTATGTCACTTAACTGTAATGAATAAATGACTTGTAAAACCCTCAAAATCACATCAAATCCCAAAAAGAAAATAATGCAAATGAGGGTTCGTAATGTGCTCAACTGTCAAACAAGTGATCTTATGATTGAGTGTTAACTAATTTTTAACCCAATGAAGTTTTATGTGTGTGTGTGTGTGTGGAATTGTGCCCTAGGTGGCTCTTGTGTGTGTCACACTTGATAGCGAGAAAGTAGCTAGATGTAAGAAATGTAAATAGATGTGCACATGAAAGAATGAACTTACCCTCCTATGAAGTGTATGTAGAAGTATAAATCCATTGCCATTGTGTGTGTATGCTAGATGGATTCTTGATTTCTCTTGATAATGGCCTTTGAATGCAACCTAAGCTTGGTCCTTTATTATGATCGCATAACTATATATTTATATGATTCCCTTGCTTAAATCTCATAATTAACCCCGAAAAGGCCGGATACCAAAAATATAATATGCCAAAACGGCTATAAAGGACCCAAAAGATGTGAAAAAAGTAAAAATATGTCAAGGGTGCCTAGAAAGGATGGGGGCACCTAGTGGTGGCATCTGATTGGGCATTGGTGTCTAGGATGAGAAATGTCGAAGTATAGAAAGAGAGACTAGGAAAGAAAGAGTGTCAAAACAACAATAGAATTAGAAAGCAAGAAAATATGGCCAAAGACATGGGTTAATTACTAATTGTATTACTTAGAATCATAAGAATAGTAGTATGTGATCAGGACTAGATAGATACCCAAAGTGCATGACTTAGTGTCTACAATGTCACAGTGCAAGTTCCTTTAGCCTCAAAAACCCACTTTTGGAAAACTTTCTCCTAAACCTCTGTATCTTCCCAAAATATTCCTAAATCAATTGCACAACCATAAAAGCTCATGAATACACCTCCCTGATGAATTTGGGACTTTAACTTAGTTTCATAAAATATTTTGTTTACAAAAGGATAAAAATAACCATTCCCAAGCCCGCAAAAATATTCTCCTTGAAAGGCATTGTTTGAAGGACTCCTTTGGACTTTTTTCTTATTTTACACACTTGGGTGAGGATGAGACCATGGAAATGGAAATTATACATATGGGGATAATTGTGGCGAAGAAATGGTGACTTAGAGAGTTGTTCGGGAAGGGTTATAATGAATTTTTTTTGACACTAGGGTAAATTTGTCATGTTTTCAAGTGAATTTTTCCCTTGCAAAAACACGGAAAACATATGAATCTCAATTGGAGACTCATTTTGGATCATAAAAAGTGAGGACATGATGACAAGGAACTTTAGAATATATCGTACTGTTCTATGAGGATCAAATGCTATAACCTCATGCACATCAAAAAGGGGTGCACTTCTAATGGAGATGAGAATGCTTCATGTAATTTGCAAGAGAATGAATCAAAATGAAAATAAAGTATAGAAAGACAACAGTGTGTTTGGCATGCTCATAGATCATAAATAAGAGGTACATATAGGAGTGTTGTGTAACTCATGTGCATGACATATGTACACAACCCTATTGACCTATTCAACTATGACCTATTCTCACTAAGTGAGATGACTAACCATATATGGTGGAAAATTCATCAAATGATGATGATCAATTCATATACACCAACACCCCCTTTATTGAAGATGAGGTGAGATAATTCATAAATGAAAGAGAAATGCCCTTGACAACTAAGAAATATGTGTCAATGGGGCCCGACTACTAATCCTAATAAGGTACCCATGTACAAATAACACCTTCTTAGAAAAGAGGAAGAGAAGAATGGGTCCCAGATATTAGGCACGATGAGGAACCCATGTACAATAAGGGTCTAAAGTAATGGTGGACAAAAACCTAAGGAAAAGATCCACTTACAAGAGAAAAAAACTCCCTAAAAAACCTAAAAAATATGTGTCAAATGAGTCCCGAAACTAAAGGCCTAATAAAATAATCATGTATAAATTAAAATCTTTCTAGAAGAAGAGAGGAGAACTAGAAAGCCCAAAAAAGATGGGTGGCTACAACAAACCTCACCCCAATAAGAGACCATAAGTGAAGATACTTCACCTCAGTGAAGGGCTTGGTATAAATTTTGCAACCATATCAAATGTATAACAATACTACAAGTCAATGATGTCATCATGGATAAACTCTTGAATTAAATGCATATGTATCTCAATGTGCTTCATCCACTGATGTTGAACTAGATTTCAAAATATTGATATGGTGTTCATGTTTTCGTAGTATAATAAATTAGGCCGCCGATAGTGAATACCAAACTTTGTCAAGATACCCTGTAACCAAACAACTTCTGTGGTAGCATTAACTTTTCCTTTATACTCGCTCAGAAGAAGATATTGCAATTGCATTCTTCTTCTTGTTATACCAACTATAAGACCTGAACCAAGAGAAAAATTGTAGCCGGAGGTATATTTTCGATTGTAGACACCTATATTCTGCTTTCACAATCTTATTTCCAAACACATGCAAATCACTCTCATTCTTACCATTTCCATTATAAGTAGTTGTTTCCTCTAATTAACTAACATTTATTACCATTTTTGGTCAATTAGCAATGATTTTTTTATTACCTAACCCCTTTCACATTCAAGATGCCACTTTACGACGAATCGTAAGTCAAAATCCTCTTCAAAACATGCAATTAGCGTTTATTAGCTAATTAAGCCTATTTTTCTCATGTTTTGATCAATATACCCTACTATTGGCTCAAACCCCTATTCCAACCACTCAAAATCACCCCACTTCTCTCCACAAAGTCTCAATAAGCTTCAAAGGCTTATCCTAGCCTCCTAATTGACCCTAAGTGGTTGATTAAGGCTCCTCACATCCTAATTACTTGTTAATTCACTAATTATGATTAGCAAAGCCTTAATCATGATTAGCATCCTTAATCTAATTTTTACTTTTAGCCCCATATGCACCAAAATACAAGTTTTCCTAAAAGGTAAAGCTATAAAAAGGACTAAGTATCTACCTTAAATTTTACACCATGCTTTGATTTGCATCACATATAGTGAATATGATTTATAGCCAAGTTCAATCCTTTCCTAGAACCTTCAACAAGGTTAGTAGATGAATATCTAAAGTGACTTTGTAAGTCATTTGGAGAGGCCATTTCACCTTTTGGAGTATCAACCATACCCATTTTATTGCCCTCTTAGGTCTATTTAGGTCTATGCTAGGCAATTAAACATATTAGTAGGCATGATTAGTTATCTTTTGAATTCTATTCATGTTAGTTAAGCATTCCATTAAGCTTCTATCTTTAGTGTTACATTCCTAGACTTAGAGCCTTGAATAGAGGTGGAAATGGTGTTAGCCTTAGTTATTCATGTAATTTTATTTGTAAATTTTAGGGTGCTTTCATTTGACACGGCCGATGGGACTCTAAACCACCTAGTGTGATCTTGAGAATCAAAAGCACCTCTAAACCACTTTTTTCTTCTTGGGAGTAAGTAGGAACAATCATCATTCATTTTGTGCTTAAGGGAATAAATTTTCATTTTTGACATGTACTTGATCTTTTAGTTTAAGAGATTTTTCACTTGATAAATAATCAAGGCTAAAATTTGTGTATGCTCTTCCCTTGCACCTAGTGTGATCTTGGGAATCAAAAGAAATTTTATTCTTTCATTAAGAAGAACTTGGATTAATTGGGAATAAACCTTATTTTTGCAAAGTTTTATGGTAGTTAGTTGATTTACAAGTCTTTTCATTGCTATCTTTCTATGATATTGTGAATCTTTTTGAACTACTAACCATTTGTGTGAAGGACCTAAAACACTTGTCAAAGAAAGAAGGGCTCTCTTCAAACCAAATTCTAACATTCATGTGTGTTGTAGGTAGCCAACGACGGTCTAAACCAAATTGCTTAATCCAAAAGATAAAAAACACACCAACACATAAATTCAAAACACCGTATTGCAGGTTTTAGTTAAGAGCTATGGCTTGTCCGCTTTAAACTAGGACATAACCCTTTTACATAAGCCTCAAGATACAACAATGGGGGTGGTTCTAGGAACCCTAAAGTAGTTCACGCAAGAGGGAACCTTGTGAATGAAACAAGAAAGTGCTCCAAACTACTGAATTGACTAGTACACCTTGAAAGATTAGAGTCAAAGTTATTTCCATATGACCCCAATGATAATACAACTGAACACACTAGTTTCTCATTGTATTAGAAGGGGGTAAAGTAAAGCTAGGATACTCCTTGGGAAACCTTGGAAAATCGAGCTCGTAGAAGTAAATTTTTTCGTCTTGGAGCCAATTTGTCTTTGTTGTTATATGAGAGCTCTCACAAAGTGATAAATTTGTTGATTCAAATTCTTGTTTTTCAAACAATGGAAAGAATCTCTTAAAGTTGAAATTGTGTGACATTTCATTACGAAATCTAATTAGTGTTACTTTGACCTAGTTTTCCACTTGTCCTAAGACAAGGAAAAATTCTTCCAAAGTTATGCCAAGTATTTTTAAACACCACTTGGTTTATACATTTGTTTTCTTGTTGTCCATTTTGGGGAAAAAAAAACAACATATATGGATACCTACTAGAAATAATCATGTCCACCATGTCAATGCAAGAGTTGATGAAGTGTGAATGATATGTCATCAAGTTATAATAGCCCCTCTTCTCACTCACAACCCATATTGAGACTTATTATCATTGTAGCTAGGTTGTCTTATCACTGAATTATTTTGAGTTATTACGTTGGACACATTATAGCCATATAATTGTGATATTTACGTCTTGTTTCCATTGTGAAACTTGACCTAAATATCTATGTTACACTGCTCGCATGCTTAATAATTCCTTGATATACTTAGACGTAGTTTTTACATCCTAGCTTTGTCTTGAGTTTTTGAGTGTTGAGGTTACTTTGTTAGCATCACTATAACGCCATTTTGATACTAAAATATTGCTTTCTCCTAAAGTTTGATTACATGTCAAATATTATTATTACAATGCTCACATTTGTATCATCCATTTTACAAGACTTAGAATTTGTTAGTATTTAGAAATTGGTTTTTAGTATACCTTGTTAGAGGATCACATCAACATTATCTTAGCATTTAGGTCTTGTTTGTTTCAAACTTGACCTAACTGGTGATATTGTGTTGTCACTATTTTGTTTCAAACCTATCTCAAAGTATCATAGGGAGTAAACTTTTTGGTGTGACTAAATTTGAGTATTAGACATCATTGTGGTGTCTTAGATAGCTCATGTCATATATTACCTTGCTAGAGTAGGTTATTATTTATTATTTGGTTCTTAGGTTCACATTGACCTATTGGATTTGTGGCTATTTTATAGTCACCATTTTTGTGACAACTTAGCGCCATTACGCTACAAAAATTTTACTAGGGTCCATTTTTAGTAAACCTTAGTGGAAATATTTTGTGTTGTACCTCTTATTTCGGGTATGCCTACTACGAGAATGGGATCCTAAAAGTTAGAAGCTGATATATTTGGAGGTAACAACCCTATTTTAGAAGATAATATCATGGTTGACCATAGTGGTGGAGAGGAGGATTCTCCTCGTATGGATGTAGAGTGTCATCCTGCCAATTTTGACGATTACATTTTTCAAAACAAACACAAGGTTCTTAAGTGGGTTATGGAATTAGGGGCCAAATTCCATCCATAATAGACCCTTCTCTCATTTCCGAATGATTTAGGGAGAAGAAGATGTATACTAACCTCATCAAAGTGAGATATTAAACCCAAGTCATGCCTCTACTTCTGCATGACAGAATAATGAAGAGATACCTTTTGAAAATGACGGAGATTATCGAGTACTGTTGTTAGAATACGTTGTGAAGACAACAAGGAACATGTTCATCATGCACAACCTCCCCCTAATGAAGATCGTAATGAAGTGCCTATTCGAGAGGTGACATTAGAACAACAAGTCCAAGCCCTCACTTGCCAATTGGCAAGTTTGGCTTCACATATACAAAAGGAACAACCAAAAGTTTTAAAACAAGCTATACCAAATGCTTAACCTAAAGCTTTGTTTCATGAGTTCCCAATAAACACTCCTCGACGGGAGACACAAAGAGACCCTTATGAAGAAATTCTCACAGAGAATAGGGGTGGGAATACACCTAGATTTAATCCTACGTATAGACCTATACCACCCACACAAGATCAACTTTTCAATCAAGAGTGGTCCACTATGAAGAACACCCTTCTAGCATTGTAAGAAGGCAAAACTGGTAACAATAAGAAATACCAGTCGATGAGTTGTGCCCTTATCCGTTTGATAGAGCCATGTTACAAGTACCTTTCCCATGACACTTTGATTGTCCAAAATTTGACAAGTATAAGGGAAAAGGTGACCCTCATGACCATATCAAATATTTTTATATGGCATGTCAAGAGGTTGCATATAGTGACAACTATCTTATACACCTCTTCCCATGGAGTTTAGGAGGACATACGTTAGAATGGCTGGAATTATCTCGAGCATTTTACATGTCACTTTTCTTTTAATATAGAGAGTGGCATTACCATGCTAGATATATGTAATGTGAAACAATAAAAACTTCATTTCTTTCCTACAAATATGGAGAGGGTTAGCTAACCTCTTCCCTTGCTCCATACCTAAAAAATAGTTGACAAATATAATTTTTCCCAACCTCCACCTAAAAATTATGTTCCCTACAAATGCATTGTGGCAACACGTTCGAAGAGGTAATCGAAAAAGGGAGTCAAATAGAAAAAACGTTGTTAGCTAGGGGGACTTAAAAACCTTTCTCTCATGATCATAATTATTCCAAATCTAACAACAAACCAAAGTTTGTTCATAATAAGACTAAAAACGTTGTTAGTGATGGGATAGTAGACTCTAAGTGAGTACAATCCATTTAGAAGCACACCTTTGAAGCTCAGTAAAGGGAAATCCACCTACGGAGTATGAATGTTGTACTTTCACCCCTCTAGAATCCATATTATCCATACTAAAAAGTAGAGGTTAGAGGTTGTTAACATTGTTATGTACCCGAAACATAACCCTACATGGATGACATGAGAGATTGTGTAGTTGAATTTCTTCACAAAAGATCTTATGTACAACTTACAAGATTACACAAGAATCAAATTGGTCTCCCGACCGGTGTAGGTCACCTAGCATACTAATCAAAGCATCAATTGAGAGAAACTCGCTGACATTAGTTAGGGTAACTTGAATCAGTTACCTATGCATGATTTTTTATATATAAGTCACGGGAATTAGATCTAATCTTTGTTATATATTTTATCTAATGGTTGTAAATGAATGGCTAAAGTTCCCTAAGTTTGTATATGCTTATATAAGCTAGAAAACTAGGGTTAGAGGTTAGATTGAGAGAATTTTAAGAAGGAATTATTGGAGAGAGCTTAGAGAATCTTGTGAGAGGAAAAGTATTGTACATCGTGTAAGGTGTGGAAGATTTCATATCTTCAATTGTACAATCTCTGGAATAATATATTGGTTGTTTCTTGGTGGACGTAGCCCACACTGGGTGAACCACATTATGTATTGTGTATTCTCTTTTGTTGGTTATTTTATTATTTATTGTTTGTATGATTTAATCTAATATATATGTACAACCGCTTTTGTCTAACCCCAACAACCGGTATCGAGCTTTGTTTGAGGGTTGTGTGTGTTGAAAAATTTACTCACAAGGATTTATAATTGAGTGGGAGCACAACAATGGCAGAATATAAGTAAATACAAATTAGAGAATTTGAAGGCCGTAATTATTAGCTATGAAAATGTAGGTGGAGGATTATTTGTATCAAAGAGATCTATATTTACTATTGGATGAGAAGGCAAGGCACGCAAAGACGATCTGATGAAGAATGAAATATTCTTGATAGAAAGGATCCGGGATCTATAATATTGAGCACATGGCAAAGATCTTTGGTTTCAAATATAATAGAAGAAAAAACCATGGTAGAATTAATGAAAGCTTTAGATAATTTATATGAAAAACCAAGTGCATCGAATAAAGTTTATTTGATGAAGAAATTGTTTGATTCTAAAATGTAAGAAGGTGGATCGTGTCTAATCATTTGAATGATTTTCATTCTATTGTAAATCAATTAAAATTATTTAATATCCCTTTTTAGGATGAAGTGAAAGCATTATTATGATTGTGTTCTTTTAGATAGTTAAGATAATTTGGTAATGGTTGTTAGTAATACACCATCTACTACTAATATTTGAAGTTTGATGATGTGATGGGTATAATCAAGTGAAGAAATACGTATGAAAAGTTTAGGAGAATCATCATCTGGGAATGCTTTGAATGTAGAAAGAAGAGGAAGGAAAAAGGAGAGATCCAAGAGTAAGAGTAATGGGAAATCAAAGTCTAAGAGTGGAAGATCTAAATCCAGAGGTAGAGGTATAACCTATTGGAATTGTGGAAAGAAAGGACATGTAAAGAAGGATTGTTGGTTCAAAGAAAATAAATAAAATATACCAAATAAAGGTAAATAAGCAAATGTAGCATCAGAGGTAATGCAAGATTCTCTTATTCTCTCCTTGAATAGTAAAATTGAATCATGGGTTTTAGATTCAGAGCTTCTTTCCATGCTACCCCTAATAAGGGTTATTTTAGAAATTATGTCCAGGGTAATTTTGGGCATATTTATTTAGGAGATGATGAACCATGCAATATTACTTGTAAAGGTGAAGTTAATCTTAAATTATATAATGGAAATACATGGATATTAAAATATGTGAAGCATGTGCCAAGCCTCAGGAGAAATCTTATTTCTTCAGGATAATTAGGTGAAGATGAATGATTGGGACCGATTCTTGGAAATTTTCAAGGGATATCTTGTTGTTTCAAGAGGTAAGAAGGTAGGAACATTATATTTTTCTACCTGTATTATTGATTCTTTTGTGTCTTTGCTAGCTACTTCAGATTTAGATGCAAGTATGTGGCACAATTGGCTAGGCCATATGAGTAAAAAGGGAATGAAGATATTAAAGGTAAAGGATAAGTTATCAAGTTTGAAATATGTAGATATTGATTTATGTGAGCATTACATATTTGGAAGAAAAATAAAGTGAAGTTTATTAAAGTTGGGTCAACAAAGAAGGAGTAAAATTGGAACTTGTGCACTTAGATGTGTGGGGACCGAACCCATGTATCTTATCATGGAGGATCCCAATACTATGTGACTTTTATTGATGATACCACAATAAAGGTATGGGTTTATTTTATTAAATGTAAATATGATGTTTTTGAAACATTTAAAATATGGAAATATTTTGTATAAAATCAAACTAATTTGAAGTTGAAGTGCTTGAGATCCGAGAATGGTGGTGATCCGCAACGAGGTTTTCAATGATTACTGTTCAGTGAATGGAATACATAGAGAAATAATGGTTCCTAGAACTCCACAGGAGAATGAAGTGAAAAAATAATGAATAGAACTATTATGGAATGTGCTAGAAGCATGAGGATACATGTTGGATTACCCTTGCAGTTTTGGGCAGAAGCAGTAGATACAATGGTATATTTGATCAACCATGGCCCCTCAAGTGCACTGAATGGTGGAATACCAAAAGAAGCATGGAATGGAAAAGAGGTAGATATTTATTTTATTAGAGTATTTGGTTTAGAAGCTTTTATGTATGTTGATAAAGAAAATAGGAAGAAGTTGGATGCTAAATCTAAGAGATGCATTTTCATTGGTTATGGTTATGATGATTTCAAATTCTGGTTTTGGGATTTAGAAGATGCTAAGATTATTAGGAGTCGTAACATTGATTGGAATGAAAAGAGAATGTACAGGGATCATATTTTGGTACCCAAGAATGAACCAAGTGAAGAGTTTGTTGAGAAAAGTGCATTCTCATATTCAAAATAAAATCCACATGATTTAATCGGCATCGGTTAGGTGAACCGATGTCGTTAGGTGAACTAACGCTTATAGAGGAATCGATATTGGTTACAAGAAACTAGCATTGGTCAGCTGTCACGATTTGGACACGAATGTCTAGGAGAATGAGCCTCAGGCACCCCAAATTTCTATAAGAAGGTCTAAAAGAGTAATTAAACCTCCAAAAAGATTTACTCCATTATTTTATCTTTTATTGACTGATAATGGTGAACTAGAAATTTTTTAAGAAGTAATTCAAAGATATCCACTTTTAGTGGGAGCATGACATGGATGAGGAAATGGATTCCTTGAAACAGAACCAAACATGGGATTTGGTCAAGTTGTCAACAGGTAAGAGGACATTACAAAATAAGTGGGTTTACATGATCAAGGAGGAAGAGGGTGGAAAAACATATATAAAGCAAAGCTTGTGGTAAAAGGGTTTGCACAAAAACTAGGTATTGATTTTGGTGAGATATTTTATCTTATTGTTAAAATGACTTCCATCCGTATTGTTCTGAGTTTAGTTGTAGTAGAAGATTTACATTTAGAACAACTTGATGTTAAGACGAATTTCCTTCATGGTGATTTGGAGGAGGAGATCTATATGAATCAATTGTTTGGTTATGAAGTTAAGGGTAAGGAGAAACATGTGTGCAGGTTGAAAAATAGCTTGTATGGGCTCAAACATGCTCCAAGGCAATGATATATGAGGTTTGACAATTTTATGCATGATCATGGTTATATGAGATGTGGATCTAACCATTGTGTTTATTTCAAGAAGCTTGAAAATGGGAGCTATATTATTTTGTTATTGTATGTGGATGATATGCTTATTGCAGGATCTAGTATGTAGGACATTAGTGAGCTTAAACAAAAATTAGCTCACACATTTACAATGAAGGATTTGGGAGCTGCAAAGAAAATCCTTGGCATGCAAATTATTAGAGACATGAAGAACAAAATTTTTACCTCTCGGGAGGATTATATCAATAAGGTGTTGAAAATATTTAAAATATAGGATGCAAAACCTGTAGGTACACCTATGGCTGGACACTTTAAATTATGCAAAAGATTATTGTATGCATCACATGAGGAGGAGGTCGAGTAGATGGCACAAGTTATATATGCTTCAGCAGTTGGAAGTCTTATGTATGTTATGGTTTGTATGCAGACCGAGACATTACTGTAGTGGGAGTTGTGAGTAGATTTATGGCCAATCTAGGTAAAGAGCATTGGAAAGAAGTTCAATGGATTCTCAAATATTTGAGAGGGACATCGGCATGCAGTTATGTTATGGAGAGTCAAATACTACTTTATGGGGCTATGTTTATTCGAGATATGGTGGAGATTTGATGGTGGGAGAAGCACCACTAGATATGTATTCATAGTAGGTGGGATGACAGTTAGCTAGATTTTGAGATTACAAAAGGTTGTGGCCTTGTCTACTACGTTGGCCAGAGTATGTTCATAGCTACAGAGGCTAGAAAAGAGATGATATAGATGATCAAGTTCATGGAAGAGTTGGGAAAGGAGCAAGAGGATTGTAGATTGTACAATGATAGTCAAAGTGTAATTCATTTGGAAAATAACTCAACATTTCATTCAAGAACGAAACATATTCAATTAAGATATCACTTCATATGGAAAGTGTTAGAGGATGGGAAACTGAAGCTAGAGAAAATTCATACAAAGGAGAACCCTATGGATATGCTAATGAAGCCGTTGGAAAAGGAGAAGTTGGAGCTACACTCCACTTCTATTGGTCTTCGAGTTTGAGACTTGAAGAGGAAGAAACAAATCCAGGAGAGGAACCAAGGATGGAGTTGTGTAGCATAGTACATCATTTATCCAAGTGGGGGATTGTTGAGATTATGGAGCTGAATTTCTTCACAAAGGAAATTATTTACAACTTTAGGTTTAAAAGAATCGACATCAATCAAAGGTCACCTAACATACCAATCGACATCGGTTAGGTTTGGAACATCGATTACCATGATGTGATTGTTTATATTTAAGTCATAGGAATTAGATCTAATCTTTGTTATAAAGTTGATCTAATGGTTGTAAATGAATGACTAAAGTTCCCTAAGTTTGTATAGGCTTATATAAGCTAGGAAACTAGGGTTAGAGGTTAGATTAGGAGAAATATAAGAAGGAATTATTTGAGAGAGCATAGAGAATCTTGTGAGAGGAAATGTATTGTACATCATGTAAGGTGTGGAATATTGCGAACTTCAATTGTACAACCTCTAGAATAATATATTGGTTGTTTCTTGGTGGACGTATCCCTAGTTTGGGTGAACCACATTATATGAACTTACGGATTTCACTACGTAAAGGGTCACAAAACTGACAAGTGTTTAAGATTAAAACACTACATTCAAGACCTAGTCAACAATGGTGATATAGAAGTAGACTCTACTGCCACTACCAAATCTCCAAATACAAACTTAGGGATCTTCAAAGAGCCTTTTCCCAATCACGAAGAAAATAAAAATTCGGATCGGGGACAATCATCTCAGAATAAGAATGCTAACTATGTGTCAAATAAAGACCATTTTGATGCCTTGATAGGTTATGTTGATCCACTCATTGAGAAAATCAATATGATTAGAATTAAAACAAGAGAGTGTGCATGGCATGTGATGAGCTCACCTTGTTATCTAGAACCTACTCCCCTCCTCCTCAAGAGAGTCACTATGATGTGTTAGATCAATTAGAGAAAACCACAACTAAGATTTCAATCTTGGACCTTCTAAAGATTTCTAATGTCCATAAGGATATACTTTGCAAAACCTTACAAGGGATTAGGAGTATTTATTGATGTTGACCCAACACATTTATAGGCCATGGTAGCGCAAATCACTCCTAAAAACACATAACCTTAGTCCGAAAAGAATCCTTAACTAAAAATCCCTCCCATAACCTACCCTTACATATTGAGGTAATAATCAAGTGTAAGAAGGTCAAGAGAGTGCTTATGGATGGTGGATCGGGTCTCAACATTTGTACTCTTAAACTAGTTCATCAACTAGGTTGCACAGAAGTTGATTTGGAGACAAAGGTCATCACCATAAAGGTGTATGATAATGAAGAATGAAAATCAGCTGGAATGATCACTTTCTCATTAGAATTTGGTCCCATAACCCATGATACAAAGTTCCATGTCTTGGACCTGGAGATCCCTTATAACATCTTTCTCGGTTGCCCATGGATTCATGCCATGCAAGTCAGTGCCATCAATGTATCATCAGTGTTTAAAGTTGCAACATGAAGGAATACACTTACTATACAAGGGGATCCCCAACCATTTTCTCATTATAAGAGCATTTTTGGGTTATTTTCCACCATATATGAGTGTCCCTCTATGGAGATTGTTGTTCTTGTTTATTCCCAGGCCCTCACTTCATGAGTGGATCCGAACACCCTAACTCCCAGTGATAATAGTGCTTCTACATTAGAATCTCCTTTTACTACGTGGGAGATGAAAGTCATGGGAAATGGATGTGGAGAGTATAATCTTTAGAAAGCCCTTATGGTTCAAAACATTCCTCTATCAGCCCAAGCACATGGTAGACCATGCTATAAATTCCAAAGATCAAGGAGAACTGCCCTTTTGAAAATTTCACTTTAGGTGGCTTGCTAGAAGATGAAAGAATCCTCAATGATATTATATTTCATCCTCAAGATGATGAAATGGATTTATGTTACAAGTCATCTAGGTATGTTATTCCTAACATAATCATGCTTACTATGAGATATCAAGGACGTGGTTGCGACCACTCCAAGAACAAGGTCCATTAGAATATCTTTTAATACCTTGTCATATAATGGGTAAATCAGGTATTGGCATCCATTTGTATGAGTCTCACCCTTTAGATAATGAGTATGCTTCTTCTGAGAGTGAGGATAGTTTGTCTGAAAATGAAAGCAAAATAGATTCTCGGTGTAGTCTTTACGAAGACCTCACCTCTGAACCTATTCTCTAACATGGCTATCCTTACCATAACCCCTGTTACACCCATCATATCCCCTATAACTCAGACATTAAACCTCATCTACCCATCACTCGTGAATTGGGATCAACAACAACACGTACCTATTGATGTGTTTCAGAATGATGAGGCTATTGGTGAGTTCTGGGCATCAGAGATAACATTCCAAGAAATGATCACAAGAAAGGCTTCTCCATTCAGCTCAATGCACATGCATACTTTGGAGAGGAGGTAGAATTGTGTGGACACTTAAGTAAAAAAGTGAGCAAGGGAAAGAGTCCTATAGAAAATCCTTGTGGAAAGAAAAAGGGGAAGTCCTATAGTGAAAACCTCTTTGAGGTGCTTGTGGAAAAACAAGAACAACCTATGGAAAAGATAGTGTACCCATATAAAGATGAGATCTCCTGAACCACCTTTGGTAGAGGAGGATCTCAATCTCTCCTCCTCGATCCTACGTGCATGGAGGATGATTCAAAGCTACTAGTGGAAGATACAATAGATGTTAACATGGCACGGAGGAGTTTCCTAGAATAGTTAAGTTGGGAGCTTCACTCTCTTAGCTCAAGAGAAAAAAACATTTACAAGGAATTTTGAGAGAGTATGTAGATATCTTCACTTGGTCTTACGCCGACATGCCAAGGAATTGATCATGCATTAGTGGTGCACAATCTTGTTGTGCACCCAGATGTAAGCCCATCAAACAAAAGCTCAAAAGATGCATCCTCGCGTCGCCTTGTTGGTAAAGGAAAAGCTAGAAAGGTTATTAGAAGTAGGCTTCATCAAGCCTATCGACTACTTAGAGTGGATTTCTAATGTGGTACCAGTTTAAAAAAATCCAGTCAGTATAGAGTGTGTACTAATTTTAGAGATATTAACAAAGCTTGTCCCAAGGAGAATTTCCTCTTCCTAACATCGACATGATCATGATTTTCTATTGTTAGTTATGAGATGTTATCACTCATGGATGGATTCTTAGGTTATAATCAAGATAAATATTATGGAGGAAGATCAACACAAGACAACTTTCACAACCCCATGGGGGACATTTTGCTACCAATTCATGCCCTTTGGCCTTAAGAATGTAAGTGCTACATATCAATGGGTGATGATTGTAATATTTCACGACATGATAAGTGACATCATGGAATATTACGTAGATGATATATTAGCTAAATATAGAACTCGGAAGAGCACCCAAAGATTTTGTGATGCATCTTTCAGTGATTAAGAGACTACAAAGTCCACCTTAACCTAAAGAAATGTGTCTTTGGTGTGTTATTTGGGAAATTACTAGGATTCATTGTGTTAAGGAGAGGAATAGAAGTGGACCCCGCAAAGGTCATGATATCACAATAAATCCTCCTCCTAAAAATATTAGACAACTGCGTAGCTTACAAGGAAAATTCAGGCCATTAGAAGGTTTATTTCATAGCTAGTAGACAAGTGTCATACATTCACACATCTTCTTAAGAAAGATGTTAATTTCACTAGGGCTAGAACAATAACAACAATTTTGCTCTACTAAAAGAATACTTGGCTAAACCCCCTATTCTCATGCCACCCATGATAGGAGAACCCTTGTTGCTTTACATTTATGCTACACATTTTGCAATTGGGGCATTGTTGGCCCAATATGATAAAGAGCAGAGAGAAAAATTTGTATACTACTTGAGTAGAACATTGATAGCATATGAGCTCAACTATCCATAGATCGAAAAGGCTTGCCTAGCCATAGTGTTTTCTTTCTAGAAGCTATGCCACTATTTTCTCAACAATAAAGTCAAGCTTATTTCAAAGTTGATCCTTTAAAATACTTATTGTCAAAACCCACCCTAACTGGAAAGATGGCTAATTGGATCATCTTATTAAGTGAGTTTGACATTGAGTATGTACATCAAAAGTTAGTGAAAGGACAAGTCTTAGTAGATCAGCTAGCAGAAGCTCCACTACTAGGTACCAAACCTTTGAGTCTGGAACTACCAGATGCATCCATCATGTACCTTGAGGAATCTATCATTTGGAAACTATACTTTGATGGCTCCTTTACCTTTCATGGTTCAAGTGTTAGAGTTGTGTTAATCACTCCTATGGGAGACTTGATTCCCCAAGCATTTTGGCTCGGGTTCCCATGCATGAATAATATAGCGGAGTATGAAGCTCTCATCACAGGGATGAAGCTAGCCATCAAGTGGGATATCAGATGAGTCAATTGCATTGGTGATTCAATGCTCATTATAAAACAAGTCATGATGAATACAAGGTAAAAGATGAGAAACTTCTTCCATACAAAAGGATGGTTGATTCTTTGAAGGAGTTCTTTGAGTAGATAACATTTGAGAAAATACCAAGAGCACAAAATAGAGCAATGATGTTATGGCTATAAAGTAGGATCCATGTTGAGTATTCCACTAGGGAACAATGATATGCCATTCTTCGTTAAAATCTAAGAACACCAACATATGACATACCAAATTCATGTTTGGTGTGTGATGTTGTTGGTCCCTTTTCCCCATGGTATGTTGAAATATTTAATTACCTCCATGATGGAACCTTTCCCACTAACATTTCATGCTGAAAAATGCACCCTCATCTAGCGTATAGCCCGCGTTATACCCTACTTGGGGCACCCTCTTCCATCGAGGCTACGATGGGAATCTATTGCGATGTTTAAGTTCGGATGAATCTATCCAAGAAATAAAAGAGGTGCATGAAGGAATCTATGGGCTCATACTAATGGGATCGTCCTTGTAAAGAAAATACTCAAAGTAGGCTACTATTGGCCTACCATGGAGCATGATTGTTGTAACCATGTGAAGAAATGTGTGGATTGTCAAAAGTATGGAAACTTGATACATGTGTCGGCCGATCAATCCTTGCAGCCTATCACAACCCCTTGGTCATTCTCAAAGTGGGGTCTCGATCTAATAGGAAAACTTAACCATGTCTCTTAGATGGTCATAAATTCATCATTACTACAACTGAATACTTTATGAAATGGGTAGAGGTTGTTCCTCTCACCTATGTTGAAGGTGCCCAAATCTCTAAATTTATCATGAACCATATCATATGTCGATACGGTATCCCCCTTATTATTATCATTGATAATGGTAAGCCATTTAAAAATAAAATTGTGAAAGCACTCTGCAAACGCTTTCAAATCTCCCTTAAGTTCTCGACCCCTATTACCCTCAAGGTAATGGGAAAGCTGAGGCTTCAATAAAACCCTCATTCACATTATGGAGAAGATGGTGAACAAGATAGGTTGTGACTGCATCTACAAATTCACCTGCCCTCTGGGAATTTAGAACTTCTATCCACACCCCCACAGGTGCCACTCCATA
Source organism: Taxus wallichiana var. yunnanensis (assembly GCA_018340775.1). NCBI lineage: Eukaryota > Viridiplantae > Streptophyta > Pinopsida > Cupressales > Taxaceae > Taxus > Taxus wallichiana. The sequence continues at coordinate 155,169,101 of CM031240.1, read as the reverse complement.
CTCCTTAGTATTTGACATGGAAGTCATACTACCTTTAGAGATCGAGATCCCTTCTTTGTGCATTGAGCTAAGGGACTACCTGAATGAAGAGGAGGACTACAGAGTAGCTCGATTGGAAGAGTTAGAGCTATTAGATGAGAAAATACTTCACCTCTCAATCACCTTAAAGTGTATCAAGATCGAGTGTGGTGAAGCTATAATAAAAGAGTCATACCTCATCAATTTGAGGTAGGGGACTTGGTGTTAAAAGAGAATCAAGAAGAACACCAATAAGGATGTGAAAAGAAAGGGAAATTTGAACCCAATTGGCTAGGACCATATGTTGTGGTTACAAGTTTGGTTCAGTGCCTATAAGCTTAGCCCATTCAGATGGCCAAGAGCTTCGAGAACCCATGAATGCAATGCATCTTAAGTGCTTCTATGCTTAAGTATGGGGTCTCTAAAATATCAAAAAAAGAAAAAAAAGTATAAAAATAGAAAAAAAAAAAAATAAATAAACAGTGTGTCCAATAGTGAAAACCATGCAATGGTGGCACTTTGGACAAGTCCTTTGGTGAAAACTAGTTTTCGAGCGTGCCAAGGGAGGGTCCATTGTTCACAAGCATTTCAGGTTTAGGAGTATGAAACTTTGTCCTAAGTTGGTCTTTTCCTTCGTTTGAGTCCCTTGTGAGCCTATCCCTCTTTGCCTTGATCGGCTGATCCAACCTTTTGAATGTGAAGAATTTGACTTTGAATGAACCCATCTCATGTTGGGGAAACTTTGCAACATCACTTTTGGCATATAACATGTGGCATTCTTCCCTTGTACATCCCATCTAATGTTGGGGGCATCCACGTTTCTTCATTTCCTTGCACGTTCGCTTTGAAACTATTTAGAAAACATCAAAAACATTCAGTATAACTTTTAAAAACCCCAAAACATATAGATATGTTCCTTGGAAAAATCAAAACATTCAAATATGTTTCATAGAAAACTCCAAAACAATAGAAAATTGTCTTAGAGATAAAACCAAAAACAACAAAAAAACGTCCCAAAATTGTCCCACAAAAACAAAGTAGTAGTTTGCTTACTTTTAGTTGTTGGTTTGTATGGTTTTTAGTTGCATTGCTTTTTTGTATTATGTACTTTAAGTTGGATTCACTTGCTTACTTAGATTGAATGTTATTTTAATTTGTGGTGCATTGCATTGAGTTCATTTTATCTTGCATACTTGTAGATAAATGTGTTGCTTTGATTAGATTTGTTTAACTTGTGCTTGTTATTTTTACTTGTACATTTTTGTTATCATTTCATCATCATATCACATAAACCCATCACATCTATACATCATATATCAATAAATGCTAAGTCTACATCACACATGTATGCTAAAGCTAATCATCAAGTACCGTATCATCAATGGGGCAAGAGGGTTTGCATGATCACAAATCTATCCCCCACACCAATATCAAAAATAAAAACATGTTTTACTCAAAGTATCTCATCAACATGCAATATGACATCAACTAAGGCTATCTCATAATAAAACATGTGATACAAACATAAACATACAAGATTAAACATGATATCTCATAAACAACATGTGGTACATTAGTAATCCATCTATCATCATACATCATCAAAAATATAAATGTTTGTGTATACAAAACAATGTGTCTCAAAAGTACATATGATATAATGAGCCATCATGGGAATCTATACAAAAAAAGTGCCTTCATCATGAAATGTTATATATATAACATACATATACAAAAATGTGCCTTCATCATGAGGCATAATAAAAAATAATACATATACATCCATACAAAATTATGCCTTCATATCGAGGTGATACACCAAAAAAATACATCTAGTACATCAATAAGAGAGTCAACCATGACTCTCACCCTCGCCGGGACTATACGGGTCTAGGTCCACCACTAGGCAGGGGCATCTGAGGTGTTGGACATGTAGAAGGTGTTATGCCATGTTGTGTTGACCCATGTTTCTCTGAAGCCTATTGTCCTGAAGGACCTGTATAGATCATCGTTGATCATGATGGCCTATGGGATCTAGATCATGACATATAATGTCTATTATCGACTATCCTAGGAAATCTCTCTTTTCGGGATGGGCATGTGATACATTGCATCCTATAATATGTGGCCTCACCTACTATAGTAGCATTGTGCCCAATCATCTATTATACTCTGAAGCCCGAGATTTGTTTGCTAAGCATGCATGACACATCACACTCTCTCTCGCACTAGCTATGCTCTATCCGTAACTAGGTGCTTTCATCCATCTTGATCCCTCTCTCTCCACTAATTGATCCCTCTCTACTGTAGTTGTACTACTATCCTGATCACTTGGTCTCACTCTACATCATGCCTGTAATCTCTTTGTCTTGGCCTGATCTCACTCTATCATGAGATGATCCCCTCTGCGATAGCCTGGTCTCTCTCGAGTAATGGCCTTGGTCCCCTCTCAAGTGGCCATTTAAGTTGCTATAAGGTTGTCACCTGTTGTAATTGTTGTTGTAAGGAAGCCACCTACCCACCAGCCTATACATCCTGAATATCCTCCTCCATCTCCTCACCACCTCCACCATCTCCTCCACCTCCTGGTGGACTATGTCATGGACTCACATGAGGGGGTGATGGAGGTTCTGTAATGGTTCCCGTAATGGAACCTGAAGGGGCATATGTGGTGCCAACACTGTGGCTTCACCACTACCTATTGTTCTACTAAGACCTTTTATTGACTAGACTAGCACCTGCTTACTGCACTGGTACCCCTATATGTGGTCCTCCTGTGGATCTACCTATACCTGAGCCTGTATGCATGTGCCCTAGGATTTGGGCCCCTCCCCTGTGTTGTTGCATCTAATACCTCATGTGGTATAGTCAAATCTATGGTGGCACTCATTGTCGCATACCACATGTATAATCTAGGTCAGTCCCTGGATCCACTATTTGTGCCCATTGTACCCAAGGCTGTGGAACCACCTATAAAAATCTAGTGTGCAGCTTGGCCCAACCTGATCTAAGGCCCCATGTGGAAGACCTCTAAATCTACATGTGCATACCACATCTCATCACCAGGAATCCCCTGGATGAGACCAAACTGACACTGTTGGACCCTTGTCCACTCTGTACCACTCCAAGATGTAGCTCATGCTCCCAAGAATGAAATGATCCATGACAGTAGTACTCAACTCAACAACATCCTGAGGCCCTATGGTATAACCTGTAGGGCCACCATGTGATCATGTGAGGTTGTACCTCATCAAACTCTCTCCTGTAGTAATTTGTGTCTCCCCTTGTGGCTATGAATATCATCCCCATCTGGAACCCATCTCATGAAGATGGCTCTCCAAGAACTCGAGCTCTCAATGCTCCTAAAGGATGTCCAATCACAATATGATCCCAAGCCCATATATGTAATAAAGTGGCAGGACCCACAAACCTCTATCCATGATAAGCTATCAAGTGTAAAAGATATAAATGAGCCAATATACACTGACCCCAATAGTAAACCTCTCCTTGTAGAAGGTCGTGAATCACTCCAATGAGAGGCCTAGAGGAATTGAGCACTAGTCTTGTTAGGAAACAATATGCCACGAAAAGAGCTAATAAGAATACAGTACCTTTTTGTCCTAGCCAGTTGATCAGCCATACACCTCCTAATAAAGACTATCATACCCCGGTAGGGTATGTCTGTCACCCCAAAAACTCAACTTATCTATATCATTTTTGAATGCGGTCTTGGTGACCATCATATGTAATCAAGCGACCATGGATAGGAACTCGTAAGATCACCAAACATCCTCAATGTAATACTCATCTCACTAGTAGGTAGATTGAAAGGTTGCTCTCACTCCACACCTCTCGGCTAAGCATGTGAGCATGTCGTGATCTAAGGTAATCCATGGCATGTGGGCCACATAAGATAAACCAGTCACCTCCAGGGTGATCTCTAAGAAAATATGGTCATGTCGGCTAAATGTGCCTCGTAGGCCCGAAGTCTCCCTTACCACTCCCGTGACTCTAACATCCAAATCTCATGGAACCAATTAGGTCATTTATTATGATCTTATTCTACTATTCTATCATCTAATTTTCTATTCTATCATCACATTCTTCTATTTTCTTATAATTCATCTATTTTTACCATTCTAGGGTTTCAAAAACCTTCTTTTTCTTCTAAAGGCAATTTTAAAGTGCCTTTTGTGCATGGTGCATACCCTGCACCAAGTGCACCATGCCTGCCCCCTAGTGCATAAGCACACCCATTGTGTGCAGCACACTCTTCATTGCACTAGCACACTCCTCAGTGCGTAGGTGCATTCTCCTTTCTCCTCAAAACCCTCAGTGCGTAGGCACACTCTTCTTTGCATAGGCATATATATGTGCCCCCTTCACTGAAAATTTTGCATAGCAGCACACCTTTGTGCACTATGTGCATGCACATGCATGCCCATGCTCCTTTAAAAAAAAAAAAGGAAAAAATAGAACATTTGCATAGTGCATGCCTTTGTGCACATGCAACACAAGCGTGTGCCCATGCAAACATAACTAGCAAATGGTGCATAGGTGCACCTCTTTGTGCACCAGCACATACGTGCCAAACAAAAAATTAAAAAAAAAAAATAAATGAAAAAAACAATGCAATGCATAGGTGCACCCATTTGTACACCAGTGCATATGTGCCCATGCAAGTGCCAACATAGGCACACCCCCATTTTACCCTATTTTAACCCTAAAAACATTTAAACCAAAAATTAAATGCTTTAAAAACGAGGGTAAAAAGGGGAGTTTTGTGTACATGTGGTCCATCCGTTGGGAGCCTCATGTAGTCTCTCACGTGATCCACATGGTGTCTCGGTTCTGCACCCTTTCATTTCCTCTCATAGGTTAAAGCTCAAATCAGTAGTAAAATGGTAAGTGAATGTGGTAAATGAATTGGCCGATGGCTTATATACCCATTTTTACCTCCCTGCGATGTGTTTCTCACCCCCGAGGTGCCCTGGAGCCATCGTGGTTCTTCTACATTCTTCTACAAATTTCAATGATGATTATTTTAAATAAATAATTATTTTTTTTACACCCGTTTTTACTACGTTGGGGCATATTTTGCTTCCCAGCAGCCTTTTCTACTACATGGGGCATATTTTTTCCTTACAATGAACTTTTAATGAGGTCTCACGAATTCATTATTTATTCTACAATATCTTCTTCCTAAAAATTCAAAAATTTAAAACAATATTAATTTTTTTCAAAAACCCAAAAAAATTGGTAAAATCATTAAAAATCCAAAAAATGCAAAAAAATTTTAATTTTTTTCAAAAAATTGGTAAACACACATACATGCTGATTGAAGCTGTATCAAATTCATTGTCCTCGAACATCAAATTTTCCTACAAAAACATATTTCTAAGGTTCTTTCTTGTTCTGGTCTCAAACGACTTGCGGATCATCGTGATCTACCTCCATTAACAAAATCTAGGCTACTTACTATGTCGGTACTCCCATGCAACAGTGAGTTCAGAGACTGTGTCATAGTGCATGAAAGATTTTCCATGGGACTACTTGTGTCCTCTCATTATTCCCCTCACATGTATCCTTGCTTGGGGCACCATTTTTAACCCTTTTCATTACAACATGAACATTTGGGAACTGTAACTTGATAACAAAAACATTGGTGTAATTGTCTTGAACATTGTTTGTTTGAGTATGTGTGATTGTACTTGTTTTCTCTATTAGGTTAGTTGGTTTACTTTCTCGTATTGCATTGCATTATGTATGTTGCATTGAGTTAAGCATCATTTTACTTTCTCGTATTGCATTGCATTATGTATGTTGCATGGAGTTACATAGCAATGAACAAATGTTAGTAATTTAGCTTTTCATGTTATCTTACACTTTTGTTTATTTCAATAAAGGCCGATGATATAGATTTAGGGAAAAATGATACAACAAATTTTCTTATTGAAAGATTGGATACAAATATTGGGCTTGTCCTATATTCTCCATTATCATTTCTATATCCTCCATTATCATTTCTTATCACTACTAATTTTTCTTCCAAATCACCTAGGAAATAAAAAACCATGTTTATCCCTATCATTTTCCCTTCTAAATAACCAAATCTTATTTCTATCTATTTCTTCTATCCATTTCGATCATATTTTTGATCGTCGATTGACTTCTTCTATCACCCCATCGACACTCGAGGGGCATCCTTCATCCTACTAATTTTTCTTCAAAAATTTACTTTTTATGTTTGTCTACTATATTTGAAGTGAAGTCACTTACTTCACCTCAAACAGGGGCAAATGTAGACACCTAAATTCCACTTTCACAATCTTATTTCAAAATGCACAAATCACTCTCATTCTTACCATTTCCATTATAATTAGTGATTTCACTAATTAACTAATGTTTCTTACCATTTTTGGTCAATTAACAAGTGCTTTTTGATTACCTAACCTCTTTCACATTCAAGATGCCACTTTACGATGAATCGTAAGTCAAAATCCTCTTCAAAATAGACAATTAGTGATTATTAGCTAATTAAGCCTATTTTGCCCTTGTTTTGGTCAATATACCCTACTATTGGCTCAAACCCCTCTTCCAACCACTCAAAATCACCCCACTTCTCTCCAAAATGTCTTAAGCAAGATTCAAAATCTTATCCTAGCCTCTAATTGACCCTAAGCGGTTGATTAAGGCTCCTCACATCTTAATCACTTGTTAATTCACTAATTATGATTAACAAAGCCTTAATCATGATTAGCAATTTAATCTAATTTGGGCTTTTAGTCCCACATGCACCAAAATACAATTTTTCCTCAAAGGAAAACTATAAAAAGGACTAAGTATCTACCTTAAACTTTACACCATGCTTTGATTTGCATCTCATATAATAAATATGATTTATAGCCAAGTTCAATCCTTGCCTAAAACCTTCAACAAGGTTAGTAGATGGATATCTAAAGTGACTTTGTAAGTCATTTGGAGAGGCCATTTCACCTTGTTTGGAGTAGCAACCATACCCATTTGATTTCCCTCTTAGGTCTATTTAGGTCTATGTTAGGTAATTAAACATATTAGTAGGCATGATTAGTTAGATTTTGAATTGTATTCATGTTAGTTAAGCATTCCATTAAGCTTCTATCTTTAGTGTTACATTCCTAGACTTAGAGCCTTGACTAGAGGTGGAAATGGTGTTAGCCTTCCTTAGTTAGTCATGAATATCTCCTCCTCCTAGATAATGGATGCCATATATGTAAGTTCCACGAGAACGTAGTGAAGGATCTACTTTGTTGCTTTCTAATGCAACTCATGTGGATCCTTCCTGAATCTCGACACAATCCCAAGAACATACAATAGATCCAGACATGTGTGAGTAAGGTAAATCAAGATCCCCACTAATTTTGATAGAGGGTACCATCAACCAAGGGAGTAGCGAAATCAAAAACAAACTTAACCCTAGAAAGGAAATGAGTAGAAGAAGGCTTACAATCAGACATATGAAATCAAGCAAGAAAATCAAGGGAGTATTTAGGCTGTGAAATCAGAATACCTGAGTTAGATTGTGAAATATTAATTCCAATAAATTAATGAAGCAATCCTAAGTCGGACATATAATTTTTTTGGATAAGGCAATATTCACATAATTGATGATGGAGGAAGAACTTTATGTGATCAACAAGTCATCAAAATACAGAACAAGGATGAGTATGGAGTCATGTATTCAGAGTGCTGCGGAATATCAACATTTGGGTAAAGTGACACCAAGTGAACCTTGATATAAGTAAAAAGGAGTCAAACTTGACATACCCAATCCCGAGGGGCTTGTTTAAGACCATATAGAGACTTCTTTAACTTACAAACAAGGGAGGGATCATGGAAATAACCCAGAGGTTATTTCATGTAGATATCTCCCTCTAGCTCCCCATGAAGGAAGGAAATCTTAACGTCCATTTGATGGAATTCCCATCTATTTTCCATAGAGATTTTGAGGTTCAATCTAATATAAGTCATCTTCCCAATCGGAGAAAAGGTTTCTGAGTAATCAACCCCAACTACCTAGGAGAAACCCTTAGCTACTAGTCACACTTTAAACTTATCGACGTTTTAATCTTCACCATAATTTGTTCAAAACACCCACTTACACCAAATGATTTTTCTTCCTTTTAGAAGAGGTGTGAGATCTCAAGTATCATTCTTTATGAGTGAGGAATATTCCTCATCCATGGAAGAATCCCATTCAGAAATACCAAAAACCTCCCGGAAAGATTAAGGGTCAAAAGTAGAGGTAAATAAGGAGTGAGGTCAATGAGTTTTGAATGATTCTACCTCATGTCTAAAGGATCTATCATCCACTCTCCAACACCCTACAAATTTTTCCTAGCCCAATGAGGACTGGCATGATTAGGCTCAAAGTCGGAAGATTCTTTACTAAATTGAGAAGGAAAAAGGTTCCAATCAACGCTACCATCAAAATCGGAAGATTTTGAAGAATGAGGGTCGAGAGGCACAGGAGGATCACGAGGAGGAATGTGATTAATGACATCATCATCAGAAGAGTCATATTTAGGATCAAAAAGCATAAGAACCTAAGAAGGTAGAGAAGTATAAGTTGAAGAAGACTCATCAAATTTCACACTTCTCTTCATATAAAGTTCATGACTAGTAGGATTCAACAATATATATCCCTTAATTCCGTTAGGATACCCTACAAAGAAATAATGTTTGGATTGTGGTTCTAAAGCCTTATGTTTATTCTTGGGAATCGAGCCATAGTGTTAGATCGAAGACTCAAAAGTGCTCCACATCGAGGCTTGCATCCAAATCATGTTTTAAAGGGTGTCGTCCCTCTTATTGCCTTGTGTTGATGATGATTCTAAATGTAATAAGAAAAATTCATTGCTTTGGCCCAATACTATGGAGGAAGGGACTTCGAGTGAACCATACAAGTGGTCATTTACTTAAGCATTTGGTTCTTTCTTTCCACAAATCCATTTTGTGAAGGGTTGTAAGAAATTGTATGCTAAAAACGAAATCCCATCATAAGTATAGAAATCCTCGAACCTATTTCTCACATACTCACCTCCATTTTCAGTTTGGAGAACCTTAATAGACCATTTTTCTTGTTTCTTAAAAAGAGTCTTAAAGTCCTAAAAGTGTTCAAAGACTTCAAACTTAACCTTAAGAAAATACACCCAAGTATAACGTGAAAAGTCATGAATGAAGGTAAATATATAAAAAGCTCTAATAAATGAAGGATATGGAAATGGGCCAAATATGTGATTATGAACAAGATCTAAAATATCGAGTTTATCTTTAGGATTTTCCTTCATCAAAACTCTTTTTAGGGTGCTTCCTAAGGGTACAACCCTCACAAAGACCCTTAGAAAATTTGATGTGGGGTAACCCATTGACCATTTCATTTTGGCTCAATTTTTCAAGATAAAAAATTTTAGATGCTTGAAACACTCATACCATATCTTACTAACCTCATCTACATGAGTGAGTAAGGCAATGGGAACCAGATGAGAAGTAAAGTGGGAAAAGGTATACAATGATGAATGGTGATCTACCTTTCCCTCAGCCACTATAGTGTCATTGTGAAGCTCATGAATAATCACCGAGTTAGTACCAAATTCCACTCAAATTCCTTCACCAAGGTGAGTGATTTGGTAAACCGAAAGGATATTGGTAGAGAGATTAGGAGCAATCAACACTTTGTTAAATTTTCTCTCATCCATCTCTACTTATCCACTACTAGAAACCGACACTGTCATGTCATCACCCAACGTTATTTGGGACAAGTCATATGGTTCGATGTTAGAGAACTCAACATGCAAAGAAGCCATGTGGTATGAGGCACCAAAATTTGTAATACACATCAATAAAGGAGAAAATCGAGTTACAAGGTCCTTTCCTTTCTTCTTATCAGATTTAGACTCTCTTACAGTGGAAGAATTAACTTTGGGAACATTTTTTTAATAGACTCAAGAACACCTATATGATTTTTATCAAGTAAATGAGTACGGTGATCTATCTATTTTCTCATACATTGATGTTCTTTAGACCAATTTTCTTGTAATAGGAACACTTACACTTTTCTTTCTTCACTTTTGGCTTAGAAGTGAAGCATTTGTGTTATGTTTCACTTTGGCTTGGTTGGTCTTGGTTTCTTCTTGGGTTGGTACTTTTTCTCTTTCTTATTTTCATTCACATTTCCCTTACTTGTACTTGCTACTAGGGCATGTTACTTGGACTTTAGATACCCCATTTGAATGATTTTATCATGTTCTTGAATGATTTGGGATGACAAATGTCAAATGAGGGTGTATTGCAAGCACTACCCAAAGCAGATTTTGTGACATTAAATGTTGACACAAAGACGTAGTATTCGAGACCTAACTTAGAGAGAATTGACAAGATCAAATGGGAATATTTCTTCTCCACTTTACATTCCTTTAACAACAATATAGTGTGGAAAAACTTTGAAAATAATTCTTGTAGGTTTTCAAATTCACTAGGATTTAGTCCTAGTAGTTTTGTTTTCCAACTCATGTGCTCTCATGTCATCTTGTTGTCCAAACATACTGTATAACATATTCCATGTAGAATTGGGTGTTTTGGATGACTCAATGTGGAAGAATAAGTCAGGAGAAACATACATACAAAGTAGACCTACGACTTCGTCACTTTATCTCAACAACTTACATTTTTCAGGCTCATCGTCAGGTTCAGTCTTAGCTCCCATGGTGATGTGAAATAACCATTTACCCCTTATTTTCATTACCATTTTTAATCTCTATTCAAAAAAATGAATGACGTAAGAAAAAGAATTAAAAGTGCATCCATAAAGAGAGAAAGAAGGAATGGAAAAAGAAAAAAGCAACACAACCACCCAAAACAATATTATAATCCCCCTTCTTTCGGCACTTTATAAATTAGTGCATTGGATACAATCTGGTGTGAATGTGCGTTGTGAAATAGTTGGTCACTCACCTTGAAACCAATGTAATAATTCTCAAGAGAGGAGACCATAATCAAGTTTCGTTGATTGTAGAAAATCAACACCGTAAACAAGCACAAAAAGCTAAAAAAAAAGAGAAGGTGTGAAATCAAGTCTGTTGTGAGAAAAAGTGTCTCACATCACAACAAAAACCCCTTGTTACAATAATGTGGTGGACGTGCTCACTAGTTTGTAAGTAATAATTAGGGTGATTAAAATGCAAAAATGGGTTTAAGATGAGTCCTGGGGAGCTCTGGGGCGTCGAAAACACTCCCGAGAAGTTAAAAAAATGCTAGAAGGTGAGATACAAGACTCCAACAAATTATTATAGAAAAAAAATCCAATAACACTAAAAATCAACCTTTTGAAATGTCTTTTCGTCTCTATATTTAGCTATGCCTCCAATTTTCACCACAACTTGATAGTTCATTTGCTGACATAAAACCCTAAAACTTGCACATGCAAAACCGAAAAAAGCGGCAAAACTTTAAGAAACCAGATTTTCAAACCTATTAACAAGATTCTAAATAAAATCATATGAAAACTTACGAAAAGTGATAAAACCAAAAATGATGTAATCAGTAACTAGATTAAAGTGAGTCCACGTTTATCGAACATCTTCTCTAATACCATATCATATTATTCTATGAGGATAAAATTTTGGAACCTTGTGCCCATTGAAGAGGGTTTTACTTCAATGGAGATGAGAACGCTTCACATAATAGCACAAATCAAAAGGAAAATAAAAACGAGAAAAGACAACAATTTGTTTGACATGCTCATAGATCATAAATAAGAGGTACATATAGGAGTGTTATGTAACTCATGTGCATGACATGTGTACATAACCCTATTAACCTATTCTCACTAAGTGATATGACTAACCATCTATGATGGATAAGTTGTTGAATGACGACAATCAATTCATATACACCAAAAGAATCTCATTTTACAAATTGGACCAGTTCCTTATCCATTGGGTTTCACATAGTCATTAAAATAAATAAATAGCTTGAAAGGATTACACACACACACAAAAGGAAACACACAAAACATGAAAGGAAAGAACACAAACAATGAGAAAGGAAAACACACAATTAAATCACTTATGGTACAATACGGGGAGAGCCCACTTTCTTTGAAACACTTTTCCTTTTCATAGGTTACCTCCAAAGAGGTAACATTGAATGATGATGTTTCATGAATTCATTGACTTGTTTAAGAAATTTGCCTCATTTCTCAACTGCTTATGAAATCCAAGTGCTTTCATGATTGCCTATATATTTGGGAGGAGTGAGCCTACATTAGTTTCTCATTGCTCGAGATTCATTCGAAAAGTCTATTGCTCTTATTATCTTCGAAATCTATTTAAGAGTGCACATTTCCTTCCATACTCACCCACATTTCTGATTTCTCATTTACCATCTCATCATTTCCCAAGGCTGATCTTTGTTTTAATTTCTTGAATATATTAAGTTTCCTTCTTTCCCACATTCATGTTTATTGAAAAATATTTCATCGGAGGTCTTAAATTTTTCTATCTCATTATTAGGTGTTTGGAAATTGAGTGAATAGTTAGAAATAATCTCATACCTATCTTGCATGGCAATGACATGATTCAAGAGATCTGTAATTAGCTTAGGATCTTTTGTATCTTCTATAGATTTCAATATTTCTTACAAGGAATCCTTTGAAACTACTAAAATCTCACATTTACATTCATTCAAGGAATATTCATTTTGAAATTCAAGGTAGCCAGTTGGAGGGATTAGTTCATCATCCCGAAGCTCATGACATTCCACTACTTCTTTATCAAGGGGAGTCTCAACTTCAAGAAATTCAAATCTCTTTGTTTCAATTTTTTCATCGTAGAAAGAATCCTCTTCTTTGAATGGAAAAGATAAAACTTCAATCTCATCATCACACGCACCTGTCATCATCACAAGAGGTACATTAGATTTTTCAACCTTTTTATTTCATAATGATCAAATTTCAAATTGGTGGAGAATTCGTAATTACCTTCATACATGTCTTTCAAATCCATGGCTTATATCAATAGTTAAGACTGAGCTTGAGGATATGTTGTTTCTTGATACCTCTTAGGAGTTATTGCACAAATTCTTCTTTCAAACCTTTCAAATGCTCTTCATAAGTCAACATTTCTTCTTCTTCATGGATGACATAATCAAGAGAATATTCATCTTTAAATGGGAATAATAATACTTCCTCATGTGAGGAAAAATATCAGCTGATTTTCACACTTGAAATTCATCAAGAACCATTTCCACTTCTTCCAGGACCGTATCATCTAGAAACTCGGGGCTCTCCTCTTGCAACTCAAAGTTTCTCAATACTTATTTAAGATAAATTCTTCCTCGGAAAGGGATGCTCGGTCCTATCAATATGGGAATCTAATCCTCCTCATTAGTTGTTACAAAATGGTTCATCCTCCCGCTATTTTTGTATAGAATGTTAGCTTCTAGATTTCCTAAATTTTGCAATGTATATTTAATATTTTTCATAGGAAGTGACTTCTCCATATGTCCTTTAACCGGGATGGTTGTAGAAGACTAATTCATCTAGATTTTTCCTCCCAAGAATCAACAAAAGCTTATACCTAATAACATTCCAAATGTAGTCAAGATGTTTTCTACCAAGATATTCTTTGACACCTTTCACTATATAAATTCAGTGAGAGTCGCATGTGCATCTTTGACCTTCCCTACAAGTGGGACTTCCTTTGACTCCATGGAGTAAAAATAACCACCAACCTCAGTCATAATGAGTTATAGGGAATTGGAGACCTTTACATGCATTACATTTTCAGAGGTTCATGAATCTATTATGTAATTATTCAATTTGTATTCTCCGACGAGAAGGGATATATAAAAAGTATCGATCTTATCATTATTTGATGCACTCAAAGCAAGCATGTTATGTGATGAGGATATAGGTGGGGTTGGTAGTAGTCCTTTAGAATTATGAGTTAGAGTATTGGGTTATGGATACCACTTTGGACAACATCGACGGGCCTCTTGAATTTCTATAGGTGTATTCACAAATATTCAATTTCATTAATCTATACTTTAGTTGTGCTTGCATGTTTGACATAATCAAATGGAGCAAGTATGAACAAGGGGGATGAAGGCATTATTTTTGAATTCAAGATAGGATCAAAAGCGGAAGTGGATGTTTGGGAAAAAGAAGCTAATTTTGAAGGTACATTAGAGGTTATTAAAGGACTATTTTTAGTATAAGTATAAGTATAGTAGGAGTTAGAGGGAGAATTGCAGAACTTACTTGGTATAGCATGTGACCTCTTAATTTCCACGGGATCAAGTTGAAACAATTCGAACTCCATGGAAGGTGGGAGTGGAGATCCTCAACTAAATATTTTTTTGGTAAATTATCCATAGGAGGATCTTCGATTTTTATTTTTTTTCAGTAATGGAGGAAGAAATCTCCTTTTGAGACGAGAATGGGTGAACACCTCGGATGAGAAATTGGGTGTATCTTCATCATCATCTTCATCACCTCTATAATATTCATAGAACCTGATTTGTACATCATTCTTTACTTCTTCAACCTCTAGGAAATCATTGCCTTTGTTCCCTCATTCAAATCCTTCTTCATCTTCTCGAGTTCTACATAATTGCATTAGTAGGTGGAGCTTCCAAGGAAAGCCTTTGAGGTGCTCGGCAATCTAATTCCTATCCTAATTTTGAAGAAGAATATTTTGGGATATTTGTTTATTTATTACATTCAATTAATTTTCCAAATTTTAGATGAGAGAGTTAGTGGTACCTTCCTTGGAAAATTGACCTCTTTTCTTTCCATTTGGATTCTTCATTTTTCTAGACAAAATTAGATCATCTTTATCTCAATTGCATCATTTTGGGAAAGATCGAGAGTACGAGGTTGAACTCTTCATAATATGAATCCAATTGCATGGGGTAGTGAATTGATGAAGAATATATTGACATAGTTTTTAGATGGTGAAGTATCTTTTGGTATTTTTTGGAGTAACCAGTTGAAACAGATGACAAAATATCTCATAGTTTCATTCACTTATTTCCTCATTTTTACCAGTTGAACAGGAGGTCTTGGAAATATTTGGTTGATTTGAATCTTGCTATGAACTTTACTTGAATGTATTTCCAACATGATATGGAACAATAGGACAAGAGATAAAACCACTCAGCTTCCTTTTCTTGAAGAGATTCCATGAACAATCTTACTATAACATCCTCATGTTCTATTCCAAGAATTATGCATGACGTGATAAAGGAAGATATGTGTTCTTCAGGAAGTTAGGTGTCATCACCTTTGAAATTTGGAAATTTCTTATGGGAACTCATCGATAGATCATGAAGAGGATGTGTAAGAGAAAGTGGACCAGTATTCCTTCCCCATGGATTGATGGGATGAGGTCTTTCTATTTATTCGTCTGTCATTACTTCTTCTACTTAAAATTATGCTTTTGCTTCTACAAATTCTTTCCTCAATTATTCTTATGATTGTTGTTCTACTTTTCTAGGGAATTCAATGTTCAATGGTGGGTGGAAGGCATGGGAAATAAGAGGATTTGTAGGGGAGTATCAACAGGGGTTTGGATAGGATTACTAGGTGAACCACTTGAAGAATTAGATGGGGATGAAGTTTGAGAGAAATAGTACATGTTATCTCTGAAATTTTATTGTGGGTTTCACAAAGCCTCAAAAATGGGATCAACAACCCTCTCAGCCTATTCATCATGGTATATCTCCTTTCACTAGTTTTGGGAAAATATTGTAATGGGAATATGAAAGGACACTATGGAATATGAAGGGTCATTCACAAGGATCAACAATGGGTTTTGTAGTAATGGATTTCAATCAACTCTTTTTTTTTCAATTTTTGATTTTTTTGTAATTTTGAATTTTTTTTTTGTATTTTGGGTGTAGAGATGCTGCCAAGTATGCCCCATAGTGGACATGAAAAATAGTTAGCAAGAAAATTTTCTGGTGGATAAATTGGTGGGTATCCACCAATTTATCCACTAGAAAAAATTTCTTGCTAACTATTTTTCACGTCCACTATGGGGCATCCACCAACGCTCTGAGACTTTAGGTCCCTCTGCTTGAATGGTGCAGCTCCATTTATTATATGTGCATGAAATTATAATATGTGGTGGCTTCGATAGCCTGTGGGATCCACTAGGAACACTCCACCGAATATGTGAAAAAGCTTGCAATTACTTTCAAGAGATAAATTTGCTTAGGAGGTAGGAAAGGGAGTGGGAAAAAGAGAAGGGGGATTAATATTTTAGGTAGAAAATTAGATGCCTATAACCATTAATCAAAATAATTCAACACACATAGATATAGAAGAAAAATAATGTTTTTATTAATAACAAGATAAGATAAGATTAAAAACACAAATTTTTAGTAATCTTCTGATCATAAAAGGTAAGAAACTCCTTTATTCTTCATTGATAATTTGGAAAAATTATAAATAGTGAGAAATATAAGAACATAGAGAAGGAAAAAGAGGAAATAGATATCTCTTTTGTTTCTTCACAAGTAGTAATCTATCATAAGCATAAAAAATTGACAACCCTTAAGAATGAGGTTGTCATCACAATTTATAGACTCGAGAATGAATTTTTCCTACCCCCACATGACTTTTCAATTGTCCTCCACAACATGTGAATTTTTGAATCCCTAGGGATGAAATTAAGTCCCCTTTTATTAATTAAGGGTGACTTATTACAATATTGACTATAGTCACATTTAAATTAATAAGATAAACATCATGATTACTCACAATGAAGAATTAGAAAGGGGGAGAGAAGAGGAGAAAGAATGAGATAAGGGAAGCAAGAAGAAGTGCTTCCAAAGCATGACTGAAGATGTCTCCTCCTTTGATGAAGATCCATATTGAAGAAGTTGAAGATGGAAACTAGCCTTTGATGACCATCTGTGACATTGTTATACTGATTGAAAGCTCTGATGAAGTTCAATTTGAACACTTTGTCCTTGTTGGATTATGATCACAATCTACACCTTGTATATGATACAAAGACACCTTGGACCACCAAATGAGTGTTTAAAAACATTGTTGAGATTTCCTAATGTGAATTCAAGATGACCTATAGAAAATGCTCGTGATGATCCTCTGCTTCCCTTCTATGCTCTACTGACAAATCTTGTTCTTGGAATGATGTACTTTCCCATACACACCAAGAAGGTAAGTGATGAGCATTGATGAATACACCATTGACAACAATGAATAATGATAATTACACAACATGAAACAACCTCTTCAAAACTTGAATTACCATTATTTCTTTATGACTGATTATGCATACGAAGGGGAAACTAGAAAAATTAATCTGATAATGAAGCCTTGATAATCTTGTCATCTGGAGGACACTGATAACCACAATTAGGAATCAACTTGTGTGAATCACAGTTCACCTTTCACTCCTCCATAAGCATGAATTTATCATTTCCATTCTCATGGGAAGATTTCCAAAGAGATGATCACCACCAAGTATCTTGATGTGAAAGTTGCAAATTCAAATCTCATGACTGATGATGACACATGTTTTCACCTAAAATTACTATATTTAGAAAATTTCTCTTTTCCACCATTTTCACTTTTGATCACCTAGTTTGTTCTTTTGGATGTCCTCTATACACACTGCCTTTGAAGAATGTGCCCACTATGAGAATTTATTAAAAATAGTAAGTACTCATGTAGATATGTACTATTTTTGGAAAGTGGATTTCATGCCCTCGAATTTTGATGAAATCAACTTTTTGATATGGGTTTTCCTTTTGCATCTCACATATGAATTTTCATCACAAACTAATCTCTGGAGCAAAGTGGGAATTTAAAAAAAAAAATTGGTGTAAGGAAACGAGGGTTTATTCGCTACAAAAATCCTTTCCGTGCATGTGAAATCCACCACTTGGGTTTTTATGGCCTCTAAAAATGGTGAAAGAAGAAAAAAATTTCACATCAAACCATGCCCTAGTTTTTTAGATATGAGTTTTTCATTCTCATGGGCAACGTAGTCATTTTGGTGCAAATATGAGCATGGAACTTGAAATTTTCAAAACAATTATGAGAAATTTTCAGTGATATGATCATGGGAGGATGGTGAGATGGATGTAAGGGAAAAAGGGAAATGGAGGAATCTGGAAACATTTCACCATAGTTTTGGGGAGAAAAGAAGAAAAGTGGGGGGAGAATGATAAAATGCCCAAGTGTTTGTATTTATAGAATTTCTTACCTTAAGGGAAGGGGGCGCATTTTTTCCCCCATGTCCCCTTGTAAAGGGAAAATGGGGGCACAAAATTCTCGTTAACTATAGGTCGACACTTGGCATTCATGCACCTAGCAGAGGAGGGGGCTGGAAAATGAGAAAAATGTGCTAAATGGAGGTCTCTTGGGTCATATGGTGTGTCCATAAGCTTCAAAATAAGTAGGGCGCAATTTATTTTCCCCCATGTCCCCTTGGAAAGGGACATAGGGACACCAAAATTTCACATTAGTGTCATGCTAACATGTGGCACTGAGAAAAAATCTAACTGCTAGAGTGTCCTTGAGAGAGAGCTTGAAAATGAAGTTGTTAGAGCTTCCAAAAGTATTTCGGGAACTTATTTATATTTTTTTGATAGAAAACATCATTTGGAGAAGCATGAGATGGGTCTTAAGGTCTGATTATTCTTGAAACCCATTCAAAAATGACTTCTTCCTTGGATTCATAGAGTGTTCCCCCCAAAAATGAGTTCCCCTAAGAATCACCAATGGATTGTGTAAAATATGAATGTTTCATCTGTAGGGATCCTCTTAGATTTCCAATGATTTATTTATTTCCTCCTAACTTCTTATAGAGATTCTAGAATCATATGTTGAATATCATGTACCTATTTTGATTGCCTTCTCCTCCTGGAGGATGAGACTTAGTCATATGAAAATCCATGTGGAAGTAAGGGGGAGGGTGAATTTTCTTGTCCCCCTTGTCCCTTTAGAAAGGGGTGGAGGGACACAAAAATTGTATTATCCTGGTGATGACAAGTGTCAAACATGTGCGGTATGGAGCGGGGGCTAAAACACTTGTAAATAGTGCCTATCGAAGCCCTCCAGGGTCATATGAGGTGTCCATGAAGCCTAAGATGGGGAGACAATTTTCTTTCCCCCTTATCCCCTTGTAAAGGGACATATGGACACCAAAATTGGGCCTTAGTCTCATGTTGCCATGTGACATTGAAATGTTTTGCTAAGGACAAAGCTTATACCTTGGAGAAGAACTTGAAAATGGCATTATCGGAGCTCACAAATGAATTTTTAGGCACTTATTTATATGATTTTGAATGGATATGAAATTTTGAGAAGTATGGGTGGTGTCACAAGTTCTTATTATTCTTGAAAATTTCTCAAAAGTGGGCATTTTGATTAATACCGTCAGTTGTGCTCGTAAAGAATGAGTTGTGGAAAACTAGGTATGGTTGTTTTGAAAAATATGAGATTACCACCATGTAGAGAACTAAATCAGATTTCCAATGATGTTTTTTTGACATCTAACTCATTCTAGAGCTCCCAGAATCATCTCTCGAAGCTCAAGCACCTTTTCACAGTGCAAGTTCCTTTAGCCTCAAAAACCTTCTTTTACCAAAATTGTTCCTAAAGCTCCAAATCTTTCCAAAATATTCCTGAATAAATTTAAAAACCATATTGGATCATGAAAACACCTACCTAATGAATTTGGTACTTTAACTCAGCTCCAGATAATATATACCCACTTGAGAAAGGCTAAAAATAGTCATTCCCAAGCCTGCCGAAAGATCCACCTCGAAAGGCATTGTTTTTAAGGAGTCCTTTGGACTTGTTTTCTTATTTTCCACACTTTGGTGAGGGTTATACCATAGACATGGAAATTATACGGATATGGGATAAGCTGGCATAGGAATGGCCCGACCTAGAGAGGTTTTGGGGTAGGGCTATAATGAAATTTTTTGACTCTAGGGTAAAGTTGTCATGTTTTCAAGTGAATTTTCCCTTGTAAAAACAGGAGAACATCAAGATCTCACTTGGGGACTCATTCGGACCAAAAAAGTGAATACAGGATGATAAAGAACTCCATAATGTCATTTTACAAATTGGACTAGTGCTTTATTGATTATGCTAAAATGTAAAATTATAGACTAATCTAAATGTTATGGTAGCAGTAAATAAATAGATAATGAAATACATAAATTAACCTAAGAAAATAAGCAATAAAGTATGAAATCCTAATTGAAAATACGGTTAGAATATTTTGGACTATGTCGCAGTGGTGACCGATTGAATAGAGATGGAATACCATCGCATGAAGCCTCGAAAATTACAAATCTAGAGGATTTGACTGGACTGGGGAACCTGGAGAGAGATGGGGCACTCGTGGGTGCCCTGGTCTTATTATGGGTGCCCTAGTGTATGTAAATGCTCATAAAACCTCCTATTAAGTGTCATAAGAGGTTCACACTTGTTTATCTTTGATTACATGTATGTAGCACTTGGATCACCGAAGTCACCGTAAAACCTGCAACAAAGGATATACCTACAAAACCCTCAAATAGACATCAAATCCTAAAAATAAATATGCAAAATGAGGGGTCAGACTGTCCTCAGCTGCCACAATGGTGGACTTACTACTGAGAACTACACTACATCTCAGACCCAATGTAGTTTTGTGTGTGTGCGGAGTTGTGCCCTATGTTACTCTTGTGTGTGCACAATTGAAGTAAGCAGTAAGTAGCCAAATATAGAATATAAATAATATGTGCATGGAATAGAATAAACTCCCCTCCTATGAAGTGTGATGTAGATGAACCAGCCTTTTGTCCCTTATGATGGAGTTAGATGGATGCAAATGGAGCTATAGATACCTTGATGGATGCAACCTTAGGTGGTGATAAGTAGTGCTTAGTGCTTGGTCCTTTATTATGATCACATAAATTTATATTTATATGATTCCCTTGCTTGAATTTCATAATTAACCCTAAAAATTTTGACTACCAAAAATATAAGATTCTCAAATAGCTAGAAATGACCCAAAAGTATGACCAAAGTACAAAGAGGACAATGTCGCCTAGCGCTAGTGTCCTAGTTGGGCATTGGTTTCTAGAATGCCAAATTCCGAAAGGTGAAAAGAAAGACTAAACAAGTAAGAGTGCAAGACTGAAATTAGAAGCATAAAGAAAATAAATGTGGCCAAAGATATGGGTTAATCATTACTTTTTGTACTTAGGAATCATGTAAATAGTAATATGTAATCATGACTAAATAATTACCCAAAGTGCATGATTTTGTGTCTACATTTTCCCCACTTTATGTTGGTGAGAATAATTCTTAGTAACATAAAGTAGATAGATATGCATACCTGATATCCATATAGATTGATGTAGAAAGCATGTCGAGGGACTAGAAAAATCATGGAGTGATAAAAATATGGAACGTGGAGACTAAAGATGAAAAAGTGTAAAAGGTGATGAAAATGAACCTAGGGCAGAAACACATGTGTGAATGTGGTGTTGTACATGTTGTTGGTGTCGATATGCATAATTTTTTGTTGATGTTGACTACCTTATTCCTATATGGATGGACATGTAAAAGAGAATACAATCAAGTAGTCAAATACACATTTATATGTATAAAAGCATGTAAGGAAGTATGTAAAATAAAATGCTGAAAATATGAAAAAGGAACATGTGCACCTGATCCATGATGAGGAAAGAGTGTAGAAAAGATCCTATAGATGATGTTGATGTGAGTGATTTTTTCAAGTGATCTCACACCAATGTCATGGAAGAAGTGTAGGGAGAAACTATTTGGTGTCTTTCTCCAACCTTTAACTACTTCTCGTTGTATAAAACACCACTGCATATGGTGTGTATAGGTGTTATGGACTATCTACCTTGTAAAATCTATTGTGTGTGGATTTATGTAGACTGTGTTGAACTACCAATCACTATGTGATATTACCCCTGGTCTCAGGAAATCTAGGAAATGTCAGTGTGTCATGAATCCAAGTCTGATTATGAGTCTTGAAAGTGTGTTGTACTGTATCGATATTGTGTTTTGTTGTGTATACTTTGTATGGGGTTACTGATTCACCCAAATTATGCCCCCCTTGTTGGGGTGCATGCAACATCATTGAAGGAGTATGGGGATCAAAGGAGGACTGACCACTAAAATTGTGCCATACAAGGGGAAGGGGATGTGCTTGTTAGAAACCAAGGCACATGCAAACAAGTGTCTAGGAAAATAAGTGTTAGTACAAGCAAAGACAACCACTCATGTAAAAGAGGAAAAATTAATCTAAATAGACAATGTGTAAGCTAAGATGCAAGCAGTAAGACAATATATACCATGAAAAGTGGGTTGAATAAATGGGACACCACTCACGGTTTTCACAAGACAATCAAGGTTGTAGTGGCCGTAAACAAACAAGTGTGCACACTATTGGTGCTCAAATTTGTCTCACCCCATTTGTCATTTAAATTCTTTAGTTTTGCAGCTCTCGTTATGTTTTCTATCTCCCTGTGCTCAAATGGTTGTTCTCCCGCATTTTATGGTTTGGTGGGTGAAGTTTCCGATCAAATCACTTCTCAACATCATTGAAACATAGCCCTTTCTAGTTAGATGCGGCTCATGGGGCACTTTAAAATTCTAAGGATCACTTCAACCCAAAACATGTCCACATGGTGAGCCCGCGCTTGCTCGGTGGTCTCCGCTATTAGGGACCATTTTGAAGTTGTGCCATAAAAACACGTGGAGGCTTCCATTTGGGCCTTCTGTACTTAGAATTTTCAAGAAAATTCCTAAAGGGCCTGGGACATGTGGAGGGACCGCATGCATGTTTGGGGTCTCTACTTTTCAGGACCATCTCAAAATGCGCCATTGAGACACGTAGTAGGTGAGGAAATGGAGAAACGGAGCTTTGAGGTCATTTAAGGTTTTTTTCCTTTTGTAAAAAAGGATAAAATTGTAAGATGAAGTGCAAGTCTCACTGGGACCCACATTGGGACACGTGTTAAGCCCATTTTCTGAGGGTAGAGGGGCAGAGAAAATGCCAAAATTTTACTTTCTTCCAAAAGTTATAAAATGTCAAAAAATGCTCCCAAACCCGTTTCCAATCACATTTTACCATATGGAGGGCTCAAATTAAAAGTTAAAATGTGGGATCAATGGTAGCTATGCATTTCATTTGATTTTACCACCATTGAAGCTCCAGGATGTTTGGAGACGCATCTTTGCATCATTCTTCATTTTTTTTTGGCAAATATGTGTCATTTGGGTCTGCAAAGTTTAATTGAATCAATTTGGGAGCTCAATTTGTAGATTTGAAGTACTCTTGAAGTGGATTTTTTGCTTGGGCTCGTGTAGAAATGTAATATGCCAGATCCAAAAGTTGTAGAGTAAAATTTTAGAGGGAAAAGGGATGAAATGATTAAAGGTACAAGCACAAAATGTGAAAAAGGATGTTGCCTCGAGAGCAAAAGGGATGGCCTGTCAAATTCCAGCTATGCAGAGGCTCCGAAAAATGATTAAAAAGGGGATTTCTTGCATGATAGAATCATAATGATTAAAGGGAATCCCTGAAAAGTTGTGGCATGGTATCCTAGTCATTAGTCGAAGGCCCAAGAAACATGATCTGTTCATAGTTGGTCCACCTGGCAGATTTTGGATCTGAATTTGTTAAATGTCTCTGTCTGAAACAAATTGGTAACAAGAAAAGGTCCCTCAAATATTCTTCTCTTTTGAGGGGAAAAGGTGCTGCAGTGCACCAAGGGTGAAGAATATGCCTCCAGTTAGAACAATGATGCAAATATTTGCAATGATTCACCTTTTTGAAAACACCTGGAAACTTTTTTGTGAATCTGTTGAATGTCACTTTCTGTAAATCATGATCCGATATGTGCAACAAAGGTGCTTCAAATATTCCTCTTTTGGGGGAAATTGGATGTGAAGGGTGTATTATAAATGCAATGAGATTACTCTTACAAATGGTCGAGTTCATTTTCACGAGAAAATTTTGAGAAAAGCTCATCCTCTGAGAAAACTTTTGAGAAACCAGGTTAACTTCCTTTGTGTTAGATTTTCATTCATGTTGAGTTGGTTATGAGTGTATAGCCATCAACAAGCTCTGAGATTGTTTAAATAACTCTCCCTTGTTGATGAATCTGATAAACTTTGAGTTAATTCATGTTAAATCTCTAGAAAATTTTGTGTTTATTTCACTTTTAGAATGTCTGCAAGTAGTTTTTCTTGTTCCTATTGCAATCTTGTATCAAAATCTCTTTGAATCACATAGATCTCAATCCTTGTGATAGTTTAGTGGCATCTACAATTTCATTTTTCAGAAGATTTTCATCTAGGAATGAAATAAACAATTTAAAATCACTTTTCTTTCATTTGTTGATAGAGATTGTTTGTAAGCCTCTGGGTGTACCTCAAGCATGACTGATCTTAGATTTTGATGTTTTATTGGGTCTTCTAACTTGATCCTTCATGCTATAATCTCAAAGATTGTGTGAAAAAGTGCATGTCTGGGCCTCCATTGATGCACACCTTCTGGTTGAAGGAATGTTTTAACTATTTTGAAGCTTTCTGTTATTGAGTTCTCCATTTGTTGTGAAGTTTCTCAAGGATCTAGAAAATTCCAATCTATCTTGTTGATCTCCCACCAAAAATTATTCAAATAACCAATCCTACCCCGAACTACCCCTGTTTTTCTTTGTATATCCACAAAAGAACAAAATCCATTTGCTAAAGTATGCATAACAGATCAGGATTCCAAATGTCTTTAGTAACCTTAGCCTTGTGTTGAAAATATCTCCATAATCTAGAAGTGACAACTCGTGAGAGTCAGATTTGGTGTGTTGATCATATTTTCCCAAGGTCTTCTCTATAAAATTTGTGCAAAAGAAAGGTATATGTGTCTCCTTCAATAACAGAGGTTACAAAATAGGTTCTCTTACCTTGGTTGAAAGGCACAACCTAAAATAGTTAGGATAAGATCAAATCCTTTTAAGGTGCTATCCATCTCTCCACAAATCCAAGTAATAAAGGGTCAGTTAGATTTCATCCCTGGCTACAAAATGATACACATTTATGATCTATCTGCCTCTAAGCTCCTGTTGAATCTGTGTTATTACTCGGCTTGAAAAGGAGAATGAATTTGGATACCAACACTCATGGTGCAATTACCAGGGATGTTAGTTCAATTTGATCCATGTGCATACATCCTAATCTATTTGAGCATTTACACTGTCAACCACACTTCTGACGCTGCTGGGAACTGATTTGTTGATTTATTTCCAATTCATATCCATTTGGCCCATCAACACTCATGGCATCGTTACTGGGGACTGATTTTTGTTGTTGGGAACTGATTTGTGTTGCTAAGACAAATTTGTTGATTTGTTGCCCGTTCGTATTCATTTAGCCCGTCAACAACACTGGTGGCGCCATTTCTAGGGACTCTTTGAAGAATTTAAATTTTCTAGACCCTGGTAATGTTTCTTGTAGTTCTGTGTGCAAATATGTTTTGTAAACATCATTATCTGATCAGATCTATAAGGATTGAACAAAATTATAAGTTTTACATGTTGTTGTCTATCCAATTTTTTCAGCAGTTTTTATACTAAGTTTGCCTCACCATTGATAAATTTGGGTGAAGGAGGGTCTGATTTGTAAAGCTTTGCATGATTTTTAGTGCTGAAAAACATTTGATGATTATTTTAGTGCATTTGACAACTAGGGTGAAAATCCTTAGTGGCGACTCCGGTTGTTTTGATTTTGATAAATGCCAGTGTCTTAACCCTGTCAATTGTGAATTTGTTACTAATCTTTGCAAAGCTGGAAGGAAGAAGATCTTTCTTCATTGCGGACCCTAGTAGAAGGTTGTTTCCAGAGTTTGAAAAGTCTAATTTGAAGGAGGAAAATTTTGGAAGGTTATGGGAGATCAAGCATCAAGAAAAGAGGTCTCCATTGGTGAAACTGATCAACACATGATTGAAGACTACAATGCTTCCTCAACTACTTCTGAATCAGGTAGTCTCTTTGTAAATCTGAATTCTCCATCTGGAGAGGGGCCTTCTCATTCTACCCCTATATTTGAAAGATTTACATCTCATTCTACCCCTGTATTTTCCAAATCTGGTAGTGTCTTCCATGAAAAAGAGTCATTAGGGGATAATCATTCTGAAAATTGTATCCTGTACCACACAAACCCCTCACTCCTCATCACTCTATTTCTCCTGTAAGATCACCTCCTCAGAATAACATGGCTCAGCCTCCACCCAGACCTCCATTTTCATTAATACTTTTGGTCCCATCAGTTTTATAGGTATGGATGGCTATCGAATGTTGTGCCACATGATGTAAGAAACAAATTGCCTAAGTTTCAAGGAAATAATGCAATAACTGGTGATCAGCACCTAAAACTCTTTGTCAATATGATGGAGGATTTCAAAATAGAGTTTGAAGATGTATACATTAAATTATTTATTCATACTCTAGAAGAGGATGCAAGGGATTGGTATAAAGCTCTGCCTGATAACTCTATTGATTCTTGGACTGAAATGAAGAATGCATTTAGATTGTAGTATGGTGACAAAAAATAGACCCTAGGTTTCTTTTGTCATAATTTGAGAATATTAAAAAGAATCCTAATGATCAGTGCATGACTTTAATACGAGATTCAATAAGACATTGAGAAGATTGCCTGTGAATTTGAGGCCATGTGATGAATCTTGTCTTATAAAGTATGTTGATGCATTTGACAAGAAGGTTGCATACTATTTGAGGGATAAAAACCCTGGCACTTTGAGGCAGGCCTTTACTATGGCTCTACAAATTGAGAACAACATTAAGGCCATTGGAAAACCTCCTAAGAGGGAGGGTGTCAAACTGATAAACCTAGAAAAACCTCAAGCAAGAAAGAGTGTGGATCTTGAGGAGGTTGTTAAAACTTTGGCAGGGGTTGTCAAAGAAATCTCTTACAAACTAGCTCGGGCAGAGAAAGGAATTGGGTAGAGTTCACAAGGTCAGAAAAAGGCACAAAATCATGACAGATTTGGCAATCATCCTAGGGGTGATTATAGGTCTATGACATAGGTAAAGGACCCATGGGATCTGCAAATAGACATCCCCAAGAACATGAAAGTAGAATGGTGCCTGATCCTCTAACTGCTTGGGTTGCTATTGTTGATGAAGCCAATTTGATTGATTGGTGTGATAGATGCTTTCTACCCCATCCTCCATGTGAATTAAATCAGCAAGAAGAAGAAGATGATGATAATGATGATGGTACTGATGATGATGCATGCATGGTGGATTCCTCTATGAGTTCACAACAAGGAGAAACTTCAACCAAAGTGATGAGTGTCATAATTGCTAAAGATTTCTGGGATTGCATTCACCGGGTATTACCTCTTCCTCCCACTCTTACTTCTGAGATAGATATGGTACAAGCATTTGAACTTCCTAATAATGATTTTGAGTACCTAAGAGATTTAATGATTGAAAAATATGATGGAGGAATCCCTTCTGAGGAGGATAGGTAGTTGTTGATGAATGTTGTGGTTGGCCATGAAAAAGAATACAATACCAGGAGTAAGGTTGCCAAAGGGGCAAGGCCTCAGGCCAAAACAAAAATTCTAGTGCTTACTAGTATTCCTAAAGAGGCTCCTAAGAAAGATACACCTTCCAAAGGCCTTGTTGTCCCAAACAAGATTCATACTTCTCCTCATGCCCAAACTATCAAGAATCCCATGCCATCTGATGAGTTTGCTAATCTCCTTTCCAATGCTGCCTTGCCAAAGAATGTTCCATATGACATAGCCCAAATCTTGAGTCAGATCAAGATTTCTATTCCTATTGTTGAATTTCTTAGAATCCTGAGCATAGGAACAGAGCATTCAAATATTTGGGATTTAAAGAAGAAAAGGTCACCCAAGGTAGAAATGTAAATAATGTTGAGACTCCTCCTACCATTTCAGAGTTGAAAAAACCCCAAAGTATTGGAAGAACTAGGTGAGCCACCTGAAGTATATTTGGGAACATCCTTGGTTGAGTCTCAGCTAAAGGTGGATCCATTTTTACTACTTTGATTATTAAGGATAAGTTGTTACACAACTGTATGTTTGATTCTAGAGCATCATGCAATGTTATGCCTCTTGAGGTCATGAATGAGTTAGATCTCAAAGTAACAACAACTTATGGGAAGTGTACTGCCATGGATTCTAGGGAGGTTTCATTTTTTGGATGTGTCAAGGGTCTGATAGTGCAACTTGTAGCTTATCCAGGTAAGAACCTGAAACTTGATGTTGTTATTATGGATTGCCCTACCAAATGGGGTATGTTGTTGTCCAGAAAATGGGTTGCAAATGTTGGTGGGAGTGTTCTAATGGATATGTCCTATGCCACCATCCCCATTGAGGGCAACCTTGTCAAGTTACCTGGTGAAAAGAAAATGTTATATCTTATTGAGGACCCCAACAATGCTTCTTATGAAGTATTGCATGCAGATATTGATATTGATAACTCTGTGAGTTATGTTGCTTTCAAGGAATATGAAATTGGTCAATGCAGGTATCATGAGTAGGATGATTTTCCTGAGACTTTGATGTTTGATGCAGCCCCGAAAGATGTTAGAAAACTTGACCCAGGCATAAAGGATAAGCTTGAAGAAATGTGGTTAGATAACAACTTGGATGGAAAAGAGAGGCAATCATATGACCAGTTGTTAAAAACATATCAGAACTACTTAGCATGGTCATATCCAGAATGGAAGGCACTTGAAGTTTTTCCTTGATTATTTTCTTTGAATCAAGATGCTCTCCATTATACAGTGTATAGTTCATTGTTCTCAGTCTGATTTTATGTTTTGTTCATTTTGGTCTTTGGTGACCTGGTTTTGTTGGTTTCTCGGTTCATTTTTTGGAGGATGGTTGTGGTTGTCTTCTCTGTAGCTTATTCTTTGACTTCATTGCCCAATGGTCTGTTCTTGGCACTTAGTCTGATATTCGTTCTTGTGGCACTCACAGGGAGTGCCCATCCTAGAAAGTCGGAGCCTATGTTTGTGCTCAAATTTGTCTCACCCCATTTTTCATTGAAATTCTTCAGTTTGCGGCCTCTATTATGTTTTCTGTCTCCCTAGGCTCAAATGGTGGTTCTCCTACATTTTACGGTTTGATAGGTGAAGTTTCTCGGTCAAAATCACTTCTCGACATCATTTGAAATGTATCCCTTTCTAGTTGGATGTGGCTCTATAGGGCACATTAAAATTATAAGGCTCACTTCAACCCAAAACATGTCCACGTGGTGGAGGCTTGCTCATTTGGGTCTCCGCTCTTAGGGACCATTTTGAAGTTGCGCCATAAAAACATGTGGAGGCTTCACCATGTTTGGGCCTTCCGTACTTAGACTTTTCAAGCAACTTCCTAAAGGGCTTGGGACATGTGGAGGGACCGTGCATGTTGGGGTCTCTACTTTTTGGGACCATCTCAAAATGCGCCATTGAGACATGTAGCAGGCAAGGAAATGGAGAAACAGAGCTTCGGGGTCATTTAAGGTTTTTTTCCTTTTGTAAAAAAGGGATAAAATTGTAAGATGAAGTGTAGGTCACTGGGACCCACATTGGGACACGTGTCAAGCCCATTTTCTGAGGGCGGAGGGGTGGAGAAAATGTATAAATTTTACTTTCTTCTAAAAGTTATAAAATGTCAAAAATGCTCCCAAACCCATTTCCAATCACATTTTACCATATGGAGGGCTCAGATTAAAAGTTGAAATGCAAGATCAATAGTAGATGTGCATTTCATTTGA
Source organism: Taxus wallichiana var. yunnanensis (assembly GCA_018340775.1). Classification (NCBI taxonomy): domain Eukaryota; kingdom Viridiplantae; phylum Streptophyta; class Pinopsida; order Cupressales; family Taxaceae; genus Taxus; species Taxus wallichiana. The sequence continues at coordinate 155,139,220 of CM031240.1, read as the reverse complement.
TTTTACCACCATTGAAGCTCCAGGATGTTTGGAGATGCATCTTTGCATCATTCTTCATCAAAGTTTTGGCAAATATGTGTCATTTAGATCTACAAAGTTTAATTGAATCAATTTGGGAGCTCAATTCATAGATATGAAGTACTCTTGAAGTGGATTTTTACTTGGGCTCATGTGCGTAAATGCAACATGCTAGAATCAGACTAAAATTTCAAGGGGAAAAGGGATGAAATGATTAAAGGTACATGCACAAAAGTAAAATTTCAAGAGGAAAAGGGATGAAATGATTAAAAGGTACATGACAAAATCAAAATGAAAAGGTGAAAAAGAATGTTGCCTTGGAGAGTAAAAAAAGGGATGACCTCGTGAAAATCAAACTCCTACATACGTGGAGGCTCGCCCAAAAAAATGATTAAAAGGGGATTTATCATGCATGAAAAATCAGAATGATTAAAGGGACTCCCGAAAAGTTATGGCATGGCATCTAGTCATTAGTCGAAGGCCAAAAAAGAAACTGATATCTGTTCACATTTGGTCCATTTGGCAGATTTTGGATCCTGAATTTGTTAAATGTCTCATGACACGTGTCAAGGGAAAACAAATTGGTAACAAACAAAGGTCCCTCGAATATCCCACAAGGAAATTTCTATTTGAGAGGGAAAAGGTGTCGTCCAGTGTGCAAAGGATGAAGAATATGCCTCAGTTAGAACAATGATGCAAATATTTGTAATGATTCACCTTTTTGAAAACACATGCAATCAATCTTTTTTGGTGTAGTCATATGTTGAATGTCAACTTTTTGTAAATAATGATCCATAATGAGATGATATGTGCAACAAAGGTGCTTCAAATATTCCTCTTTTAAAAGGGGGGGTAAATTGGATGTAAAGGGTGTATTATAAATGCAATGAGATTACTCTTGCAAAAGGTCGGAGTTCATTTTCATGAGAAAATTTTGAGAAAAGCTCATCCTCTGAGAAAAATTTTTGAGAAACCAGGTTAACTTCCTTTGTGTTATATTTTCATTCATGTTGAGTTGGTTACGAGTGTATAGCCATCAAAAAGCTCTAAGATTGTTTAAATAACTCTCCCTGGCAGTTTTTGATGAATCGATAAACTTTGAGTTAATTCATGTTAAAATATGGAAAATTTTGTGTTTATTTCACTTTCGAATGTCTGCAAGTAGTTTTTTTTTCTATTGCAATCTTGTATCAAAATATCTGATTGAATCACACAGATCTCAATCCTTGTGATAGTTTAGTGGCATCCACAATTTCATTTTTTTCGAGAAGATCTTTCATCTGGGAATGAAATAAATGATTTAAAATCACTTTTCTTTCATCTCATTTGACAAGAGATTGTTTGTAAGCCTCTGTAGGTGTACCTTAGGCATGTGATCTTAGATTTTGATGTTTTATTGGGTCTTCTAACTCGAGCTTCATCATGCTAGAATCTCAAAGATTGTGTGAAAAAGTGCATGTCTGGGCCTCCATTGATGCACACCTTCAAGTTAAAGGAATGTTTTTAACTATCAAGCCAACATCATCTCAATGGTCAGAGACTTGCAATTTCATTTTGAAGCTTTATGTTATTGAGTTCTCCATTTGTTGTGAAGTTTCTCAAGGATCCAAAGGAAAATTCCAATCTATCTTGTTGATCTCCCACCAAAAATTATTCAAATAACTAATCCTACCCTGAACTACCCCTATTTTTCTCTGGTATATCCACGAAGAAGAACAAAATCCATTTGCTAAAGTATGCGTAGAATAAATGCAGATTCAGGATTCCAAATTTCTTACTTCACCTCTCTCAAGTTCTAACCTTAGCCTTGTGTTGAAAATATCTCCATAACACCTGGAAGTGACAACTCATGAGAGTCAAATTTGGTGTGTTGATCATATTTTCCCAAGGTCTTCTCTATAAACATTTTTTACAAAAGAAAGGTATCTCATGCGTCTCCTTCAATAATAGAGGTTAAAAATAGGTTCTCTTACCTTGAGTTGAAAAAGGCACAACCTAAAATAGTTAGGATAAGATCAAATCCTTTTAAGGTGCTATCCATCTCTCCACAAATGCGAGCAACAAGTAACAAAGAGTTAGATTTCATCCCCGACTACAAAACGATACACATTTATGATCTATTCAGTGGCTTAGAGGAAGTTTTCTCAGTTTTCAAGCTTGCTTAGACTCTATGCCCAAGTTGCTTGAGCTCACCGGCCTAGCATGATGAGTCATCGCATTTGTAAAGCCAACCATTTGGCTTCTGAGCCAAAGGGAAGTTGATAACCTGTCATGCCCTCATCGAAGCTCCTGTTGAATCACGTATTTACTACTCGGCTTGAAAAGGAGAATGAATTTGGATACCAACACACAGTGGTTTGTTTAGACAAAGTGTAAAGCCCACGACTGCATGTTCCATGGAAAATAATGACAAGTAAGTGCAAGCATTTCAATGGCATGTAATAGATAACCACGGTGGGAAGCACATGCAAAAAAATGTTGTTGACACGAAGCACCCATTATCACGTTAGAAATATAAAAGTTATGTCAAAGCATGTATAATATAATAAAGTAGTGTGTTATGAAACAAAGTGAAACAATAACACCCGTAGACATCCGGGACAACAGAGGGAATGAAAGTGAATTCCCCAAAGGAGCCGTTGTGGGACTGAAAAGTACTAAGAAGCCCATTTGCACCAAGAATCCATGCTACATTTAATGGATATATAGAGTCTATGATCACAACTAGAAAGCGGTGAATCGTATGTGTTTATGATAAAGATAATGACATATAAGATATCTATCTAACATGTGTAATAAATTGAACATGTAAAATCATAAGTAAGAAAGAATAAATACAATCAAGATATGGAGTATGTTATGGATGGATAGAATGGAATACACAAGTAAATGATAGGATCTGCATGCCCCTTGAGTGAATAAAGCTGTTGAAATTCTATTGTATGAAGTGAGGTTCATTTATTTATGCCCCCTAAGATTTATCAAGAATGAACCATAAATGAGAGTGTTTCATTGGGAAATTCTTTGAATGATGTGTTGTGTGTAGCGTGATGTGACAAATGTGTAGTGCAAATGATATGCGACATAGAGATGAGGTGCAGAATATGTGATGATTTGGGACCTGAAAAGCGATATATCACTAAAGGATGTTATAAGAATTCTGATGTAGCCTATAGGCGTATACCACTAAAGGATGCGCACTAGAAAGTGGAAGTGATGATGTAGCCTATAACATATATCACTTAATCTAGGAATTTCACATGAGAAAAATATTGATCTACAATGGTTGAATGTTTGAATGTGATGAGGTCCATTTTTGTCCATGTATACCTTCAACGAATTTGTTAAATGTCTTTCTCAAACAATATGGACCGTGAGACTAAAGTGCATCATAGGGTAGTGAGTACAATGGGTAAAAGTGGATGACTAAAAATGTGTGATGTGTAGAAATATGTAGTAGATTAACCTTTAATTGTAATATGCCCAGCAAACAATGATGCAAATATTTATGTAGATGAGGGTGTATTATAAAGGCAATGTTGCAAAGGATCGGAGTTTATTTCATGTGAGAAAAGCTATGTGATATGTCGAGAAAGTGTATAATGTGTGATGATGTGTGAAGATGTATAATGTGTAGTGTTTAAATCTCCCTACCGATGTAGTGTGTGAGGTTATGTTATATATGGATTTTGTGTTTATTTCCCTCAAGTTTTTCTTGGTCAAGTGTGATCAAAATATCTTTGAATCAAGCATCTCAAGAGTGTGCATCATCGATATTTAAAATTCGATTTAAAAATGTTAGGGTGTGTGTAGTATAATATACATGTTGTTGATTAGAATCTCAAAGGGGAAAAGAAGTACTGGGCATAATTCCCCCAAGTGTGTAATGGTGAGATAATTATCTCCGTTGTGAAAGTAAAGGATGAAGGTCTTATATCTAATGATTGTGGTGTAAAAATTGTGTGACCATGCTCTAGTAGTGGTGGTATAGTGGATAGATGTTACTCACGTGAGTGAAGTCTAAGTGCATCTATAAACGATGGATGAGTATATGATGGATGTTTTAGCACCTTGGTTGAAAGGCACAATAAAATGTTTAGGTGATAGAGATATATGTGAAGTAGACAAAATACCTTGGTTGAAAGGCACAACCTAAAATAGTTAGGGGGATAAGATCAAAAATGAAGATTTCACGATGGACACCTACATGGAATACTACTACTCGGAAAACGAGGTGGAAATTTACATCTAAATGCAAGCAATGTAAAGATAACCACTAGGAATGGGCCTATACGTTAGAAAGATAAAATTTATGTGTGTTGGTTATAAAATACAATGAAACAATAAAAGTGATGAGGCCACTTAAAGTGCATGTGAGTATAATGAGCTAGGAGAAATTGTGCTTTAAGTGCTATGGTAAAATCATGTAAGGTGTATTAGATGGAGTAGGTGATGGATAGAATGGAATACACAGTAAATGATAGGATTCATGTGTGATGAATAAAGTTATATGGAGTAAATGGTCAAGCACACCATCAATAGATATGACTTGATTCTTGTGAATAAAATTTAGACTCAAATGATTCATGTGGATTTATAGACTTATAGTTGAGAATCCAATTGAGGCCTAAAGGAGAAGCATGTCACATCCATCTAGGAATTTCACATGAGAAAAATATTGAATCGAAAAGGAAGGGTACAAACATATTAAGAGGACTAACCATAGGTAAAGTGAGTATAACGTGTAAAAGCTGGATGAGTAAAATGCCATATGAATTTTCATTAGATATTAAATTTGTGAGAGATATATAATGGATAGCCTATGTGTGAATGTATACATGATGAGAATGTGGAAGTAGAGTGTGTCATCGAGAAAATTTGATGTTAGGGTGTGTAGTATAATATCTATGTTGTTGATTAGGGGAAGAAGTAAAAATGTTATGAGATAATTACACTAGATGAAAGTAAAGGATGAACTTGTATCATTGTGGTGTCAAAATCATGTGACCATGCTCGTAGTGGTGGTATAGTGGATAGATCAACTACCACGTGATGAAGTCACATTCACTGGATGAGTTAATGGATGCCCTCCACATATGTTTAGGTGATGGAGATATATGTGAAGTATCGATGGACACCTACATGGAATAAAAAGTGGAAATTTACTCTAGATGCAGGGAGGAATGGGCCTAATTAGATCCATCTTAATGAGGCCCATAAAGGGCATGTGATAATTAAGACAATGAAAATGCTCATGGTGTATTATGGAGTAGGTGATGCATAGGGAATTATAATCATTTTTGAAGCATGGAGTAAATTCTTATTATGACTTGATTCTTGTGATCTAATCAACAATGGTAAAATCAAGATTCTATAATTATAGTTGGTTCCAATTGAGGCCTAGTAGCATCACATCCGAATGAAAATCATGAAGATCAAAATAACATATTAAGAATCCCTATGCCTTGATAAATATGAATTTTTCATTGATATTAAATTTGTGAATGGATAGCCGAGAAGTGGAATAGAACATACATTGATTGGTTATAGGGATAGATCCATTATGGCATATCACGTGAAGATTCCATGATAATCCACAATGAGAATCTGGAGAGGATTAGTATGTCTTAGAGAGTCAAGACTCGGATGCAGGAGGAGGAACTACACGATATACTAGATAATTTGACAAATTTCGTGTCATATTTGGTAGAGAGGATTGTTAAATATTTTGAGCTTATGATTTTTTTTAATAGGTGTAGAAACCCTCTCGAAGCCGATTTTACCAATGTTGGTTAGGGAATGAGAATACGGACTTGAAATAATGATCTATGATCATCACTGATGATAGGATTTATCTTTTGGTTAAGATGGATCTAATGGAGTGGAGGAGGAACATAGTTGTTAGTAGAATATGCCTTTAATGTGGATCTACGAAGCTCTTTGGTGGTATACCAATAATAATAAAGTTATGTCCATCTGTACAGTTTGAATGTCGACTTACTTTCAAAACATGTAGAAGATGATGTTTTCTCTTGATATTTAAGCTTGCCTATGGATAAGAGCTTGGTTTGACAAAGCTTAAGAGTATGACAGAGTTGATCGAATGAAGGAGAGGTCTCAAAGAGAACACTTTCCTGGAGAGGTGGTAATAGACTCTGGATGAATAAGTCTTGAAGCTCGAGTTTTGCAAGCACATTTGACATCTTAGCTAAGTTGTTTTTGTATCTCAAAAATAATTTGTTAAGTGTTCATTAGATCCCTATTTAAGTTGTGTGAGTTGGGCATAGGATATTTTAGAGCCGATGTTGATAGAAAATTGAGTGAGAAAGGCATCATCCAGATGTGTGAAAGAGGTTACCAAATGTATAGGTAGGTCATAGAACCAACACATCGCATAATCTTGTAAATTGCAGGGAAAGAGCTTAGCTAGTATGGTATGGTCATCCGCATAGTCTAGGCATGCCACATGAAAAGCTCGAGATATTTTCTTGTGGGGCACCATGGCCTTAAAGATGAGTAATTTTGGGGAGATGAAGTTTGGTAGTAATGTATAGGTAGAAATGGTGGGTGCAAAAGGAGTATGGAAAAGTAAAGTGGATTCCAAAGATGATGAGGTATGAGAGGTAACAAGATGGGGCTGGAAAATTTGTGTTTGTAGATCCTAATATAAAGAAATTAAATCAGGGGTATTCGAAGAAGATCCAGGTGGTGGATGGGGAATACTAGGGTGAATGTTGGGAGTGGTAGTGGTAGGAATGGGGGATAGAATATATAGAGGTGGAGCGGAGGCCATGGGGCCAAAGAGTGAACAAAAATAGAGGCCAAAGTGTCATGGGTGTTCTTAGTAGTAATTAAAGCATGTAGAATATGTGGAAGATGAGTGGGATTACTACAAAAAGATTTCTGAAAATCAGTGAGTGTATTTAATTGTTCTTGGTCAATATTGGTATCTTCATCATAGGATTTTTCACTATTAGATGCTTCTATTTCACTAAGAGGAATATTGCGAGAGCTATACAATAGAATATTGGTTGTAGTAATGGAGCTAGATATATCAGCCATTGATTTGTAAATTCTATAGATAGATGAAGAAAGCTCACAATATTAAAAATACCCAAAACCACTACGGCTGACGGGAATAAGAAGAAGAAATCATAAGAGAGAAAGTGAGACTTAGTTTATTCACAAATGTTTTTGGATTATGTCACAGTGGTGACTAGATGAATAGAGATGGAATATCGTCACATAGAATTTTGGAAAATTGCATATCGGGATTTTATTGGGTAGGCGGGCACCCGGAGAGTGATGGGGGCACCTGTAGGCACCCTGGTCTTGTTTCTGGGTGCCTTGGTCTATGTAAATGCTTGGAAAAACTCCTTTAAGTATCACAAGAGGTTCAAACTTGTTCACCTTTGATTTACTGTATGTCACACTTGGATCACGAAGTTGATGTAAAGCCTGCAACAAAGGATGCACCTGTAAAACCCTTAAATAGACATCAAATCCTAAAAAAGAAATATGTAAAATGAGGGTTCAGACTATCCTCATCTACTACAATGGTGGAATTAAACTGATTATTTCACTACATCTCAGACCCAATGTAGTTTTGTGTGTGTGCAAAATTGTTCCCTAGGTTTCTCTTGTATGTCACACTTGAAGTAGCAAGAAAGTAGCTAGATGTAGAACATAAGTAATATGTGCATGGAAACAATAGAATCCCTCTGTGAAGTATGATGCGGAAGAACCAACCTTTTCCCTTGTGATGGAGCTAGATGGATGCAAATGGAGCTATAGATGCCTTGATGGATGCAACCTTATGTGGTGATAAGTAGTGTTTAGTGCTTGGTCCCTTATTATGATCACATAACTTTATATTTATATGATTCTCTTGCTTGAATTTCATAATTAACCTCGAAAAGGTTGAATACCAAAAAGATAAGATTCTCAAACGTCTAGAAAGGACCCAAAAAGTATTACTAAAGTATAAAGAGGAAAACAACGCCTAGAGGGGATGGTGGCTAGTGCTAGTGTATTGGCTAGCATCTTGGCTAGAGCAATGGTGTCTAGAATGACAAATTGAAAGATTGAAAGCAAAAGAATAAAACAAAGAAATTTGGCTAAAGACATGGTTTAATCATTACTTTTCATACTTAGGAATCATATAAATAGTAGTATGTAATTATGACTAAATAATTACCCAAATTGCATGATTTTGTGTCTGCACTTATCCATTGGGCTTCACAGAGTCATTAAAAGCAACATATAGCTTGAAAAAGTACACACACACACAAAGGAAACACACACAATGGGAAATGGAAACACACGCCTAAATTACCTATGCTACAATGCAAGGGACAAACCACTTTCAATGAAGCACTTTTCCTTTTTCATATTTTACCTCCAAAAATGTAACACTTAATGATGATGTTCGCGAAGTCATTGGATAGTTCGAGAAAGTAGCCTCCTTTCCTCAACTTCTTATGTAAGCCATGTGCATTCATGAATGCATGTATACTTAGGAAGAGTGAACCTACATGATTTTTATTTCAGAGATTCATTTGAACATTCCATTGCTCTTGTTATCTTCAAAATATGTTTCATAGTACGTATGGCCTTCCCTACTCACCCACATTGCTGAAAAGAAAAAAATTCAATATCATCATCACACCCACTAGTCATCGTTGCAAGATGTACATCAGATTTTTCACCCTTTTTATTTCATCATGATAAAATTTAAAATTGGTGGAGAATTCATAATTATCTTCACACATGTCTTGAAAATCCATGGCTCGTGTCAATAGTTCAAGACTGAGTTGAGGATACTTTTTAGCTCTTAGGAGTTCTTGCACAAAGTCTTCTTTCAAACCTTTCAAAGAATCATCATAAGTTAGAATTTATTATTCTTCATGGATGACATGATCAAGAGAATATTCATCTTTAAATGGGGATGAGAATACTTCATCATCATGAGGAAACATATCAACTAATTTCCCAACTTGAAATTCATCGAGAACCATTTCCACTTCTTCCAAGACCATATCATCTGGAAACCCGGGGTTGTCTTCTTGCAACTCAAAGTTTATCAATACTTCTTCAAGATTAATACCCCCTTAGAAAGGTATTTTTTGTCCTATCAAGATGGGAATCTCATCCCCCTCTTTGGTTGTTATAAAATGTTTCATCCTCCCACTATTTTGCTATAGAATGTTAGCTTCTAGATTTCTTGAATTTTGCACTATGTATCTCATTTTTTCAGGAAGAAACTTCTCAATATATCCTTTAACTAGGATGGTTGTAGAAGACCAATTCATCTGGATTTTCCTCCCAAGTATTGGCAAAAGCTTCTACCTAACAACATTCTAAATGTAGTCAAATGTTTGCAACTAAGATAGTCATTGACACATTTTCTATCTGGAAACTAGGTGAGAGTCTCATGTGCATCCTTGACCTTCCCTAAAAGTGGGACTTCCTTTGACTCCCTAGAGTAACAAGAACCAACGGCCTTAGTCATGGTGAGTTTTAGGGAATTAAATACCTTTACGGGCATTACATTGTTATAGGTTCTTAAATCTAGTATGTAACTATTCAATATGTAATCTCCGATGAGAAGGGAGACATAGAAAGGATCGACCTTATCAGTCTTTGATGCACTCAAAGAAAGCATGTTCTATGATGGGGATGTAGGTGGGGTTGGTAGTAGTCCTTTAGAATTAGGAGTCACAATATTGGGCTTAGGGATACCAATTTGTAGAACATCGAAGAACCTCTTGAGTTACTTTGGGTGCATTCGTAAATATTCAATTTTAGTAATCTAAACTTTGGTCTTACTTACATGTTTGACATAATCAAATGGAGAAGGTATGGAAAATGGGGATGAAGGAACTATTTTTGAATTCAAGATAGGCTCGGAAGTGGGAGTGGATGTTTGGGAAAAGAAACTAATTTTGAAGGTATGTTGGAGGTTCTTAAAGGACTAGTTTTAGTAGAAGTAGGAATGGAATTAGAGGGAGCGTTACGGGACTTACTTGGAATAGCAAGTGACATCTTGCTTACCATAAGATCAGGTTTCAACAATGAAGACTCCATGGAAGGTGGGAGTGGAGATCCTTAACTAATTATTTTGTTTGGTAGATTCACCACAAGAGTATCTTTAATCTTTTTTATTTTTGCCACTAGTGGAGGAAGAAGCTCCCTTTGATACTGAGAACGGGTGAACACCGCACATGAGAAACTGGGTGTATCTTCATCATCATCTTCATCACCTCTAGAATATTCACAGAACCTGATTTGTGCATCATTATTTAATCATTCAACCTCTAGGAAATAATTTCCTTCATTCTCTCCATAAAATCCTTCTTTGTCTTCTCAAGTTATACAAATTGCATTGCATGTAGCTTTCAAGGCAAGCTTCCAAGGCAAGCCTTGCAACGCTCTAGTAATCTAATTCCTATCCTGATTTTGAAGAAGAATATTTTGGGATATTTGTTTCTTTATTGCATTCAATTCATTTTCCAATTTTTGGACAAGAGAGTCAGTGGTACCTTCCTTGGAAAATTGACCCCTTTGCTTTCTATTTGGATTCTTCATTTTTCCAGACAAAATTAGATCATCTTCAATCTCAATTGCATCATTTTGGGAAAGCTTGAGAGTATGAATTGAAATATTTATAGGATGAATCCAAGTTTAGGGGTTGTGCATTGTGAAAAATATCTTGACATTTTTTTCATATGGTGAAGAATCTTCCAAAGATTCGTGGAGTAACCGATTGAAATGGGCTATAAATTCTCTCATAGTTTCATTCGATTCTTTCCTCATTTGTACCAGCTGAATGAGGAGGTATTGGAAACCTTTAGCTGATTTGAATCTTGTAGTTAAATTTTCTTGAATTTCTTCCCAACATGTTATGGATTGAGAGGGAAAGAGATAAAACCACTTGGCTACCTTTTCTAAAGAGATTCCATGAAAAATCTTACCACAACATCCTTATATTCAATTCCAAGATTTATGCATGATGTGATGAAGCCAGAGATGTGTTCTTAGGAAGTTTGGTGTCATCACCTTTAAACTTTGGAAATTTCTTACATGAACTCTTTGGTAGATCATGAAAAGGACGTGCAAGAGAAAGTGGACCAATATTCCTTCCCATAGGACAATGGGTTGGGGTCTTTCTCTTTCTTTATCCACTATTAGTTATCTTGCTTCAGCTTCTATTTCCCCTTCTACAACTTCTTTTCTCAATTCTTATTTTGATTCTTGTTCTCCTTCACTAGGTAATTCAATGTTCAATGGTGGGTGGAAGGCAAGGGAAATAAGAGGATTTACAAGGGGAGTATCAAAAGGGGTGGATAGGATTACCAAGTGAACCATTGAAGAATCAGATTGAGATGAATCTTGAGAGAAATAGTATAGGTTATCTTTGAACTTTTCTTGTGGGTTTTGCAAAGCCTTGAAATTGGGATCAATATCCCCTCTCAACATATTCAGCCCAATATATCTCCTTTTAGACAGTTTTGGTAAAATATTGTAATGGTAATACGAAAGGAAACTTTGGAATATGAAGGTTCATTCACAGAGATCAACAATGGGTTTTGTAGTAATGGATGTCAATCAACTCTTTTTTTATTTTTTCAATTTTTGATTTTTTTGTAATTTGGGAATATTTTATTTGTTTGGATTTTGTGATTGTATTTTGGGTGCGAGATCTTTACCAATTCTCGCCCCACGTCGGCGCCAAAACCATTGGCATGAATTTTTCCATGTGGATAATTTGGCTAGTATCTGCCAACACTGAGACTCTAGGTCCCTCTACTTGAATCCATTTATTATGCATGCCTAAAATTAAAATTTGTGGTGACCGATGGTGGGGTCAATAGGAACACTCCACCGAACTGTGGAAAAAGCTTGCAATTTCTTCGTAAGAGATAAATTTTCTTAGAAGGTAGGAAATGGAGTTGGGATAAGAGAATGGGATTAATATTGTAGGTAGAAAATAAGATTCCTACAACCATTAATCAAAATAATTCAACACACTTGGATATAGAAGAAAAAAACTTTTCTATTGACAACAAGACAAAATAAGATTAAGAACACAAAGTTTTAGTAATCTTCTCAACAAAAAAGGTAAGAACTCATTTCTTCTTCATTGATGCTTTAGAAAAATTGTACATAGTGAGAAATAAAAGAACATAAAGAAGGGGAAAAGAGGAAATAGCTATCTCTTTTGTTTCTTCACAAGTAGTAATCTCTCATGAGCATACAAAATTGACAACCCTTAAGAATGAGGGTGTCATTACAATTTATAGACTTGAGAACGAATCTTCTCCTACCCCCACATGACCTTTCAATTTTCCTCCATAACATGTGACTTTTCGAATCCCTAGGGATGAAATTAAGTCCCCTTTTATTAATTAAGGGTGACTTATTACAATATTTGATTATAGTCACATTTAAATGAATAAGACAAACATCATGATTACTCACAACGAATAATTAGAAAGGGGGAGAGAAGAGGAGAAAGAATGTGAGAGGGGAAGAAACAAGAAGTTTTTCCAAATCACGATTGAATATGTCTCCACCTTCAATGAAGATCCACACTAAAGAAGTTAAAGATAGAAATTGGCCTCGATGACCCTATGTGACATTGTTATACTAATTGGAAATCTATGATGAGTTTCAGTTTGAACACTTATGTCCTTACTGGATGTTGATCACAATCTACCCCTTGTATATGATACACATACACCTTGGACCACTAAATGAGTGTTTAAAAACACTATTGAGATTTCCTAATGTGAATTCAAGATGACCTATGGATGATGCTCATGATGATCCTCTTCAACCCTACAATGCTTTGCTAACAAAGATTTCTCCTAGAATGATGTACTTTCTCTTACACACCAAGAAGGTAAGTGATGAGCACTAATGAGTACACCATTGACAATAATGAAGAATGATCATTCCACAACATGAAACAACCACCTCAAAACAAGAAATATCATCATTCCTTCATGATTGATTATGCATATGAATGAGAAACTAGAACAATTACTCAAATAATGAATTCATGACAATCATGTCATCCCGAGGACATGGATGACCAACATTAGGAATCAACTTGTTTGAATCACAATTCACCTTTCACTCCTTTGTAAGCATATTTTTACCATTTCCATTCCCATGGGGAGATTTCTATAGATATGATCACCACCAAGTATCTTGATGTGAAAGCTATAAATTTGAATCTCATGACTGACGATGACACCAGTTTGCACTTGGAATGAGAGTTTACTATATTTAGAAAATTATATTTTCCACCTTTTTCTCTTTCGATCACCTGGTTGTTCTTCCGGATGTCCTCTATATACACTACCTTTGAATAATGTGCCCACTATGATAATTTACTAAAAATAGTAAGTGTTCATGTAGAGACTTACTATTTTTGGAAAGTTGCTTTCCGCCCTCGAATTTCAATGAAATCAACTTTTTGATATGGTTTTTTCTTTCTCATCTCACATATGAATTTTCATCACAAACCGATCTCTGGAGCAACGGGAAATAAAATTTTAAAATTTGGTGCAAGGAAACGAGGGTTTCTTCATTGCAAAAAATTATTTCCGTGCATGTGAAATCCACCACTTGGGTTTTTATGGCCTCTGAAAATGGTGAAAGAAGAAAAAAATTAACATCAAACCTGTGCCTAGTTTTTTAGATATAAGTTTTTCATTCTCATGGGAAACAAAATCATTTTATTTGTAAATCTAAGTCTAGAACTTGAAATTTTTAGATTTTTATGATAAATTTAAGTGTTATGATCATGGGAGGATGATGAGATGGATGTAAGGGAAAAAATGGAAATTGAGGAATTTGGAAAATTTTCATTAGAGTTCCGGGTAGAAATGGAGAAAAGTGGGGGGGGAATGAGAAAATGCCTAAGTATTTGTATTTATAAGATTTCTTACCTTGAGGGAAGGGGGTGCATTTTTTCCATCGTGTATCCTTGGAAAGGTACAATGGGGGCATAAAAGTTCACCATAACCCTAGGTGACACTTGATATTCATGCACCGGTGGAGGAAGGGGCTGAAAAATGAGTAAAATGTTTTAAACAGAGGTCTTCAAGGTCATATGGTGTGTCCATAGGCTCAAAAGAAGGAGGGGATCAATTTATTGTCCCCAATTTCCTCTTAGAAAGGGAAATATGGACACAAAAGTATGCATTAGTGCCATGCTGACATGTGGCACTGAGAAAAAAATCTAAGCGCAAGAGCATCCTGAGAGAGAGCTAGAAAATGAAGTTGTCTCGAGATCTCATAGGTATTTTTGGGAACTTATTTATATGATTTTTACTTAAAAAATCATTTGGAGAAGAATGGGATGGGTCTCAAGTTCGACTCTTCCTAAAACCCCTTCAAAAATTAGCTTCTTCCTTGGATTCACAGAGTGTGCCCTCCAAAAATGAGTTCCCTTTGAAGCAACAAGAGATTGTGAAAAATATGAATATTTCATCTTGTAGATTATCCTATTATCTTTATAATTATTTATTTCTTGCCTTCCAACTCCTTACGGAGCTTCAGAATCATCCACCGAAGATCAAGTACTTATTTTATCTCGCCTTCTCCTCCCGGGGGTTGAGACTTGTTCATATGAAAAACAATGTGGAAATAGGGGGATGGATTTTATTGTTTCCATTTTCCCCTTGGAAATTGGTGGAGGGACACAAAAAGTGTTTATTATCCTGGTGATGAAAAGTGTCAAGCATGCATGACATGGAGCGGGGGCTAGAAAAATGCCAAAAAGTGCCTATCGGAGCCTCCCAGGGTCATATGAGGTGTCCATGAGGCCTAAGGTGGGCGGAACTATTTTCACCCCCGTGTCCCTTTGGAAAGAGACAAAGAGACAAAAATTTTTTTCCTTAGCCTCATTTTTCCATGTGGCATTGGAAAATTTGGCTAAGGACGGAGCTTGTACCTTGGAGAAGAACTTGAAAATGACATTGTTGGAGCTCTCAGATGAATGTTTAGGAACTTATTTATATGATTTTGACTAGAAATGATATTTTGATAAGGATGAGATGGGTATAAATGTCTTATTATTCTTGCAAAATTATCAAAATGGTATTTTTGATCAAGACCGCTAGTTGTGCCTACAAAGAATGAGTTGTGGAAAACAAGGTATGGGTGTTGTGAAAAATATGAGATTACCACCATGTAGAGAACTAAATCAGATTTAAATTGATTTTTTAGTTACCTATAACATGTTCCAAAGATCTCGGAATCATCTCCCAAAGGTCATGTGCCTTTTCGTAGTGCAAGTTCCTTTAGCCTCAAAAACCCGTTTTTGCCAATTTTCTCCTAAACCTTAGGATATTCCCAAAATCTTCCTAAATCAATTACACAACCATCATGGATCATGAATACACCTCCCTGATGAACTTGGGACTTTAACTTATCTCTAGAGAATATGTACCCACTTGAGAAAGGCTAAAAATAGCCATTCCCAAGCCCCATTGAAAGATCCTCCTTGAAAGGCATTGTTTTGAAGTACTCCTTTGGACTTTTTTCATCTTTTCCACACTTGGAGAGGGAAAGACCACAAAAATGGACATTATATAGATGGGGATAAGCCTAAAATAGGGAATGGACTGACTTGGAGAGCTTTGGGAAGGGTTATAATGAAATTTTTTGACACTAGGGTAAAGTTGTCTTGTTTTCAAGTGAATTCATGAATTTATCATATCAAATCCTTGAAACCAAAGGACACCCTAAGGTAGAAAATATGAATTCCTAGAAGTTACGAGAGAAGAATGTATAAGTGAAGAAAATGATGCAAAGTAATACCACAAAGCAACATTCCCTCAATACCCAATCAAACAATCAACTACAAAATGCATCTTTGTAGTTATTCAACATAATAAACACAAGATTACAAAGGAAAATGAGGATTTTTTCATGTTAAATATTTTATCAATAAGAAACAACAAGCATGTATATGGAAAAATTGTCATGTGTATTCATTTGTGATAAAGGAAACATATATGAATGCTCTTAAAGCCTACTAATGTTTGTACAATTGCAACCACCTTAGCATAAATCCCATATGAAAACTCTCAACAACCAATTCCTTACCGAACTCAACCCAAGAGGTAAAAAACACCAAAGTTGTTTTCCATAATTCTCACCAATGGGATGTCAAAGAGGACGTCCAAATTCCAACCCCCTCTTTGAAAATAACATCTTCTCTATTATATAATATATTCTCATAAAAGAATATACTTAAATTCCTCAAATAATTAGCTAAATCTTATCAAAAATAGGACTCAAGCCTTCAATTCGCTAGAAAATGAGAGGGAACCTACTCCATTGAAAATATCATATCTTGATATGTTAGGCTAGAATAATTTTTAACCTATCATTAAGCTTGATGAAGATTCCATTAAAAAAACTCCGCTTTGTCCTTTTCCCATCCTGTCACCATAGGTATGCATTCTTAGTGAGAATTTTTATGGTCATGTGGATTTTCATGATGTGTACTACAAAAGGTTTGATGTGAATTTTGATTTTATCTCTACCTTTTGGAGAACATTTTTGGAAAGTGGATAATATGATAATATCACTTGAAGTGACTTATCTCTCATGTAACTTTCAATCGAGCCATGAGAATAGCCTTTTGGCATTAATAATTCAGTTTTCTCCTCCTTAGCTCGTGTCAAATGCTTGGATGGAAAATGCAAGTGAATGTGACACAATTATTTGTACAAGCCATGTTAGGGACCATCCTACTTTAAAATCCTATCCTTCACCTATGAATGCAATCATTCATACATTCTTACGAGCAAGCTCCCTTACGAAAATTCCTATATAGTTTGCTTTTATTCAATGACATCATCTAGAATGGGGACCAAGTTTTACGAGCTATTATCTAAAGTTCTAAGAGCTAATTTCCTCCTTTGTGGTCTAATGAATACTTCATCATGATGGTATTTCATGTTCTAGATGAAGGAGCACATCCATTTGAGGGATCACCACAAAATGTGGTGCAATTTTCCCTCATGCACAAGATTGTAAAGATGACTCCATCGATCACCATATTTCAAATTTTAATCTTCCATCTCTTCTAAAAGCATGATCATCCTCATATAGACGTATTTAATAATTTTTTTCTTTGACATCATCCCATCACCCAAGGTGGGAGTTTGGTGATGTCAAAGGTATACTTCTACCTTACATTTATTGAATATGATCTTCCCCACTACAAACTGCAAGCGGGATTTAAGGAAGGAAAATTCCAATCATTCAACGAGTGGATGAATATGAGAAGATTTTTAAGGTGGGTTTTGGCTCTTCAATAATTTGATAGACACAAAAAAATTAGATGACAAAAGGGTTTAATAATACTTACGCTGAAAATGTAATGTGAGGGATGAATGGATGTAATATGAATGTGGGAATCCTTCCTTTAACAAATGAAAGAACATGTATAAAAATATGGCTAAACAAGATAGATATTAGACAAAGACATGATGAGTTACTCAATAAACGTTGATCCTAGGAACCAAAGGGATTCCTTGAAGGGTATCAAATCATTTTACAATCAAGTGATAATAGTAGCAAGATAATTTAAAATAAAAAGGATTTTAGAATTCAGAGGAATAGTGATATCTTTCTCCATGTGATAGGAAACCCAAATACGGGCTACGAAAAGCTTGAACTCCTTGAAGTATTCAAACCAATCTTGTTACGCAACATGGCTTTCTTCTTGTATGACTTGAAGTTGATCTTTGATGTCTTCAATGTTTGGTGTCAAGGAAATGACATAAAGGTTGAGTGAATGTGCAATGTCTAATTATTATAAGACAAATGGTTGTTGGATGATAAGAAGGTCATATATGTTTGTGGTCAGTTTTTCTTGACCTCATACAATCATCTACAAAGAGAAACAACTTGAAAACATGCAGATTAGACAAAAATAAATTGATATTTGGTTACAAATATGAGAACTTTGATTAAATTGAGAAAAATACAGGATCGCTATCAATTTGGGGTAATTTCTAGCAATTCAAATAAATCATTGGTGATTACTATGGAAAAGGTTGATTTTTAAATAATATGTGAAGAAGATGTTGAATAGATAATTTATGAATTAATTTGAGATTTAAGATGATGTGTTGACAAATTAAATTTGAAAACAGATGACTAGATCTTACCTTATATGAATAATGTTAATAAGTGACATTATGGGAATATTATAGTGTTTCTAGAGCTTCCACGGATGTGATAGAGATGTTGGAGGTTCCACGATGTGTAAAATATAGTCATCTAATTCTCCAATGAGTTAGAGATTTGTTGAAAATGTCTCGGGATCTATTCAAGAGGTTTGGTGTTGCTTATATAATCATAAGGTATTGGTTAGAATTGTTGGTGACTCGAGAAAAGTGGGGAAACCCGCTTGGAAGTGGTTTCAACCAATCCCAAAAGGGTTAATTTTGGTATGGGGGTGAGTGAATATGGTTAGGAAGAGGTTGAGGATGTTAGGAGGTTAGATGGTTAGGGTTAAAATGGGCTAGGATGAGTTATGGGTGGTTAGGGAGGTTTTAGTAACTTAGGATGGGTAGAATAGGTTTTTAATGTGGGTAAAATGTGATTTTACGAGGGTGAGGATATGGTTTATCGGATACTTTAATGTTTTGAGTGTGAATGTGAGGAGTATGGATGAACAATATAGGTTACCAAAAATTTTGTCAAGTAGTTTGCGATGGACAAGTTGTTGGTAAAAATGAGTGGAATGATCTGATTTTTGTTAGATAGGTCATCTCCCCTCAAACTAAGGGTTATTGAGATAAAGTGAAATGATCACAGGTTTGATGAAGTTGATGGATGAAGGGATAGGATTGTGTGATGTTGTGTTTCAATTTAAGATGCCCTAAAACTAGGCATGAAATATATTACCACAAAGGTGGGCTTGTGTGAATAGAAAGCCAAGTGATAGGGGAACCAATGGGTTCTCGACCTATAGATGTATAACTTCTAAGGAAGAAGCTATGAGAAAAAGGTTCCCAAAAGGCATATAGCATATATGTATCGAGAGACCCAAGCTTTTTATAAAGGATTTTTCTACAAAGGTGGGATTACGTGGCCAAGAAGTCAAGTGATAGGGGAACCAATGGGTTCTCGACCTATAGACGTATGAATTAACAAGGGAAAGGGAAAATTTTCCGTAAAAGGTTGTAAAATTTGAGATGGATTTGATAAAGGAAGGATCTCAGTATAGATAGATTGATTTGGAGTTTGATAGGGTATTGGGAAAAAAAAAGAAAGAAGCACACTTAGAAACATGTAATTTTGGCAAGGAATGATGAAAAATGATGATTTGATAAGGTTTGGAGGCCAATAATAATATTTTGGATAAAGGGAGGTAATCATTGGTGATTACCTAGGTCGTTGGTGATTTAACAAAAATTATCGATGATTAGCCCTAATCACTAGTGATTGGGTGGGTGGGAAATTTTTGATATAAAAGGGGTTTGAGGTTCATTTGGTATTATTTTGATTCAAGAACCTAAGAGACCAAACAAACCATAATTTATGATTTATTCATTATTTTAAGTGAGATGGAGGAAGTTGGAGGTGTGTAGAGGTGAAGAAGGCCCACAAATGCCGAGGTAGGTGGTGTTTTTGGATTTTGTGTTATTTTTGTTTTTTTTTCTAAAAAATGGAATTGCTTGAAACCACTAGCGATTTCATATAAAATCGCTAGAAATTTAGGGTTTGTTGGTGATTTTTATAGGGTCATCGGTGATTTAAGTAGATTCATTGGTAATTCCAATGTTTTGATAAAAATTTATGATTTTTAAAGTGTATTTGATTGATTTTTAATTGATTGTTCTTGATGGTGTGTTGTTTTATTCTCGGATGTAGGCTAGAGATATATTGACTACACATGATAGGATCCTGAAGATATTAGATGATGTTAGAGCTCAGTTATTAGATGTTGATTAGAATCACTTGGAGGAGGTTGGATTGGGAAGGATGAATCGGTATAGGCACATCCATAGAGGCATGAGGTTATTTTTATCTTTGTTTGAGAGATGGGACCATGTCATAGGCACATTCTATTTTTCTACGGGAGATATGACATTGACATTGGAGGATATACACCGACTCTTGTGCTTACCATTATAAGGTGAGAGCATGCAAGGGTACGAGGTCCCTCTTTAGAGAAGCTTGTTTAATATGTTAGCATGATTGAATGTACATTTCAGATCCATGACAGTTTATCAATTATTCCATGGTGCATAAACCAAATCTAGATCTTAACCATATGAAGGATTAACTAAACAATTACTATAATCAGATTTACCATACAAGATCCATGTTCAGTTACATCCAACACCAATATCCATCCAATAAGATCCATTATATTAATATTGTAAAACAAGAAGCTTCTTACATCCATAATAATGTCCCCATAGTCATGTGCGCTAATAAACTCGTAGTATAACAATAACAATAACTAGTGATCCTACAAACCATGCAAATCAATACATATTTATAGGGTGGGGACTTTCCCTTCACCACCCATGCACCTTCAAAAATAGGCTACATGATAATAATAGCCATGCGCCCTTACATGAGAATACAAAAGCATGCAAGCTTGCTAATAATAGATTATCTAATAATACAATTGTAGTATAATCCTATTATTAGCTCCAAAACTCTACATGGTGCTCGATCTTCTACTAGTCCCAAAATAGCCTTGCGTGATCTCTGCAAGTCTTCTACAAAATGTTCTCTACACTCCATGTCCAAAATTAGCCCCAATCTATTTAAATGACTAAGTCATGATTTCAAATTGTTCTGGGTGCACCCTATTCTGCTATTATACTTCCACACACTCATGTGTGCCATGTGTCCATATGCCAAATCCTTTTTCGCACTTTCATACTTAAGTTATATTTCATCATTCAACATTACCCACACTAATTTCATTTTCATCCTAGCAATGGGTAATCCCAACTTATCTCTCCAAGAAAATGAATAAATAATGAAAGAATAAAGGAAGTACTTGTACAAAAATAATGACAAACTACTCAATGCCTTGCTCTTCTACAGGAAGGATTAACTCTGGATATTCATTCTTAATCTCTACCTCCAAGTCATTCCAGTCACTCAGTGTCTTGACTAGTTTTATTAGGAATGTCTATAACTATGGCTTCAGCTCATCATGAGTCATGTTTTCCTTCTCATTCTGCAATATTCTAACAATGTTAGCCATGCTAGAGACCATCCCCTCCATGAGATCCATTTTCTATGTAATGAGTTTACCAATGTCTTTTAGTTTCTCCTTATGTGGATCCTGGGCTGCTCTGTAAGCACATCACGCTTTTTCTCAATCAATGTAAGCCTCTCCATGATGCCCAAGCGTCTCATTCTTCATTTCCTTGAGGACCTCATTTTCTTCTTCAATGGTCCTTGTCTTTTATAATTGCATCGGTGCCTCACACATAGTCAATGCCTCAATCTGCTTTCTTCAATTCATCCTTCAACACCTTGCAATAAGGATTCATAACTTGTAATTTTCCACGTAATAACAGATTTGGATCTCTCTACCTCTTCTACAACATCCTTAGGTGTTGGCAGGCACATAGGTCCCTCCTCCAGTAACAATTGAACTATTGTGTGCAAATAATGCATAGGGGGACTTAAACTCTATTGCAACCTTGTCCTAAAAATGTGGCCTCTTCTCTATGATCTCATCCCTAATTTTCTCGGCCATCTTAAGGATTTTCTACATTTCTGCCTCATCTTTCTCCTTCTCTTCTATGAGGCACTTGATCTCAGTAGCTACATCTTTCTTGTCTTCTAACAAGTGCTCTAATAGTTTTTACTTTATCAATATTCCGGTGTGCAACTTCAACAAATACCTTAGTGAGGGCATTTCTCACATGTTCATCAGAAATCACCGAAGGCTTAATATCATATGGCATAAATGGGGTGCCTTCTTCAACCTCCATGACACATAGGCTTCCTCACACACATCAAAGTCAGGCTCATCCATGTGATTCTACATCATCCATGATAGTTTTTTCCTTGTGTGGGTGTTCACCATATCCACATCCATGAGCTCCCATCCATATAAATCCTTGGGTTCCAAAGTACCTTGGAACCGTGCGCGTATGATTTTTCTTGGGTCATCTATATATCCAATAGATGGAGTCTCATATGATGCTTCCTCTTTATTCTTACCATAGTGCTTACCCTTGGGAACCTTGACGCCTGAATCCAATACTAGACCTTCACTTGTTTGATGTTGTAGAGGGCACGCCTAGATGGTTCACCCTTATCTTCACCTATCTCAAGCCAATGTCCCCATTGTCTATGTTTTGTTCCTTTAATCTTCTTCATCATTCTTCACCTCCTCTTCCTGAGGCTCTTTGTATCTCTCATTCTAAATGTGAGTGTTAGGTGTGTTGTCTTAGAATTTTCTTCTTCTTCCTCCTTCCGAGGGATGTACCTACGCCTTTTCTTCTTCTTAGGTTCCACCTTCACAGGAGAAGTCTGGGTGATCTCTGGGGGGCTGGGAAGGTCTCGTGCCCTGATTCTTTGTTCTTCTGAGTACCCTCTTATATTGAGGTTCCTCAGGAGTCTTGTCCAGATCCACCTCCAACGCACATGTCTCCAACACTTCATCTTCTTGTTGTAGTGGAGGGTCACCTCATGCTCACTCTTCTCTCCAATAGTGGGTTGTTTCCTACCCCTGTGCTCCAAACCACCACTATCTTCTTGAAGTTCTTCCCCTTCTCCTTCTTCTTCCACAAGAAGTAGTTGGTTCCTCATGCTAAAGTTACACTGTATGCTTCCCCTTGGGTGGGCCAAGAAGTTTGAACTCATTTTCTACATACCTCCCATTTTCCAACCTAGGCTTGAGTTGGATATACACAAGGGCTGCCCCTAATCTCACCAATAGCCAAACTCATAGCCTTCATATCAATATCTATCTGAAATTAACCTTTCAATATATGCAGACTTACTTGGATACATGTAAGTCTTTCTGAGAGTGTGGTAGTCGTAGTCTACCTTATCAACATTGAATATCAACCAGCATGTGTCTGAAATCTATGTGTAAAAATGCCTAGAAATAACATGTGGTGAAGGCATAAGGAGATTTTACACCAAGGGCTCCACTTCCCATCCTTCATCACAAAGTGTGCAATGTAGAAGTGTTGATACAATGCAAAATGTACTTGCTTACCCAATACCGAAGGTAACTCCTTAGGTATTCTCCATTCCTCCTTAAATGTGTGCACAAGTCACTCATACCACAACTCTACCCTTTGTTTAAATGGTCCACTCATGGTCCCATCACATGTATACTCCTCAAATATCTTTGCAAGAGATTTCTTCTCTATCAGGATACTCCCATATTTTTCCTTTGGCCCATCGGGCACTCCAATTTCTACAAAAACAAGGGATAAAAAGATCACACCAAAACTAATCTTCTCACCTCCATGTGCTTCCTCAATGATGGTTTCAGCAATGAAACCCACCAAGTTATAAGTCACCCCTTTAGTCATTTTCTTCTTGCTATATGTAACCATAAGGTGTTCACATACGACCATTGCTCCTAGTTATTCATCTTTGTTAAGAGGTGTGTTGTTTGCTTGGATAACTGGGTATTTTGTCATCTTATCAATGTCCATTCCACGTGCCCTCCCTTTAGGTAACCCAACACTTTTCTTTTCATCAATGATTCATGCCTTATCTATTAGGTCACTACTAACCTCTCGTGCCTAAACTCCTTAATCTTGTCAGGGTCCCAATCAAGGGCGATGGTGATCCTCATTCATCACCCAAAAAATAAAGAAGTCCTCATGGACTCTACTCATCAACCACTGGTATAACTTTTCTGGTTTTCCAAAATAAGGGAGTTCATACAACTGTAAAACTCCCACCTTTTTCAAAATATTTTTGTCACCCATCATCATCATACACGGCCATATCATCAATTATTCTCTTGTTTGTCTTCTTCACCAGTAATTTATCAAGTTCATCCTTATTATTCTATCATTTGGTGGTTGTAATCACTTACTTTACTCGGTGAATGTGTGAGTCCCAATCGTGACCCATGTAAACCCCCTCAAGGTACTGCATCTTAGAGAAATGGCTTTTCAGGGGCATCCTCCACTTGATTTCTACTTCCTTCTGCTTCTTCTCCCTTTCGGCCACTCTAGGTGCTCTCTTGGTGCCATAATACTATAAAGGTGTGATATTTTACCTTCTTCGAGCTCTATAACTCCAACTTTGCATGCCCTAGCTCAAAACCACATGCCCTAGCTCAAAACCCAAACCCTAGCTATCACTCTTCTTCCACACATGCCTATACTCAAACACTTCTCCAAATGGAGTGGTAATCACCTTGGTGCAGTAAATATTAACAAATCCAACTGGTTTGTGGCTCTTCACACTTCATGCTGTTTTCTAGCTCAGCTTCATCAACAACTCACTTGAATATCTTGTTCACAAAGGTGAAAATGATTTCACAACACCATCCTTATATATTTTTTCAAAAATTTATCACATTTATTTCTCTCCACCTACCACCATACTCAACATTGATTTTCATTTTTCAATTTTTCATGTTGCTTATTTCCGTGCCACAACCATAACCTTCTTCACGTGCCTTCTACTTCTTGACCATAGACCTCCTTTTGTGCCCTCATGTGCCAAAGTACTTAACCATTATGCCTTTTAACTAAGTAGTTTCCACTACTATAGCCTACCTCATGTTACATTGTGTGTCCATTTATCCATATGTGGTCTTCATTCATGAGAAAATTTTCTCTATCTGCACCTTTCCTTTCCTTACACAACACTCTCACATAATATACTCTCTATATAAATACCCATATTTAGATAATATTCAAACTTGGAAATGAACCTTGTATATACTCCACCCCACACTAAGGGTATGTGCGGTCCTCTGCACATGAAAACACTTAGATAGTAATCATCTTCTGGCGCGTAAACAGTGCTTATTACACAAAACACTGAACTAAATTGACAAAAGCATAAAATGATGAAGGAAACACATATAAAAGGAATGCATTAAGGAAATCTAATCTAAGTGGAAATACTACCTTATTACAAACACCAAGAAGACTTATTTATAGTAGGGCTTCAGCCTACTCCCATTGAAGTAACTGGGAAACTGTGTTCCATCCAACACCTCTAACTGAAAAGTGCTGAATCAAGTATATAAGTTATAACATATGGTCCCAACCAATGCACCTTAAGCTTTCCAGGGTGGTGCAAAAAACTTTGAATCATACAAAAGTACCATTTTTCCAACCTCAAGCTTCTTATCCTTGATGTGCTATATCATGTCATGCCTTTCGCCTTTTTTTTCTTGCTTTTGACTCCATCATGTTATAGCGCACCTTTCATCTAGTTGCATCAATTTTCAATACGTTCTTCAAGTTCTTTCTCATCATCCAAACCACCTGCATGTGCACAATACATAGAGAAGGTAACATGAATTCCATTGGTAGAACAACCTCCATGCCAAACACCAACTGAAAGGGTGTTGCTTTATTCAACCTCTTGTAGGTTGTCATGTATGCCCAAAGTATAAGACTTTATCATCCCAGTCTTTCCTTCCAACATCACAAATCTTAGTCAAGGTATGGCTCAATATCTTGTTGAAGGCCTCAAGCAGTTCCATTTTCTGAGGATGATAGGGTGTTGTTTTATGGTGTGCAACCATAAATTCATCAATAGTATCTTGATGGTCTCATTAAGAAAATGAGTACCCCTATCACTTGTTAAACTTAAAGGGCATCCATACCTGCTGATAATATTTTCCCACATAAACCTTTTTGTTGCCATAGTTGTTGTGTAATCCTTTGTAGGCACCACTTCTTCCCACCTTGTAAGATAATTTGTACAAGTTATAATATAGTGTGATCTAGTCCTGCATGGGTGGGGAAATAGGACCCATAAAGTCAATTTCCCACTTCTCAAAAGGTTTTGCACTAGTAATAGGCCTCAAAGGCATCTCATCTCTATGCCTAGGCTTTCAAGGCATTGAAAATGGTCACATGCCTTACAATATTCTTTACAATCCTTGTATAATGTTTCCCACCATAGAAAAATAATAGAATCTTGTGTGTGGTGGCATCTCCCGCATAGTGTCCACCTACAATACCACCATGAGCCTCCTCCATAATTTGCTTCATGCTCATGCTCAAGTACACACCGGCAAAAACTTCATCCTCGGCCTAATTTGTATAAGTCTCCACTGATCAACATGTAATGCACAACGTGGATAGAAAGTTGTTTCTTCTCCAAAGCCTTCATACCTTTAGGTGCCACACCTGTTAAAAAGACAACAATATCCTCTAAGTCGAGGGTGCATGGTTTAACTTGAATAATTGTGCATCGACATTGTATCCTCAATGCTCTTTGTGCATCCTCTCTTGATTGAATCCTAGATAAATGGTCTAGACCAAAATTACTCTTACCTAGCTTAACCACCATAGTAAAGTTAAACTCTAAAATAACATAACCCAATGACATATGCGCCCCTATAAAAAGGTTGTTCACTAAGTACTTTAGTGTCATGTGGTTTGTATAAAAGATGAAAGGGGTAGCCAACAAATATTGTCAAAACTTATGGAGCGTAGATCATAGACAAGGCCTCATGCTCTATAGTTGTGTAATTTTTTTTTTGGAGTTAACTTCCTTCTCACAAAACAAATAGGATGATCAACAATCCCTTCTCAAGTTGGGCTAATACCATGCCAATGGCCATGTTAGAGGCATCTACATGAACGTGAAAAGGCTTGGTCCATGAAGGAAAGTGCAGAATAGGTGTTGTAGTAAGCCTTTCCTTCAGTGTCTCAAACATGCGTTGTTGTGCCTCACCCCAATAAAACTTGCCTTTCCTTTTAATAATTCCTCTAAGGGCATGCAATGATCTTGGCATAACCTTTGATAAATTTTTGTAGTATCTTGTGTTCCCCAAGAATCCATGCACCTCACTTTGGCTAGTTGGTTCCTCTAAGCCCAAAATAACAACAACCTTAGCAAGATCCACTAGCAAACCTTCCTTACAGATGATATGTCCTAGAAAAATTCCAAAGGGTGTGGAAAAAACACACTTCTTGATGTTTAATGAGATGCTCAACTACAACATCTCTCAAACATGAGCCTTAAATTATCACAGTGATCCTTCACAAGCCCATAGATTATCCAATCATCTAGATACACTGTAAGAACTTATGAATAAAATCTTGGAATGCTTTGTACAACAATGCAAAAATACTACAAGTGCATTCTTTAATCCAAAGGGCATAACCGTGTATGCAAAACTTCCCCACTCAGTGGTGAAATTTGTTTTCTCTTGATCCTCTTTAGCTATCCTCACCTGATGATATCCAAAGAATCCATTAGTGAAGGAGTAGATCTCGTGCCCTACAATGCCTTCCAATATTTCCTCAATAAACGGTGTGGGAAAGGGATCAATTACACATGTAACATTTAACTCCCTATAATCCACACAAATTTTGATTCTTCCATCCTTCTTGATACTGATCACCATAGGGCTCACCCATTCTGAACTCCTCGATGGGCTCAATGATTCTAGAATTCAACATTTTGTCAATTTCTTCTTTCACCTTGATGTGCAGGTTTGGATTCATCTGTAAGGCCTCTTCTAATTGGGCATGCACCTTCCTTTAGCTTGATTCTCATCTCACCAAAGATTCATGTACCCCTTTCAATTCATGATAGCCTCTAGGAAACAAATCTTGGAAGTCATAGTAGCTCAATTATCTTAGAAACCTCAAAGTCAGACCAATAATCTCCAATGATGGCCTCCTTAGGTTCAACATCCATTCCAATGTTTACTTTCTTGGTCTTCATAGGCTCATGGTAGGCATGCATGCCTTCTCATCTGCACTGTCCAAGACCTCATGTGTACCCTCTGTGTGCTCAACATCAGGTTCTCCACCTCTTCATCATCAACTATATAGACCATCTTACCCTTTTCTCTTTCTAGGTAGGCATGCCCAAGCTTACTCTGCATATATTTCTTCCTCTTCAAAGTGTGCCTCCAGGTTTGACTCACCTAACAACTCCTGAAGGAGCTCCTCCTTTGCACTATCTCCCATAGTTAAGCACTTCATAACTGTAACACCTCATTCACCGGAGGTTTAGTGGAAAAATAGTCAAAGGTCTGAATCATACCTATAGTAAGTTCTTGCCAATTTCCAGTCTCTCTATTCAACTCTACATAGATATACCATGTGTGCGTAACCTCGTAAGGTGAAATAGAGCTTGTGCACCCACAACGAAGGTGGTAAAGCTTCTTTCCTCTTGTCTTCAGAAGTCTCTCACACTACTAAACATGGTGTTGAATAGGATCATTACCATGAAATTCACATATATGAGTAGGCGCATTGCTCCTATGAAATCTAGCAGATAAAGTGATTCTCACTTCTCTCACTCCAAAATATTATCCCTGTGAACCATCCACCAACACATTGTTGTCCCATGTAAGTATAGACTAACATATTCCTTCTTTCAACTTGACATTCCCATTAAACTTCCATAGCAAGAGCAGGAATATTTCTAGATTCTCCTCACTAGTGTACCTTGGTACATGATTTGTTGCCCAAAATGCACGATATGTGCATGGCTACTTTGCACGTGCAGCTACTACACTTCTTACTTCACGCCCAACCATTTCATAAGTTTCATGTGCCCAGTTTTCACATGCAACACTTGTAGTATCACTCATGGAATATGCATCATCCCATTGGAGAACTCCTTCCTTTGATGGCTCAAGAACTTCCGGATCTCGAATGGTGCACACATAAATTTTATTCAAATCTTCTTCACTTAAGGGCTCTACATAAGGTGCATATTTCCCATCTATCGTCAAGGGGATAATGATGTGCTCCTCCTTGTTCTCAAAACTTATATACCCTTTGTTAAAGCACATATCAAGCGTTGTTTGCATAACACCAAGGGTGCCCAAGTAAAGCTGGAAAATTTTTGGCTTTTGCAAGTGCTAAGACCTCAAAGTCCCAATAAACTTGGCTCCATGTATAGTAATTGATGCATCCTTTAAAACTCCAATAGGCATGGATTTAGTCATGTTTTCCATAAACAAAACATTTGAAGATGGTTGCAATGGTGGTCTGCCCATCTAAACCCATGCGTCCAAAGTGAGCACATTCACTTCACTCTATATCAATTAGAATATTACTCAAAATCTAACCATCAAAAAAACATTCAGAGTGATCTCCTTGTCATAATCTAGGCTATGAGGGGAAGGTTAGCATGTAAAATCTACCTTTCATGCTCAATCCCAACACATGGAGTGTTTCCCTTTAACCAGTTTCCTAACAAAGGAATGATGTTTTCTTGTCACAACATCTTGCAAACCTCCTTTAGATCATCAACATCTATCTGATGGAGCTTAGTTGCCTTCTTTTGTTCTAACTTTCATGACTTGTTATTTTAAACATTATATCTCACCCTATAAATTCCTAATTACCTCCATGGTTTCTTGATAAACCTCCTTCTAATGCATAGGTTGGGATACTTTGCATGTAGTACCTCCTCCTTAGTAATGGAAGGCTTCTATTTTGGAACTTCCCTGGCATGCATGCAGCCTTAGCACATGTAGTAATCTTTATAGGTACCAACTCAAGGATCGATGCTAACTTTGGCATCCATTGATCTTCCACATACATTGTACTCTAACCATCCCCACCCTTATCTTTTTGTGCTTCTTACTCAAATGTTCATACAAGTTCTAGGAACTCTTCATAGTTTTGATTCTTTCCACAAAAAAAAAAAAATGTTATGAGGGCATTTGCACCTGTAATGATCAAGGAGATCCACATGTATAACAAGTTCCATGAGGGAAATCACTTCTTCCACCACCATGACCTCGGCCTCTAAATCCTCCTCGGTAACCTCGACCTCTACCATGGCCTCCATCAGAGCACCCTTCATTATGATCATGGTCATGATGCTCACCTTTCTCCTTAGAATTATTTGCAACATCGGTTTATCATATGCCAATATCAATGCATCATGAATCTGATCAATCAACCTGCAATCTTCAGTATCATGAGTAGTAGACCTGTAAATCTTGTAGTAACAGGACATGTTCTTTCTTATCGCATGTTGCAACAATGGGCACCGACTTGAATTGTGGTCCAAGTGACAAATCTCATAGTCAACAACAAGGAGTGCACTAATTTACAAGGACAAATATCCTTAGTATGCCCTTCTACTTCACAATCTATGTGCACCAAATCCCATTGTGTGTCTCATGCCGAATTAGCTGATAATTTCTCTAACTATTTAGCCATTTACTAATCTGAGCTTCCAAAAATGGGCTCACTCCTATGTCTACACTCCCTACCGCCTCAGCATACTGCAGAGATACTTCAAGTTGCTTGTGTAGATTTGTATAAGTCTTATGTGAAAGTGCCCTTCTAAAAGGTGTGATCAGTCCTCCAATGAACCATTGAGCATGTTGGCTTGCATGTATGTCATAAGATAACTTGGAAAAAGGGTCTTGAACCAAGCATCATACTCCCGAACACTCTCAGTAGTGCCTTTCTTAATGTCTTTCAATGCGTTGATGCTCTTCTACTCAAACTCAAGGATATAAAATTCTTTCAAGAAAGCATCCCGTAGCATGGTATAATCTACACAAGTTTAGTTAGGTCAAAATTTTTGTACCAACTATGCACATGCCCCTATAATGTAGTTGCAAAATGACTTACCTTTATGCTCTGGAGTAGTAATCCCCTTTGTGTGCCATAGTATCTCACACATATGCATGTGCTTAGTGCATCTTCAATCCCTCTATATTTTGGAAGACAAAGAGACATCTCCATATAAATTTGTTGGGGTTGGTGTGGACCTGCCCACCAGATCTAGAACTTGTATTTCCTTATGTTTCCTCCCACCCCAGCCACCAGATCCACCAATGAGCCACCAGTGCCCTCCTGATCCTCCTCCTAAAGTAGAAATGGACCATAGGATGCACTGCCTTGTGTTCCAATGGTTGTGCTAAACTGGACTCCCATAGTCTATGAAGTTTACTACTTCCAGATGTTATACCAATGTTTACTGCGTGCCCACATTTTTGTATGCGATGATGTGCCTAGAAAATATACCTCAAAGCTGGACCTCAAATAACATAGATGATGATTACACCACCATAGATGAATAATTTACCTGATTAACTCCCGAAATTGACTATAAATTAACTCTATCTACTGTAACTCTATTGCCCACACTAGCTTGCTTACTTATTATTAACTATGTCATATAATCTAGAAAACCAAGCACAAAGGCTAGGTCCAGGTAGGTTAGATGCACCCATGGTTCTCAATCTTTCTTCACACGTGCCTTCTTCATCGAAGACAAAGAGGGTTCTTTGCCATGCTTTCCCAAATGGGGAGTTCCAGATGTTTTGGCTCCATGTCCTCTACGTGAGCTCCAAATCCTTCATGAGCCATCTCCTCCACAACACCATTCTTTTCCGTGATCTCTCATTGTTTCATAAATCCCTCTCTTGTGCACTTCATTAAACTTAAGCCACATTTCTTCTCTCTGTCTCTCTATCACTAGATCCACCATCCTTCACCACACCTACTCCTTCCCCCACGTGGTGGGGTTTAGCTAGCCATAGGTTTCTCTTCCAAATCTAGGGTCACAATCAAGATCTTAATTTCAAAGGAATACCACGCAAATATGATCCTCTGGGTTCACGCAAGAACTGGAACTCAACAACCTGGCAGGAGTAAGTAGAAACTATGTACTCAAGAATATAATTGTTCAAAACACCATGGAACCAAATATCCATAAGCATGTGCGTCCAAATCAGATTTACATCATACAAGGCCTGGAATTCTTCCTACGTCCAAACAAGTGTGTGAAACCTCCAATTCCTCTTAGATGTATAAAACTACCAGCCACTCGTATAGCTCTATAGGAAATATGGTGAAGAAAGTATCATACAATGCATCATACATATTCTTCTCAACCCACGCATGTGCATTAAACTCAGGTCTAGTGCTAAATCTCTGCAGCATACTCTTCTTCTAAATCATCTAACCACTCTTCAATACTAGTCAAGGTCAAATTGATACATCTTCATCATGCAACATCTGAAAAAAATTGAGAAAGAGGTCTCGAAAATGGAACCAATGATGTAGCCTAGATTTTACCACCAACAGCCCAAGGCACACTGGCACATCACTCAGCCTAAACTAAGCGCTCACCCGAAGCATGCAAGGGTACCAAGTCCCTCTTTAGAGAAGCTTGTTCAAGATGTTAGCATGATTGAATGTATATTTCAGATCCATGACAGTTAATCAAGTATTCCATAGTGCATAAACAGATCTAGAACTTAACCATATGAAGGATTAACTAAACAATTACTATAATCAGATTTACCATGCAAGATCCATGTTCAATTACATCCAACACCAATATCCAACCAATAAGATCCATTATATTAATATTGTAAAACACATAAGCTTCTTACATACATAATAATGTCACCATAGTCATGTGCACTAACAAACTCACAAAGCATAACACTAACAATAATGGTGATCCTAAACCATGCAAATCAATACATATTTATAGGGGTGGGGACTTTCCCTTCACCGCCCATGCACCTTCAAAAATAGGCTACATGATAATAATAGCCATGTGCCCTTACATGAGAATACAAAATCATGCAAGCTTGCTAATAATAGATTATCTAATAATACAATTATAGTATAATCCTATTATTAGCTCTAAAACTCTGCATGGTGCTTAATCTTTTGCTAGTCCCAAAATAGCCTTGCGTGATCTGCAAGTCTTGTATAAAATGTGCTTGCACTCCTCATCCAAAATTATCCCCGTGATCTATATACGGAGCTTTTTCATATAGAGCATTATATAGTGAGGACGAGAAGGGTTGAGCCCTAGTCACAATGATGATGATGGGTATTAGTTGTTACGTCTTACTAGATTTATCCGGAGGCTGATTTTCTTGGATGTTGACTGGGTTTTTCACTAATATGATGATCTATAGGAAAATTTTCTTGGTCTCCTAGTTTTTTGGCATATGTTTACATGGATCTATGGTTTTAGAGTACTAGACATGGATTTGGAGTGGATGTATCATTTTTATTGGAGTGTTGGGCTTACAAGCACATTGCAATGGCTCATTTGAGGGGAGTGTTGTGGATGAGATTGGTTGACTTGGATTATTTAGTAGGATTTGTGAGGTTATGATTAGATCATGTAGCCATTGGGCTTGTCAGAGGTGAGGATCATTATAGACATCTCCTAGTCGACTTACAAGGTGGAGATGTTGTTTGGAGGCCTTATATGGATTTTTTATAAAGTATGGCCTAGTGTAGAGGGGGAGTTGAGGGCCATGTAGTAGGATAGGTGGGTGTGGGGTTGGAGGGAGGATTAGTGGGATCTGATTAGATTTGGTTGTGTTAATTTGGAAATTTAGACTTATTCAAGATGTGTCAAAGGTAGCAGTGGCCTATAGGTGAGATGAAACAAAGTTAGATGTAGCACTACCATATGTTCGGGAGGAAGTTGATATGGTGGATGCCTAAGTAGTAGTGATGCAACATAATGATGCCCGGTGTGGCCGAGGCTTATGATGCAAGGTGGAAAGGCACAAGATGGTTTTGAGAGGCAGGTGTAGGCTTGTGTAGAGGTTGCACCTTTGGAGGGTGGCACTAAGGGAGGTGATGAGGATGATATAGTGGCTTTATTGGAGGCTACTATATAGCAAGTTTAGAGGTAAAGAAATCTATGTGGTTAGCTAAGCGATCCAGTTATTGGTAGTGAAAGGGATATTATGATTGGGAGAGAGAGATAGGTTGGGAAAAAAACTCACTACTATACAGGTAGAGTTCACACAAGTTAGAGATGATAGAGATAGATATAAAAAAGATCAGAGAGGCCTTACAGAAGGCCTTTTGAGTGAGATGGCCATCAATCTCGGGGTTGAGCTACAAACAACCAGAGCTCATACTAGTGGTCAGATGGGGATATATGGTGATGTGAGTGTGGCTAATTACTAGGATTTATGTGATGAGCTTGATATTATAAGGATATAGTGAGGCGAGAGGCTTCCAAATGAGTCTTATTATGCTATGTTTTTCGATTGACAATGATAGGTTCCTTTCGGTAGTTCCACGAGTGTGGTTGACCACCTAGAAGTCCACACAAGGGACCAACCGGAGGTCGAGATGATGATCAAGGGAGAAACTCCCAAGGAGTGTCTAATTGATGGACATTCAGTTCACTAGGTAGTTTTGTAGATAGATTTTGATGTATAAATTTTGATGTATGAGGCTCATTTGAATCCCTTGTTGATATGTATAGATATTAGATATATGATGAGGCTACTAAGGCCCTTAGTAATTTATATATATACTTGTGTGTGTGTGTGTGTATGATTTTTATATTTGAGTTATATTTTATGTTTGTAATGTTTGCAACTTGATGGATATAGATGTAGTTGATGATGATTTACTTAATGAGTTTAGTTGTGATTTTTATATGATGAGTTATGGATGTATCTGAAATGTATTTTTTTATATTAGAGATGTTTGATGTGATTTTGATGATTTTGAATATGTTTGTGACAAAATTATGATCTTGTTGTTTGATTAATGCACTATATGATGGATAAGAATAGAATGTGGCATGTTTACTTCCTTACTATTCTATGATGGTAAACTTATTTTGAATGTATGAAATTGCACATGTAGATTTGTAAATAATGTTAACATATGACTCACAATAGTTAGTCATATTAGGATCATTGATGGATGTGGGATAGTTGTACCTATCCTTTTTTGACATGAGGAAAAATTTTGTGTAGCAAGTATGGGGAAACAGGTTCTTATTAATAGTTCCTGTTTTTGTTCCATCTTTATTATACTCCACAAGATAATTAATGTGGGAAGCTTGTGTTTTATGGGAAATTTGATCAATGTGGGAATCTATCTTGGTATGATTATTTTTAAATTTTTGATATGAGAGTTTCTTGATGTAGGAAGCCCCTTTTGATACGAGGATTAATCATTGTGGGATTTACTTTTGTGTATTTTTATTGGGTAGCCATCCTTCGAGGGAGTGGTATATGATTTTAATGAATTTTTATTTTATTCTATGGTAGTCATCCTTTGAGAGAATGTTTTATGACTTTATTTGACATAATATCCATCCTTCGAGGGATTGGTCATATTTTGATTTGGTCCATCCCATTGATATTTTGGATTTTTTGAGTGAGGGAGTCCTGGGTAACTAGTTAAAAAGGGATTAATAAGCGTAAAATTACACTTATGTCCTTATCATGTGGTGAAATAAGATGAGATAGGGGATGGTGAGACTAATGAATGCGGGGTTCCCTAATTGTAAGAAAAGAACTTGTCCATGAGGAATATGCTATGAGTAGATATGTGGTGCCCATATTCAAGGTCATGAAAGGTATGCTTTGACGGAAAGCCACATAGTTCCAAATCATTATGAGGATGATAGGATGTGTGGGATGATAGATGGATATCGTATTTTGACTAAGGTATCATGAGTCAATAATTTAATAATAGAATAACCGCAAGTGTAGGGTGTTAAGAGGATCCTTTTTAGGTTTACCATTAAGGGAGGCTAAATGATAAGCCTTAGACCCATATTTATGAGTGATAATATATGGTACAAGCCAATTCGGAGAAAACTTCCCACATTTACTTTGTTTCATGTTAGTGACATTTTGATTTTCTTTGAGAAAAAAATCACCAATATTGAAGTCACGTTGTTTGAGATGTTTTTATAGGCTCATTTGATTCATTCTTGATAGAAGGTGATATGATCAAGGGTGTTTAGATGACATCCATCTAATATTTCAAGTTGTGATAGGTGTTATTGACAATAATCCTCATTAGGGGTGAAGTATTTGAGAGAAACGCGTAGGGATGGGATTTGAAATTCGAGAGGAAGAATGGCTTCAGTGTCATATATTAAGGAGAAGGTCGTAGTGCTTATAGGTTTTCAAAAGATGGTCCAATAAGTCCATAATGTAAATGGGATTTGAATATGACAATTTCTACAAGCTTTATCAACAATTTTCATGAGGATTTTATTAAGTGTTTTATTGGATGCTTCATCTTGGCGTTATCTTATGGATAGTAAGGTGAGGAAAATCTAAGCTTTATTTTATAAGTGTCAAAGTTTCTAAAATTTCTTATTTTTGAATGATTTTCCATTATCTATGATGATTTTATGTGGTATACCAAAGTGACAAGATAATGTGATGATGGATGAAGTCAATAATTTTATCTGCTTTAGTGGAGATAAGGGGAATTCTTCCACCCATTTAGTAAAATATTTAGTTGGTGTAATGATAGATTTGTGTCATTGTGATGAATGAGGGTTGATGAGACTATCAACAAGGTCAATACCCCATTCTCTGAACTCACAAAAAAAAACCACAATGACACCCAATTGCATAACCTTGATCACTCTTGATCACCTCTTGATCATTAAGAGCATGGCTTGGGATATGCGTGAGATTCTAAATGTTGTTGACATTTAAAAGCACTCTAAGAAGACATAGAATTTCACAAGTCACGATCTTGGTTAAGCGTACGCCAATAGTAGCCCATGTGTAATATGCATGTTTCAACGACAACTAAACTATTGAAATGTCCACCACATATGCCATCGTGGACTTCTTGGATAGTTAGACGAGCCTCCAGAGTTTTAAGGCATCATAGGAGGAGGCCATCAAATCCTCTTAGTAAAGGATACCCTTCTCAAAGTATGATCGAAGTTGTAATGGAT
Source organism: Taxus wallichiana var. yunnanensis (assembly GCA_018340775.1). NCBI lineage: Eukaryota > Viridiplantae > Streptophyta > Pinopsida > Cupressales > Taxaceae > Taxus > Taxus wallichiana. The sequence goes on along the minus strand of CM031240.1, from coordinate 155,102,311 downwards.
GTCATGTTGTTGAAAAGATCTTTTCCAACTTATCTTCTTCCAAAGTTGTCCCGATAGATCTCAATGAATGTACTTTTATATTAGAAAGATCGACTTCCTACTTATGATTGACTCATCAAGCAACTGTGAGCCAAATCATCTCCTTGCTTGCCTCTGTGGCGAAATATACTGGGCCTTCGCGTGGTTAACAAGCCCACAACCTTCATGTCGCAACCCTCCACTCTTAAATCACCTACCATAATTATATGTTTGTGTATACTAGGTGTCATATAAGTTATCTTTGATGTGATTAATGGTGGCATATAACCTAGTTTTGATGTAAGATTGTTGATTGCATTTTTATGATGACAAAAAGAGTTTAGAATAGTCTCGTGATAAAGGGATGAGGGAGTCATAGTGAAGCCATGGTGTATGTAAAATTTTTAGATGATGAGAGGAATGATTTGAATTTCATAATGGTAAAAGAGTTATAGTAAGTCCTCGACGATGGTTTTGTATTTTTAGGACCTCATTTTTACATTTTTAGATCTCTTTTCCTTTTGTTGATGACTAGTTGTGAGTCTAAATCCTTCATGTCAATTTTTGTACATCTAGAAGAAGGTGGTTTGAAGTCCAATGATGAGAGCCTCATATAACGACTTGTTATTAGTGCATTCAAATTTCAATTTGAAGGATAATGAAATATCAAAGTGTCCCTAAGGGGTTATTATGACTAGCTCTTTTTGACACCTCCTCTACCTACATTTGGACCCGTTGAAGAACAAGGTCATTTTAAGAGGGGTAGAAGTCATTTTTGTTATGATCTAGAAGTAGGGCCTTGATAGATTCTCAGGAATCTTCCTCTTTTTCTATACACCCACTTGATTGATTAGTAGGAAGGGGAACCTCATCTAGTTGATCTATGCTAATGACCTACTCCCTTAATGGATTTTTGTGAGATGAATTATAAGTTAAATTCAAAGATCATAAGCATGAGCCATCCTAGAGTGATCTAATCAGTTTTGATAAGGCTTAAAATGCATAATTTCGAAGTGGATTGAATTTTTGAAAACTTTAGGTTTTATGATCTTTGAGGATTTTTTAGTAAAGATGGAGTTTGGAAGTTGTCTTTAAGACTACAAGGCACAAAACACAATCACCTTTTGAATTTTGAAATAGCTTGAGTTATCATCTTAATCATGAACAAGTATGTAGCTAATATAATAGATGGCTTACTCCTTACCTTGTTCATCTCATGGATGTTCCAACATGGCTCCCAAGGCATGGTTAGTTATGGAGATATAAATATAGAACGACTCCCCCTCACGTGAGAGTTGTAAGCACCGATGGTGATAAAATATATTATTTAAGGGCATCAAACCCAGGCTTTCCATATGTTGAAATTATCATCCCACTTAAAGTATATGTATTTTCTAAGAAAGTGATGCACTAAAGGTTGATAGGCGACCTTGAGGAATCTCCGATAAATGAGAGATGAAATCTGAATAGACTGGGAAATCTTTCCTTTATAAGGCTGACTCATATGACCAAAGTTTTTCCATTTGAGATTAGATGATGGAGGCATTTTGATTATGGCCTTGACTTTTTGCAACCACAAGAGCTCCTCAACTTTTAATGTAAAACCTACATCCACACACAATAAATCCTAAGAGTTTTCCTTATGAGAATTTTAAAACACCCGAAGCAAGTTTAAGATGGAGAAATAACTATAAAATATGCACAAAGATCATGTGTCATGGAAAACAACCCTAAATGGTATCTTCGATGTTTGTATTTACCTAAGAGATAATCTTAACAACAGCAAATAGTCTTCTAAATTTTTGTAGATGAGGTCATGAGAGATGTAGGTAATGACACTCGATAATTGGCTCTACATTTTTTAGGCCAAAGGACATTAATCTATAACAAAATGTACCTTTCTAAAAGGTGATAAATGATGGCTTGTGTTACATCCTCAAACTTGGTGAGTAATAAGTATTTTATTATAACTATAAAACCATCCATAAGGGATCATCAAATCTTGTTTTCTGTTGTTAAATTCATTTAATGATCAACAATGTAACCATTCTCGAGACATCTGGATAGAGGAAAATCATCTTTGGGAAAGCGAGGTTCATATAAAGTACTTGAGAAAGTCCATGAAGATGAAAATTTTTCCAAAGTGGTTTTAGTTATGGGTGCAATTCGAAACCCATCCTCATGGATAATTAATAGCCAAAGGAATATGAAGTTGGATGAAAGAAGATGTCCACAACCAAATTTTTGCCATTGAACTAGTAACCCTAAATAACAAGATGGTGCATCCTACGCTTTTTACTATGATTTTCAGCAAAAAAACCACCAAAGCTCGGTTTAGCATCCAGGATGGTAATGATGTTGTGGATAATGATGTTAGGGTCTATACACAAAAGAAGACAAGCATGTTGCTATAAGACCATGTGAAGGCTTGACTATGTTTGGTTAATAAAGCGTGATACCGAGTGAATTATTACAATTCATGTGATTCTAAGGTTTGTTGATTTTGAAAATGTGACTCAAGACCTCTTTTTTTATAGGATTAAAATGATGATGTTAACATCGGTGATCTTTCAACTTTAGAAAAATTCATTAAGGAGTGTTAACAGTGTGTTTAAGGAAGGGTTTTCTTAATATAGTGATCCTCGCACCCATATAAATTAAGAGACCATCATCATCACCCCAACAATGAATAATGTTAATACTTTAGGGAATATTCTCTATCATATGAGGTAAAATACGTTAGGGGAAGGGTTTTGGTCTTACCATTATATTGATAAATTAAGGTCAAGTGTAATAACATTGACTAAAAATATTTAGCATGGGGTCGAAATATGGTGTCATCATCATTATAGCCAATAGTAGCCCATGTGAGTCTAACAAATATTAAATGTGACACATATGAGATTCGAATGTTGATAGTGATGGTTTAGAAGGAGACGCTTTAAAGCCGAGACCTTGTTTTTCATGAGGTGTCTTCTAGTTTTCAAAGGGTGAGTCATGTGGGATGCTCATATCAATCAAATCTAAATCATTTCCATGTAATGAAAAGGTAATTTTGGGCATATAAACTGATGGATTGATTAGGCATATCGGTTTTGATGTAAAAGTTAATGATGATGAGAAGAGTTTTTGCGTGATAAAGGGTGGTTGATCATCATGGTGTAGATAAGATGAAGGATGATTGATATTTTTTTAAAAGATGTGTCCTCGACGAGGTGAGGGGACCAAAGGAAATGATATTTCTTTACATCAATTTTTGGCTCATAGAAGGTTGTTTTCAAGTCTCCCATTTTTTAGGCATTAGGAGTGTATTTGAAGGATAATGAAATAATACTCCCAAAGGGGTTAATGACTATTTTGATCTACCTGACATTTGGACCCGTTGAAGAAAGGATTTTCGATCATGATCTAGTAGTTTGGATGAGGGAATGGAGGATCTTGGCAGGAGACTCTGGTCTTAAGATCCCGTGGAATTTTGTGAGATGAATTATAAGTTAAATGTCATTAGGCATGTAGGTCATGTGACTTAAAATGCTTTTAATGGATTTGTATTATTAGAATCAGCGACTTTCATAATTGAAAGGTTTCCAAACATGGATCCCAAGGCATGGTTAGTTGTGGAGATATAAATATAGTAACCCACTTCCTCGTGTGGACCTCGCATTCATACTTTAGACATCTATGTAGTGTTGATGGGATACAATACATTGAGCATATCTAAGGATGACCTTGTATTATATAATATTCGAACTCTCCTTCTATAAGATATAAGATCTCGTTGTGGAGGATTTCTACTTTAATAGGTAAGATGATTATGCACTTAAGTATGTGAAAGTGGGGCAAACAAAGTTGTTAAAGGGATGGAGCACAAAAGTAGATGATGGAGAAATTTTGTTATGGCCTTGACTTTTGGGTCAACTTTAATTCCCTCAACACAAAATAAATCCTAGGAGTTTTCCTATGAGAACTTTGAAAACACCCTTAGAAGTTTAAGATGGAGAAATAACTATAAAATATGCACAAAGTGTGAGTCATTTTCCACATCATCGATGTTTGGTAAGAGTCATCTCACTTAGGTGAGATCTTAGGTCTGACATGTCATTTAGGGGTCATTATGATATTCCCTAAAAGGTGTAAATGATTTCTTGTGTTGGTCATTGGGGAGATAATTTCCTATTATAGGAATATAACTCCCCCTCTCCACTCTGATTTGTCATCATTACAAAGAAACTGAAGATGGTTGGTCAATGTTGGAATACCCATCTATATGTACACACATTCATATTTATGAGAGTGGGAGAGTTTTTGTCTTAACGAGGTTTTTGATGTTTTTAATCTTATAAGCATGAAGGCACATTTGGTTAATAAAGAATGAATGTTTTTTTTTTCCTCTCAAGATCTCATCATGATGTTGTTTGGTTGATTTTGAAATTGTGTTTTTTTTGACGGTGATGATGAAAGTGGTTAATTCATTAAGGAGTGTTAGTGTGTTTAAAGGAAGGGTTTTCTAAATATAGTGATCCTATTGTACATAAGTTAAGATAGCATCCTCATCATGGCAATGAATAATGATAGTAGGGGAATATTACTCTTCATATGAGGTAACGTTAGGGGAAGGGTTTCGGTCTTACCATTATCTTGATAAATTAGCGGTCAAGTGTAATAACATTGACTAAAAATATTTAGGCGATATGGTGTCGTCATCATTTAGGGTGAGTCTCAAATATTAAATTGACACTTGAGATTCGAATGTTGATAGTGATGGTTTAGAATGAAACGCTTTAAAGCCGAGACCTTTTTTCATATGAGGTGCTAGTTTTCAAAGGGTTTCGATGAATCTGAATCGTTTCCATGTGTAATAGGTAATTTTTTATGGGATGGGATATTTTTTCTCATAGAGTGGTTGTTTTTCAAGTCTCCCATATTTTTAGGCATGCGGAGTAAGTATCGATGGTCGAGATAATACTCCCCCGATGTTTTGATACCCACGGTTTTATAAAGCCTTTTAGCAAGAAAGCGAAATTATCTACATTTATATGGTCTTATGCATATGATAGATGGTTGAGAGATAAATGTATTGCGATGATGACATTTTCAAAGGATCGATCATCCGGTAGTGGACAAGGGAATGGAGGATCTTAGAGAGTCTTAAGATGTGGAATTTTGCATGAAAGCATGTCATTTGGCATGTAGGTCATGTGACAGGCTATTAATGGATTTGTATTAGTAGAGAAAGGTTTTACCCTTGCATTCATACTTTAGACATCTATGTAGTGTTGATGGGCAATACAGAGCATTCTTGGATGACCGTATTATATTATATTGGAACTCTCCTTCTATAAATATAAGAGGTAGGATTTCTACTTTAATAGTTAAGATGATTATGCCTAATGTCTGTTGTTAAAGGGATGGAGCACAAAAGTATTGTGTTATATTTATGTTGGTGCAGTCATTTCCACATCATTAGGTGAGTCATCTCACTTAGGGATTTCATGTCATTTATATTATGATATTCCCTTTGTGATTGCGATTCATTGGGAGATAATTTCCTATTCTAGGAATATAACTTCCCATGATTTTCATCCACTTATTTCAATACCCTATATGTACACAGTTTCATTTTATGAGAGTGGGAGAGTTATTTGTCTTAACGAGGTCCCCTTTTAATCCTTGTACATTCGGTTGATGCAGTTCCTCTCAGATCTCATCATTTCGTTTGCATGTTCGTGGATGCACATGTTGTGTGGATCCATGTCCACGAACTTTTCATGGTATTTTGTGTGGATCTATGTAACTTTTCATTTTTCATGTTTCTCTAGCTTTTCATTCCTGATAAATAAATCTTGCAGCATTCATCGTAATGGATATTCCATTTGTGTGTTCAAGGGTGCATTGATTCTGGGATTTATACCTTGTTTATGGGTTTTGGTTTCTTGTTTGAGTTTGTTCGTGTGTTAAAGGCTCGGTTTTTCATGTTCATGGATTTTTCAGGCTATGCAAGGTTTTCATACAGTTCTAGAGATTTTTTTCGGGTTGCGTATATCGAGTTTTGAAGGTGTTGCTTATGTTGGTTTTGATTTTTTTAGGGTTGTTGGAGTTTTCCAGGTCAACTCATCCCACTCACCGAGTTGGAACCAAGATGGCTCCCTCAACTCACCCGTTCAACTCTTCTCTTAGCTCTTGTATTTTTTGGCTTGGTCTACATGTTGATTCCTTTTGTAGGTTTAGTTTTTAAGTCTTTAACTACGTGTAGTTTTGCACCACCATGTGCTCTCTACTCTACTATGACTTTCCTCTTTCCCATGCTCCAATACTCTTTATTCTCACCTCACCCATGCCTATTGAGTCTCTTGTGATCAAGATCATGTTGTTTTTCTAGCTCGGCCCCTATGGTTCTCTTGCCTTATGCCCACATTAGCCTTAGATCCTAGATCGTCTCTATTTTTTTTTCATCCGAGCACAAGATTAGGGTTATATATTTCAGCCTCCTAGTTCTCGGGTGTCATTTGTGCTCCTCGGTTGGTTCCACCTGCTCAAATTTTTCATCCCACCATTCCATATACTCCCACTATCTCCAATCTTTCCCTACCTGGGCCGAGCTCCCATGTGTTTCACCATTCCTCCCACCTTCCGAGATGGTCGGTCCCCTCCACTCACTATTCCCACGCACCTCCGTCACGTGGGCTCTCACCTACAGTTCATGTAACGGATCTCTTAGAAATCTTTAACGCATGGACCTCGTGCAAATCCTGTTACATCTGTTGAAACTCTTAGGTGTAACTCTCGACCCATTACACCTCACCACTCAACTCCTAGCCCTTCTCCCTTGCATGTGGTGACCACACTCGGCTATTATTCCCGAGCCTTATTGCCTCGACGACACATTCTAGCTCCTATACGGTTCACCCCGGTGCTTCACACGGGCTTTATCCCACTCAATTTGGTAGTCTATCCATGTTGCATTATTTCTAATTCATGTGCCCCCTTCGATGACCATTTTGGCATTTTCAATGGCACTCCAACTTAGCATTTTGTTTGCGCATGTGTGTTCACCGACCTCTCCTCGTCCTAGTGCTAGTCTTTGACTCACCCGTGACTCCCGTCGACTTGCCTCCACCCGACCGCCAGTTACTTCCAACCTGCTCACCGATGCATCTTAGACTTCTACTACTCCTCTCCTGGGCTCGTCTCACTAAGTTTCTTTGAACTACTCACCGAGCTAGTCCCGCCCTCTTCATCTTTCTTGCTTTTGGACACCTCTCGACCCTCGGTTTTGAATTTTTCCACTTTTTCCCTGCCTCTTACACATTTTACCAAAGCAATATAGGTGAACAATAATAAAAAATTCAGTTATAATAAAGGGGGAGTATATTTTTTTAGGCTCCCATATAGGGTTATTAGGATTTTCGAGCCACTTTGTTTGGTTTGCTACTTTGTAGCACTCTTCTTCACCTGTGGCTAGTAGACGCATCCACCAAAACCTTGTGGAAAGAGAGCCTTCTCTTTTGTGCCATGAGACACCTTTTTCTCACATTGAATAGTGTTCCATTATATTGCCTTGTGCCTTTTGTGCTTGATTGTGTGTGTTCCTCTGCTTCTAACTAGGACTCCATTGTGGCCTCCACTCTCGCGTGACTTGTCACCTACTACGATGTGAGTGGTTAACTATCCAAATTCACAATAACTCATCCTATTATAGTCACACACTATCTTATAAATTTCCACATACATGGGTTTTATCACTACTTTTCTCGTGTGTCGTGTTGCTTGCAAATGTATTATCGGCCGAGTCAAACGCCTTGCATTCTCGCACCCTCTTTTTCTTGCTTCTGCTTCCATATCATGGAGGATGATCTTTCCATACTTGAGCTTCACATGATTATCTTACAACCTCTACCACTTTTCTTAGTAGATAGAACTATTCTACATGGCATGCTTTCATGAAACACTACTTTTCCTACGAGGTTCTTACACACTTCTTGCTTGGGATAGTTCCTACACCCACTGATTCCAGTCATCTTGAGGACTTTCTTAACACTTGTTACCATGTCATTGGTCACTTGATTTTTTCCATCACCAGACCTCTCCGCATTCATGTGGAAAACTAAAATCCTCCCCACTGCATCTGGAACATCTTTCAGTCCCTATTTGAAGACCCTTTACATATTTTCATCGGTATTGTTGTTATTGATCCAGTTGTCTCCTCTTCTACATCGTGTGATGGAATTTATGTTAACACAAACTCACTTGGTTCTTCTTGTGATGAAGATGATTGTTCTCCCAATTCTGATGTTGAGAGTACCACTGAGGACTCCTCTCACCTTTCCAAAGATTGTTGACACATCCCACTTCTCATCAAACATTGGAAGTCCCCTTCTCAGCTTCATACAGTCATTACACTAGCCTACTTTCCAATTTAAGTGTGTGAGGCCCCTTTCACTCCTCTACCTTCAAAGTGGATGACTTATACCTATCTGACATCACTCTTCTTTTTTCAAGCCCCGTCATTGGGATGAGTATCTTCCGACCTTGTTCTTCTTTTCGCATAGCCCACTTGTGATGCACTACATGTTCCTCATTATTCTTCAGGTGTTTTAGAGGATTTCATCATCTATGTTGTTGGGAGTGCCCATTTTTTAGGACTCTTATCACTTCCACTTTTCTAGAGTTATTCATTGATCCACCCCCTCTTGTGGATCCCTTTTCTATTTTTGGGGTTGTTGTGTTACCTTCACATCACTTGGACATCCTTTTTGTAGGTGTTCTTATTCTTCACTATGACGATTATACACATGTGGCATTACCTTTAGTTCCTTGGCACCTTCTTACTAGACCTATGTCACACTTTTGTGGACCAAACTTAGAGTTCTTTGTGTTTCTTCCTTCTCTTTCCTTCGTGGAGTGGGTGGAATTCCAGCACTTTATTTCTGTCCTTCCTAAGGGCATGCACACTTTGATCTATTTTGGGTGGCTCTTCTTCACTCCAGAGGTAGAGGAACACATAATCGAAACTCTTATGTGATACTTCCTAGAGTTACAAAGTTCATATCTGTCCATGGAATCTTATGTGTTCCTCTTGTCTCCATGTTCTTCTTCTTTCCGAGAGATTACCCTCTTGTACATGGGTATCTTATCGGGATTTTATGTGGTCGGGACCCATATATGGCATCTTTCTTATATTAGAGAGTGTCTTTTGTTGTGTGGTGTATGTTTTTCCCGTTGGGTTTTCCTTCATTGCTTGGGACCCTTTTTGTGCATGGGTACCTCATCAAGCTTTTGTATTGGGACCCATTTCTATTTTCTAACTTTCTACCTCATCCTAAGTTTCGATGAAGGGGGGTGTTGGTATGAGTAATTTTCCACATCAGCAAGTGATTTATCTCACTTAGGTGAGATCGTAGGTCTACGTGACATTTAGGGGTCATTATGATTCTCCCTTACACGTTAGTGCATCAGTTGTGTCATTGGGAGTTACTTTCCTATTCTAGAAATGTAACTCCCCCTCTCCACTCGAGTTATCATGATTGTAGTATTGGGGGTTACTCAGTACCCTATATATGTACACCCCTTCAGAATTATGAGAGTGAGATATTTTTTGGCTTAAGAGGTTCTCGCCTTTTTTAATCTTTGCATGCACATTTGGTTGATGCTCGCTCCTCTTGAGATCTTGTCACACTACCATTCACACGTCCATGGATTTTCGCATCATCCCTCATGATCCTCATGCTCTAAGTTTTCTCACCCTCTTTAAATTTAAAGGTGTGAGATGATATTATATTAATACTAGCACCATTTTCTATCATTACTCTTTTGACAGAGTGTCATTGATTTGAGCAAAGTGATAAAGAGAGGAAGTTCATGATCCTCATATTGTAAAGAGGGGATTTTATAGTCTTCAAATGTGATAACGAAAAACATTTTAAGTACACCAATGAGGTTATAAAATGGCTAGATGTTATCAAATGGTATTGAAATGGTCTGCAGGGCTTTAATAATGGTTTGATAATGTTGTGGAGATTTTTAAACAAGTTCATAAAGAAAAATATTAATAGGATCTTGTTGTAATTGTATAAGGATAATGTTTTCCTATGGATGTAGTGGATTGAGTTTGAGGTGCCACAAGAAAGGACAACTTGCATTTAGAAACTAAGGGATTGGGTGACTCTGGAAGGAGTGATGGAGATCTTGTTATCCCATTTTAGTGATTCCCTAAAATTAAGATAACCGTAGAATTTTTTTGAAAAAATCTCCTAAAAAGCCCTTTCGAAGAGATTCTCGTGTTTTCGGGTTTTAACAACACGAAAACATGTTTTTTGTGATGTTGATTGATACCCAAAACCAATTATTTTAGGTTTTGAAACTCATGAGCAAACATGACTTCAAAAAGCGTGTTACATGTAGATTAACTCTCAAACTCGAAACATAGCATGATGACATGGCATTAAGATGTTTCGAGTTTCGGGTTTGCGGGCACAAAAGCATGTTGGCATTAACACATGTTTGGCACATGTGTGCTGAAGTGTGAAGTGTAATAAATGTAGGGTTTTTATAAATAGTTCGATTTACACGTCATTTTTATCTTTTGTACTTTTGGTGTGTGGATTTTCTCATGCATGCTCTCTCAACCTTGAACCCGATTTGATTTCATGCTCGATACATGATTCATTTTCAATTATTTTTCAAATTTTCTGAAGGTATTTTCTCTTCCCTGCTTGCTTGTGAGTTTTTTGAAAATGTTTTTGTGATGTTCTTTACATCTCTTCTCCTTCCTTTCCTTTCCTTTTTTCTAGGTTTAGGGTTTTAGGTTTTCTTCTTCTTTTTGAGTTGTATTCCAATAGAAATCATTGATTAAAAGTTCACCCTTAGGGTGTTTTCCTATTCTATACCTTGGAATATACCTTTTTGTGTTTTAAAGAAAAGGAGAAGAATAAAGTCCTAACTATTGAAATGGTGGAAAAATTTCATGTTTTGACATCTCAAAAACCCGATCCCTTATTTTGGGTTTTGCAGGGTGTTTTACAATCTCCAAGTTCCACATTGTTTTGGGATTTTCTAAGTGTCAAACATCCAACATCATCCGACATTCAATTTCTAGTGTGTCAACAAGTCTGTGTTCTTTGTGAGGTGCTCAACATCTTCCGATTCTCACATATAGTTTTAAGTGTCGACACTACTAAGTTTCAACATTCTCTCAAAGTGTGTCGGGTTTTGTGAAGTGTCCAACAAGACCTAAGTTCTGACACTCTTTCTCTAGTGTGTTAGGTTTCATCAGGTGCTTTACAAGTCCTAAAATCCTAGATAGATAGTGTGCATGGTGTGGGGTTGCTCAACAAGCTTCCAAGTCGATTGCTCGAGATAGAGTTTTCTAGGCATTCTTTCTTTAGATTTCTCATGTCGATCTGGATCATCTAAAGACAAGTCGAAAAAGTTAGGAAGATGAAATACAAGTATCGAAGATGGAATCCCCTCCTATATAGATTTAATTATGACATCCGAGATATGGAACTCTCAAGAATATCGACATGGAGGATTTTTGGAATGTAACCAAGGATTCTTCTCGAGTCCCTGGATGAAGGCAATAACCAACAAAGTGGCCTCCCTCTGCAAAAGAGGATTCCCAATGTCTACTCAATGCCCCGAGTTCATTTTGGCTGTGCTTCCCATTATGACTCGACTCTCGCTCGCTGAAAATCAAAGTAGAGAAGTCATAGTGAAGTTGGACGGGGTTATTTTGATGACCTCTTAAGATTACCCAACTTTCAGGAATATGTTGACGTAGATCTTAAGTCAACACAGAAATCCTGGGACAAAGATCAAGAAGACTGCATCAAGCATGTGAATAGAAAGTTCTTGATCAAGGCCAAGCCAGACCATCTCAAGGTTTCCCAAGTTTGTCCCCAGGAGTGATTTCATCCTTGAAATCAATGACATCATCACCTTGCTAAGTCGAGTATTTGGACTCCCTAAGTCAAGGGACTTCCAAGGATGGATGTATCAATTCATGGTGATTATGAAGAAGAATGAACAAGGGATCGATTGGAGAGTAGTCTCATAAGTGATGAGATTGATTCTCGATGATGAAGACAAACCTTGACTACGGAAAATTCTATATGTCATCGTATGTCACCTATGCAGCAGCTGGCATGAGAAATTATCCAGGATTGGATGCAAAAGGAGATAGGGCTACAGAACACATATATCGGTACTTCCCTCAGCTGACAATGAAAGGTTCTAAAGATCAGTTTAGAAGAGTGAACGATGCTTTCTTTTATGAAAATATCTACAGGATGAACCCTGATCTAAGGAAAAGAAGAGTCTCTGATGAAGCATGGGCCGAAGTATCAAAATGGGGTTGTATCTTCTTGCAGTTCAAGAAGTTCACATACCTTTGGGTGGTCATGTATCCAGGTGATCCTTTCAGATTGCCTAGATTCCTAGGTGATAAGCTGATCCTAATGGAGTTAGTAAGACAGTTGTTGGATTTCCACAAATTCCAACAAAGCAAACACAAGGTTGTTATATCCTTCCCCATTTCCATTGGAAGATACATGTGCTCAATGGTGGTCAAAGCTAAGAATGTAGTGCATGAGCTTCAGGACAAATTGAAGAAGCACATGAAGCACAGAGATGGATTTGATTTCCGAGGAGTCCTTAAGTCATATGGGACTTTATATCTACATGTTCCCAACATAGAAGATATTTGGGTTGATCTTTGGGATGAAGTTTCCATCCAAAGAAAAGATAATAACAGGTTGAAAATTGAAGAAATCTAGATGTTGGATTTATCTGACATCCCAAAAGGCACTAAAGACAATGAGAGTGTCCTTGATGCCTCGTATGATGGGTTAAATGAAGATCAATATGTATTCCCGGCCATTGATTGGTCCATTGTTGAGAAAGCTTCTATCATGGGAAGAGCTACTCAAATTCTCACCCGTACTAAGGCATGGCTCATTTCTTGGGGAATGAGTTATAAAGAAGGGAGTTTTGCAAAGTTAGATGCTTTGGAAGAGGGACCCTCAAAAGGAAAAAGGAAAAGGATAAGAACCCTTCCAAAAGGCCAATGAAGGTTAAGTTTGTAAGAAAGGGAGAAGATCAAGTAACTACACCAAGTGGCCACTCTCCCACAAATAGTTGAGGTTCTTGATTCACCTCCACAACCAGAACAAGGGAATCTTCCTTCAAGAGAAGAGATTATTCAACCTTCCATTCCTCCTTTGGTAGATAGTTCATCAGAGGTAAGTCTTCCTCCCACTTCTCAAGCTCTAATTCCAGAATCCTTTCCTCCTCCCATTCAACCTTCCTTGCCTCAGATTTCTTCACCAAGTTCCTCAGCCATGGCTAGTATCTTTTTTGGTCTCTCACCTCTCCCCACTGGACCCCAGTTAACCATGGACATGCCTCCCCCTACTGCACCTTTATTCCCTGAATCCACTACCATGGGCGCTACACTTATGGTGGTTACCACTCCACAAGCTAATCCTCCTCCACCTGAAGATGTGACCATAATGCCTGTAATGGAAGCAACTTCTTCCAATATGCCTCAATGGTTGGTAGATCAAGACTCGAGGAAGAGGAAGGTAGTTGTTCCATTACCAGCCTTTGATTTCAGTTCCCTCAAGGTCACTCCCACTAAGTCGGCCAAGAAACCCAAAATAGTCTCAAGGATTTTAGTGGATGCCTCAGGGCATAAATTTGTAGAGATTGCTACTCCCACAACTGATAAAACTAAGGATGACATAATGGTCATAGATTATCAAATCACAAGGGTGGCTCTAGGGAAAGTAACAACAGAGGGAGCACAACAGGATGCACAAGATGCCATGAATGTGTTGTGCCAGAAGTTGAGGGAAACTAAGGCAAATAGAGATGAGTTAAAAGAGAAAGTACAACAACTAACAAAAGTGCTACTCAAGCTCTCAAAGCCTCCTGAGTCAACACCATCATCCTCTACTCCTATCGGGTTTGATTTCTCATCGGTACCCATGATCGAGAAGATTAATGAAAAGGGGAGAATGGTCGATGAATGGACCCAAAGGCTGCTCCTGCAAGGAAAAGAAGTCATCAAAGATACTGTGGAAGTCTACCAATCTTTAGAGGATATAAAGAAAGATGGAGAGAAAATGGATGATGAGTTTTCAAGCAGAAATCGAGAACCTAGAGTTGACTTTGAAGCTCTCCAAATGCTAAAAAAAGTTCCATCCCACATCTTGGTCGAAGAGGGCATCATTCCACATGGGGATAAACATTTTCAGCTAACTAAAGCCATCAGATTCAGAATAAATATTCTCAATGAAGCTTGCAGCAAATTGAGAGAATCAAGAGATCAATTGGTCGATGGTAAGAATGACTTAGAAGAAGAGCTAGTCAAGATCTGTGCTAAAGTGTTGAGTGAAAGCTCGGGTATCCTACCTGTTGATGATCTTTACAAATAGATCCAAGAATCAATTCAACATGAACCAACTTATGGATTTGGCATGGAAATCATTGACAGGTTTGTGAAAATTGAACATTCTTTGGAGACCCTGAGGAAACTCAACAAGAGATTGAAAAAGCTTCCTGGCAACGCTAGTGATACTCAGGAAACATGTGAAGTTCTGAGTGATCATTCCACCACGCCTGATGAGAATGAGATGTAGGGTATAATCAAAAATTCCAAGAATTTTGGGACAAGAAGGCTTTGTTGGAGGAAGATAAAGATGATGATATAGAATAAGCACAATGCGACATGTCATTTCAATCTTGAAATCGACATGTCTTTTTCATTTTTGTTTCATCACATAGGAAGAAAATTTTGACTTGGTCTCCTGCGTGAGAGTCAAGCAAAATAGGACTCTCTTTTAAAAGACTATTTTCTAGGATTTATCCTATTTTCTCTCAACTCCTTTTATTATAAATAAGGGATGCTTATGCATTCCAAAGGGTTGAGATTTTTGGAATATTGAGAACTATTGTGAAGAAGAAAAACTTTGTGTTTTCTTTTAATCATTTGAGGAATAGAAATCGATGCTATTTTTGCAAACTTTGTGTTGTGAGATTCATCTCTCTTAAGATATTGTTCTTATGTTCAGGATCTTAAGCTATTCTTTGTTTAGCATTCTCAATCATTTTAATTGTTTCAAACATTACATTACATTTGTTATCTAGAACTCGTATGATTATTTCATGATCTATGTGTTTTCTCGAAAGAAAATATGTTCCCATCATTTCCTTTCCATTGTGTATTCTTTTCTGATCCATTCCATTTCGAAAAACAACAACATCTTTACCTATGTGGATATGGATTTTGGGATTCTATCCCAACCCCAATGGTTAGATTAATGTGAATATACATATTATTTTTGTTGTGTTTTAGATTAGTAATAAATAGGTAGCCTCACCTATCTTTGAGGAGGGATTTAATCCCATGTACTGTGGTTGAACCTCATATTTTGATGCATGACAAAATATCCAACCAATAGTTTTTGGTGACTCACTGGGAAATATGGATTGATAAGACTAAGCTTATCCTTTTGGTGTCTGGCGACTCCGTATTTGCCTTATTTTCAAGAAGATCCATTTTCCAGTTCAAGCTTGGCAGAAGATCTTCACTCGGTTAAGCTGAGCCAAGGGTGAAACTGATCCATTCTTTGATCTACTTCAACAGCATAATTTCAGAGGCTTTCACCCAACAAAGTGTTGCATCTAGCCAGGCAAGAAGTTCTTCACCCATCCGAAGGAATTAGATTCCTCAAGAACAAGAAGTTCTGCAACTTGTCATGCATTATTCTTGCTAGATATTAGATTCCTGTTCACACTTCATTTAGAAGAATGGCAACACAACCTGTGCCTTGGGGCGCAGCTATTGGTCCTCTTTCCCTTACTCCACCATTGCATGACCTACCTCATGGATCACGAAAGAATATTCCTAAGTTCAATGGTGATGGGAAACAACATCCTGATGAACACATTGCCTCATTCTTTGTTGCATGCATGTGGTGTTCTTGGGGTTTCTCACATGAAGATGTCTCTATTGACTCTTCATGAAACATTGCATGGTGTAGCAGCAGAATGGTTCTATCATCTCCCAAATGCATGCATTACCAACTGGGCTACCATGAGATCTATATTTGAAGCAAGGTTCAAACCAGCTGAAGATTCTCATGCCTTGTTAGCACAACTTACCCACATGAAGAAGGAGTCTTACGAACCCATGCGGGACTTCATAGCCAAATTCAACAAGCTGATTCACAAGATTCTAGATCTGTTGTTCCTACTCTTGAGAATCAGAAATGTTTCTTCATCAACGCTCAACCTCCAGATGTGAGCTTCTTGTTAAGAAGATCTGTTATCCCCGATTTGGCCACCGCTCAAGCTATGACCACCAAAATAGAAGATGATCTTATTCTGGCCTGGAAAGATCAGAAAAGAATCATCCAAGCCTAAAAATTAGAGTTCTTCTCAAAGTACTACTGATCCAATGATTTAGAAGATGGCTAATGACTTGATCACTTTGAAAAAGCAAATGTCTCAACAGGTGAGCAATGTTCCAGTATCGGGATATTCCTAGATGGAATTTCAATAATACTAATGGTGCTCCCACAAGAGATAGACCGCGGTTGATCGCTCAACCGAGAGACGGCTATCAAGCTCCTCTGTTAATGCTATAGAGAGATAGTCGAAGAAGAGGAAGAACTAGAAGAACAAGATTCTCATGAAGCTTTTGAAGCTTTGGGATACGCTGATGAGTCCTATGATGATTCAACGATGACTCCAGCATTGGGTATTTGGAATATGAGGAAGATGGATGTGAACATGATGGTCAGTCATTTGTGGTCTTTACTCGATCCCAATCTCAGAATCCTAGAAAACTAGTTGAAGGCTCTAAGGAGAAGAATAAAGAAGCTCCCGTGGTCATGGCCAAGAGAGGCTCTCCTATCTCAGCACAAACTGAAAGGGAGACAACTAAAAAGGTAACAACTTCTTCTTATTCTCCTTCTCCTACTCCCAAGACCAGTACCTCAGCTCAAACCAATATAACCAAAACTGAGCCTACCATCATTCCTTCATATACTACTTTTGACATTATTGACCATGTAAAAAGAACTAAGATCCAAATGTCAGAAGCAAAATATCTTCAATCAAATCCTGAGCAATTTGAAAAGCTTGCCAAATTCATTAGAAGCAAGGTTGTTTCCTTCATCTTCAAAAGGCATTTTTCAAGTCCTACTCAACCTTCACCTTTGACCAATATGACCTCTATTTCTTCTTCAGGAAAGATCAAACCATTTTATTTGTCTTTACTCATAAATGGGTTCAAACTCAGCAATTGCATAATTGACTCAGGAGCTTCCGATAACGTGATGCCCGCAAAAGTAGCTCATGCCCTTGGACTTACTTTGACTAAATCATACGGATGGTGTTACTCCATGGAAACCAAGCAAGTTCCTTTGATTGGTCAAATCAAAGATGCACAATTTGCATTTGTCGCCTTCCTGAGAAGAGAGTAAAAATGACCATTCTGGTTGTTGATATCCCAGCTGCTTACGGTATTCTCTTAGGAAGAGGTTTTTGTAAAGATGTCAGAGGGGAGATCAATATGGACTGGACCAAGGCTAAAATTCTAGTTAATGGAGTTCCTCGTATTCTCCATCCTGAGCCTCAAGTGAAGTATTTAGTCACTAAGTCTGGATGACCCCAAGGCTCAAATTCTTTTCAAAGATGCTGGCTTAGGGAATTATTTCATGACATCAGAGATACCAGCTGTGGATGTTAAGGAAGAGGATCCTAATGGTATTTGGACCCTCGAGTTTGATGGGAGCTGTTCAACTACTGGATCAGGTGCCGGGATAGTTCTTATATCTCAGATTTTGAGATCTTTCCCTTTGCTTTCAAGTTGCAGTTTGATAATACTAATAACACAACTGAATATGAGGCTTTGTTATTAGGATTAGAAATGGCAAGACAAAAGGGAATCAAAACCTCAAAGTTTTAAGGAGATGTTGAGCTCATTGTAAATCAAGTGAAAGGGGTTTATCAAGTGAAAATGATCGCCTAAAGCATTACAGGAACAAAGTATGGGACAACATAGAATGCTTTGATGCTTTTTCTATCAAGGTAGTTTTGAGGGATTATAATGACAAAGCTGATTCATTGGCCATGTCTATGCATCTCTTCTCCTTCCTCATCCATAGTTCAAACAAGACACATACACCATCGAGATTGTGTACCATCCCAGTGTTCCAGATAATTCAAGCACATTGGCAAGTATTCAATGATGATCAACAGGTACTGTCTTTCCTTGAAAAAGATGACAATTTTAGTGAACTATATTTTGAAGGATCAGAATCAGCTTTCCATGAATCTATTTCAAGTTCATATCAAGAGATTGATGGTGAGTTCATTCAGCTAAAAGGCAACAAGATTCCAAAGGATTGGTTTCTCTGGAAGGTTTGTTCGACAAGCATGACCACCAGTTTATTCAGGATAAAAGGCAAGCTGAAGGTGCTTCCTCATCAGAAGTAGATCAAGTTAACCTAGGTTCCGCTGATCAACCATGGATGGTAAACATCGGTAAATGTTGTTCACTAGGAGGAAAAAGAAAGATTCTCTTCACTCTTGAAGAGATATATGGACGTCCTAGCATGGTCATACGTGGATCTAAAGTCTTTCAAGCCCAAGGATGTGCAACATAGCATTCCCTTGAAGCCTGAAGTTAAACCCCACAGGAAGAAGTAGAGACATTACAACCCCAAGATCTCAGGGACTATTCTTGTAGAAATTCAGAAAATGTTAGATGCAAGGATTATCTTTCCGATCCATCATTCCACCTGGGTTGTGAACATTGTCCCTGTGAGAAAGAAGAATGGTGAAATCCAGATTTGTGTTGACTTCCTGGAATCTCAACCAGTCTTCATTAAAGGACAATTATCCATTGCCCATCATGGACCAGGTATTACAGATGGTCACTGGGGTAGAAATGTTATCCATGCTTGATGGATTTTTGGGATATAATCAGGTTGAGGTAGTTACTGAAGATCAACATAAAACAACATTCACCACTCCATGGGGAACCTTTGCTTATAGAAGGATGCCTTTGGTTTGATCAATGGGCCACATTTCAGAGAGCTATGGACTTAGCTTTCAGGGATTTAATGGGCAAGGTCATAGTTGTGTATTTGGATGACTTGATGGTCTTCTCTAAAAAATGAAGTGATCATTATGATCACCTGGAACAGGTACTCTTAAGGTGCAGTGTCATGGGATTTCATTAAATCCTAAAAGTCCATGTTTGGAGTGACAGAAGGAAATTTTGGGTCATATTGTGACTAGAGAAGGAACCAAGATCGACCCAGAGAGGGTGAAGGCCATTCAAAGCCTTACCCTACCCACAAGCAAAAATTGGGGTGCACTCCTTTTTCGGGAAGGTTAATTTCCTAAGAAGATTTGTACCTGATTTTGCTGATAAAACCAAGGATATCCTTGGGATGATGAAAGGGAAAACTCCATTTTGATGGAGCACTAAAGGGAAGCTTGCTTTGAAGAAGTCAAAAAGGTAATTGCACATGCCCCATTCTAGTATGTCCAGACTTCAAAAATATTTCATCATGTACAACTATGCTTCCGCTCATACAGTATCAACCATCTTGATGTAGGAAAATGAAGAAGGAATTGAAGCTCCCATCACTTTCATGAGCTTCCCATTGAAAGAACATGAATTGAAAATGTCACAAATTGAAAAGCATGCTTATGTGGTGGTGAGAGCAGTGAAACATTTCAGGTATTACGTGTTGAGTTCTCATACCCTCGTTCTCATTCCTGATACTGCAGTTAAATCCATTTTGACTCAACAAGAGCTGGGTAGTCAATGGGGTAACTGGATAGCTAAAGTCCAAGAGTATGACTTGGACATCAGACCTACCAAGTTGGTATGAGGAAGGGGCTGTGCCAATTGATTGTAGAAAATAATGTTGAGACAGAATGTGAAAAACCAAAGATACCTCTTCAGAATTGCCCATGGTGCTTTTTGTGAGCACAACCAATGAATGGTACATAGATATTGCTTTCTTTCTGACTTATGGTGAATGCCCCCACATTTAAGCCAAAAGGAGAAGAGGATAGTTAAGTTAAGATCCACAAGATACATTCTGTGGGATAATGGAATGTACAAGAAAGGTATTGATGGTGTATTCCTGCGTTGTGTTGATAAGTCACAACAGGTGAGGTTGCTAGAGTCCTTCCATAATCTGGCATGCGGAGGACATTTCTCTCCTCCTCCATGATAACTTATAAGATCCTATGGGCTAGGTACTATTGGCCTACTCTCTTTCGAGACTCAAGCAGAATGGGTGTCCAAATGTGAAGCTTGTCAACATTTTTTGGTTGGCCCTAAGTTAGCAGCTCTTCCCCTGAAGCCTGTGGTCATTGAAGAACCTTTTCGCCAGTGGGGAATTGATTTCATTGGAGTATTGAATCCACCTCTAGTGTGGGACACAACTACGTGCTCACCACCATAGACTATTTCACCAAGTGGGTGGAAGTTGCACCCATCAAGCAGGCAACCTCTGAAGCTGTCTGCAACTTCCTCAAAGAAAATATAATTGTCAGATTTGGCATGCCTCACAAGATTGTTGCTGAAAATGCCTCCAATTTTTCATCCACATGAGTTGACAGAATTTTGTTATGGATTTGGGATCACGTTGGCTCATTCATCCGATTACTACCCTCAAGGCAATGGCCAAGCTGAATCGAGCAACAAAACTCAGTGACCATAATCAGAAAGTTGGTTGATGAGAATCAAAGGACATGGCACAAAGCATTGTATGATGCATTGTGGGCTGATCGGATTACTCCTAAATGAGCTATTGGGATGTCTCCATTCTAGGTGTTGTATGGGATTAACGCTGAGATACCTATCTCCATGGAATTACCAGCCTTACAGTTGGCTAAAGCAATTGAGGATGAAACTTTTCAAAGTTCTATCGAGAAAAGGATAATGTACCTAGCTAGGCTAGAAGAAGAATGGAGCAAGGTGGTGGATCACATCATAGACCATCAGATCAAAGTCAAAAGAATATTTGACAAGAAATCAAAGCAACGTGATTTCTAAAGGTAGAGATCTAGTACTCCTCTGGGATAAGAGAAGAGAGCAGAAAGGGATGCATGGAAAGTTTGATTCTTTATGGAAAGGACCTTTCAAAATACATCAGCTGAATGGTGAAAATAGCTTTTGTCTATCATACCTTGATGGAGAGTTCTCCCTCTACCTTTCAATGGTCAACATCTGAAGTTGTTCCATTAATAATGCAAGATGCTCTCTTGCATTGTACATAATTTGTTTTATGTCATGTGTGTTTTTTTTTTTTTTTTTTTTTTTGTTTTTTTTTTTTCTTCTTTCTTTAGACTCATAGCCCAATGGATAAAACCAGAGATTCTGAGTTCTCTTCCTTTGATGTCACCAAGAAAGTCCCCAACTGGAGCCAATTGTTATCTCATTTTAGTGATTCCAACTAAAATTAAGATAACCATAGATTTTTTTGGAAAAATCTCCTAAAATGCCCTTTTGAAGAGATTTTTGGTTTTTGGGTTTCAACAACATGAAAACATGTTTTTTACATGCTATATGCAAATTGTTTCCAAAACCCAAAACCCAAAACTAGCCAGTGTTTCAGGTTTTCAGAATTCATGAGCATCAGAACATGACTTGCAAAAAGCATGTTACATGTCGATTGACTTCTCGAAACCCAAAACCCGATATGTCCCTTTGTGTCAGGGTTTTAGAACCTTGGAACACCTAAGCATCTCATGTTTCATGTCATCTATTTCGAAACCCAAAACCGAATTGATAGCTAATCCTTTGTATCGGGTTTTCAGCACTCCAAGCATGATGACATGGCATTAACTCCGAGTTGTTGGGTAGTTGGCACACGTGTCATGTGAAGTGTAATAAATGTAGGGTTTTTATAAATAGTTGGATTTACACGTCATTTTTATCTATTGTACTTTTGGTTGCATGGATTTTCTCATGCATGCTCTCTCAACCTTCGAACCCGATTTGATTTTGTGCTCGATTGCGTGATTCATTTTGATTATTTTTTTTGAATTTTTGAAGGTATTTTCTCTGCCCTCTGCTTGTGAGTTTTGTTGAAAATGTTTTTGTGATGTTCTTTACATCTCTTCTCCTTCCTTTCCTATTTTTCTTCTAGGTTTAGGGTTTTAGGTTTTCTTCTTCTTTTTGGGTTGTATTCCAATAGAAATTATTGATTAAGAGTTCACCCTTAGGGTGTTTTCCTATTCTATACCTTGGAATATACTTTTTTGTGTTTTAAAGAAAAGGAGAAGAATACAAAGTCCTAACTGTTGAAATGGTGGAAAGATTGCATGTCTTGACATCTCAAAACCCAATCCCTTATTTGGGTTTTGCAGGGTGTTTTACAATCTCCAAGTTCCGCATTGTTTTGGGATTTTCTAAGTGCCAGACATCCAACATCATCCGACATCCGATTTCATTGTTTCGGGATTTTCTAAGTGTCGACATCAACATCATCAACATCTTCCGATTTCTAGTGTGTTTGTGTAACAGAGTGTCCAACACTAAGTTTCACACACTAGTGTGTCTACTAAGTTCAACATACTACTAAGTTCACATTCTCTCCAAAGTGAAGTGTGTCTAAGGTTTTGTGAAGTGTCCGACAAGACCTAAGTTCGACACTCTTTCTCTAGTGTGTCGGGTTTCATCAGGTGCTTTACAAGTCCTAAAATCCTAGATAGTGTGGCGGGTCTATGGGGTTGCTCAACAAGCTTCCAAGTCCGATTGCTCAGATAAGAGTTGTCTAGGCATTCTTTCTTCAGATTTCTCATGTCGGATCCTGGATCATCTAAAGACAAGTCAGACAGGTCAGGGAAGATGAAATACAAGTATCGGAAGATGGAATCCCCCTCCTATATAGATTACAATTATGACATCCGAGATACGGAACTCGGTAACATTGACATGGAGGATTTTTGGAATAGAACCAAGGATTCTTCTCAGAGTCCCTAGATGAAGGCAATAACCAACAAGTGGCCTCCCTCTTGTAGCAGGATTCCCAATGTCTACTCAATGCCCTGAGTTCATTTTGGCCTGTGCTTCCCATTATGACTCGGACTCTCGCTCAGTGAAAAATCAAGTAGGAGAAGTCATAGTGAAGTTGGACGGGGGTTATTTTGATGACCTCTTAAGATTACCCAACTTTCAGGAATATGTTGACGTAGATCTTAAGTCAGCACAGAAATCCTGGGACAAAGATCAAGAAGACTGCATCAGGCATGTGAATAGAAAGTTCTTGATCAAGGCCAAGCCATGCATTATCTCAAGGTTTCCCAAGTTTGTCCCCAGGAGTGATTTCATCCTTGAAATCAGTGACATCATCACCTTGTTAAGTCGAGTATTTGGACTCCCTGAGTCAAGGGACTTCCAAGGATGGATGTATCAATTCATGGTGATTATGAAGAAGAATGAACAAGGGATCGATTGGAGTAGTCTCATAAGTGATGAGATTGATTCCTGATGAAGACAAGTCTTGACTACGGGAAAATTCTATATGTCATCGTATGTCACCTATGCAAAGCAACTGGCATGAGAAATTATCTAGGATTGGATGCAAAAGGAGATAGGGCTATAGTAACACATATATCGGTACCTCCCTCAGCTGACAATGAAAGGTTCCAAAGATCAGTTCAGAAGAGTGAATGATGCTTTCTTTTATGAAAATATCTGCAGGATGAACCCTGATCTAAGGAAAAGAAGAGTCTCTGATGAAGCATGGGCCGAAGTATCAAAATGGGGTTGTATCTTCTTGCAGTTCAAGAAGTTCACATACCTTCGGGTGGTCATGTATCCAGGTGATCCTTTCAGATTGCCCAGATTCCTAGGTGATAAGCTGATCCTAATGGAGTTAGTAAGACAGTTGTTGGATTTCCACAAATTCCAACAAAGCAAACACAAGGCTGTTGTATCCTTCCCCATTTCCATTGGAAGGTACACGTGCTCAATGGTGGTCAAAGCTAAGAATGTGGTGCATGAGCTTTCAGGAAAATTGAAGAAGCACATGAAGCACAAAGATGGATTTGATTTCGAGGAGTCCTTAAGTCATACGGGACTTTATATCTACATGTTCCCAACATAGAAGATATTTGGGTTGATCTTCAGATGAAGTTTCCATCCGAAGAAAAGATAATAAAGAGGTTGAAAATTGAAGAAATCTAGATGCTGGATTTATCTGACATCCCAAAAGGCACTAAAGACAATGAGAGTGTCCTTGATGCCTCGTATGATGGGTTAAATGAAGATCAATATGTATTCCCGGCCATTGATTGGTCCATTGTTGAGAAAGCTTCTATCACGGGAAGAGCTACTCAAATTCTTTCCCATACTAAGGTGTGGCTCATTTCTTGGGGAATGAGTTATAAAGAAGGGAGTTTTTGCAAAGCTAGATGCTTTGGAAGAGGGACCCTCAAAAGAAAAAAAGGAAAAGGATAAGAACCCTTCCAAAAGGCCAATGAAGGTTAAGTTTTGTAAGAAAGGGAGAAGATCAAGTAACTACACCAGTGGCCACTCTCCCACAAATAGTTGAGGTTCTTGATTCACCTCCACAACCAGAACAAGGGAATCTTCCTTCAAGAGAAGAGATTATTCAACCTTCCATTCCTCCTTTGGTAGATAGTTCATCAGAGGTAAGTCTTCCTCCCACTTCTCAAGCTCTAATTCTGGAATCCTTGCCTCCTCCCATTCAACCTTCCTTGCCTCAGATTTCTTCACCAAGTTCCTCAGCCATGGCTAGTATCTTCTCTAGCCTCTCACCTCTTCCCACTGGACCCCAGTTAACCATGGACATGCCTCCTCCTACTGCACCTTTATTCCCTAAATCCACTACCATGGGTGCTACACTTACGGTGGTTACCACTCCACAAGCTAATCCTCCCCCACCTGAAGATGTGACCATAACACCTGCAATGGAAGCAACTTCTTCCAATATGCCTCAATGGTTGGTAGATCAGACTCGAGGAAGAGGAAGGTAGTTGTCCCATTACCAGCCTTTGATTTCAGTTCCCTCAAGGTCACTCCCACTAAGTCGGCCAAGAAACCCAAAACAGTCTCAAGGATTTCAGTGGATGCCTCAGGGCATAAATTTGTAGAGATTGCTACTCCCATGCAGCTGATAAAACTAAGGATGACATAATGGTCATAGATTATCAAATCACAAGGGTGGATCTAGGGAAAGTAACAACAGAGGGAGCACAAAGACAGATGCACAAGATGCCATGAATGTGTTGTGCCAGAAGCTGAGGGAAACTAAGGAAAACAGAGATGAGTTAAAAGAGAAAGTACATAGCTAACAGAAGTGCTACTCAAGCTCTCAAAGCCTCCTGAGTCAACACCATCATCCTCTACTCCTATCGGGTTCGATTTCTCATCGGTACCCATGATCGAGAAGATTAATGAAAAGGGGAGAATGGTCGATGAATGGACCCAAAGGCTGCTCCTGCAAGGAAAAGAAGTCATCAAAGATACTATGGAAGTCTACCAATCTTTAGAGGATATAAAGAAAGATGGAGAGAAAATGGATGATGAGTTTTCAGCAGAAATCGAGAACCTAGAGTTGACTTTCAAAGCTCTCCAAATGCTGAAACAGGTTCCATCCCACATCTTGGTCGAAGAGGGCATCATTCCACATGGGGATAAACATTTTCAGCTAACTAAAGCCATCAGATTAGAATAAAGATTCTCAATGAAGCTTGCAGAAAATTGAGAGAATCAAGAGATCAATTGGTCGATGGCAAGAATGACTTAGAAGAAGAGCTAGTCAAAATATGTGCTAAAGTGTTGAGTGAAAGCTGGGTATCCTACCTATTGATGATCTTTACAAATAGATCCAAGAATCAATTCAGCATGAACCAACTTATGGATTCAGCATGGAAATCATTGACAAGTTTGTGAAAATTGAACATTCTTTGGAGACCCTGAGGAAACTCAACAAGAGATTGAAAAAGCTTCCTGGCAATGCTAGTGATACTCAAGAAACATGTGAAGTTTTGAGTGATCATTCCACCATGCCTGATGAGAATGAGATGCAGGGTATAATCCAAAAATTCCAAGAATTTTGGGACAAGCAGGCTTTGTTGGAGGAAGATAAAGATGATGATACAGAATAAGCACAATGCGACATGTCATTTCAATCTTGAAATCGACATGTCTTTTTCATTTTTGTTTCATCACATAGGAAGAAAATTTTGACTTGGTCTCCTGCGTGAGAGTCAAGCAAAATAGGACTCTCTTTTAAAAGACTATTTTCTAGGATTTATCCTATTTTCTCTCAACGCCTTTTATTATAAATAAGGGATGCTTATGCATTCCAAAGGGTTGAGATTTTTGGAATATTGAGAACTATTGTGAAGAAGAAAAACTTTTGTGTTTTCTTTTAATCATTTGAGGAATAGAAATCGATGCTATTTTTGCAAACTTTGTGTTGTGAGATTCATCTCTTAAGATATTGTTCTTATGTTCAGATCTTAAGCTATTCTTTGTTTAGCATTCTCAATCATTTTAATTGCATTTCAAACATTACATTACATTTGTTATCTAGAACTCGTATGATTATTTCGTGATCTGTGTTTCTCGAAAGAAAATACGTTCCCATCATTTCCTTTCCATTGTGTATTCTTTTCTGATCCATTCTATTTCAGAAAACAACAACATCTTTACCTATCATGGATATGGATTTTGGGATTCTATCCCAACCCCAATGGTTAGATTAATGTGAATATTGTACATATTATTTTTTTGTGTTTTAGATTAGTAATAAACAGGCAGCCTCACCTATCTTTGAGGAGGGTTATCCTATGGTGTGTTTGTATGGAAATTTTGTTGTGATATTTTTATCCTTTTAAATGGGTTGTTTATATGTTTTTGTGTTGGATTACCAAGAATTTTGGCTCGATGTTGGGTGACATGGTATTGGAAAGAGTTATTTAAGATTTTGATGACATGCTTCTTTTCTAGTGATTTTGAAGGAATAGTATGGGAAGTTTCTATGCTAGTGGATGTGATAGGGTTTGGATGTTGTGATGTGGACGGGCTTAGGATCTCAGTGGTGTGGAGATTCAAAGGGTCATGTTGTTCATTTGGTGTTCTAGCTCCGAAAAATGGGCGGTGGTGTAGACATGGGTGAGGGATGTTAATAGTATTGATGGTATGATGAGACCCTATGGCATTGGACTGAGGTTGATTTTCGATTGGGGGATGATTCGGGAAGGGTTGTTTAAACACATCTAGATTTTGATTTGGAGGTGCATTCAAATTTTCAAGTTGTAATTCACCATGGTTAATAAGGTCTTGGAGGACATTTCTAAATGAATGGAATTTCTCGATGTCATGTCCCCATACTTGATATTATTTACAATAATCATCGTCCCTATACCATGATGTTTTGGAAGTGGATACATCGATGGTCGATGATGGGAGGAGCTTGATCATACAAGTGGAAATAATTTTATGAAAGATAACGCTATAGAATCCCCTAAAGTTGTGTATTTACATCAAGGCTTGGATCTTTTGGAGTCTAAATGAACTTTAGATATAGTTTTCAAAAAAATGATGTTTGTTGACCCTTTAGATTTTTCATTTTTAAAAGAAGTTTTAAAATAAAACTTAGGTTTTGGTTTCTTAGAATGGAGTTTAACTTTACCATTCTTGAGGGCACTGAGTTATAGTTTTGAGACATTTTAAAGGCCTTGTCATATGTTTGAAAGGATAGAATTTGAAGAATCCTCGTCCAAGATTATACCTTCGCCATAAATATCCAGATATGGATACACTACCACCACTCAACTTCCTAGTGAAAATTTCTCTACATAACATATTAAAAACATAAGGAAAAAAGGTATCCACTACTTGATGTTTATTATAATTATTTAGCTTTGGAATGTGTTCGATTCCATCTTTCAAAGAAGGCTTAGTGTTCTTATTACCCATTCTTAAATAAAATGTAACCTCCTAAATATTAAATGTTACTTTTTGTGAAATTACATTACATGTAATAGATGTGCTCATGTGTTAAGGAACAATAATGTGTGTTATTTCTTGTTCACTGTGAAATTTATAAAAACCCGATGCATGACATTTATTAGTACTTTGAATTTTATATCCATATTTTGATTACATCTTCATCTAGAGTTCGCTCCTATGAGGTTAAAGCTTTTTTGTTCTTATCTGCATGATATTCTTTCATCCTAATGGTATGTATCTATATTGAAATTATCTATACACGAGCTAAAATTTTCTTTCCTTTCCTCTCATCGAAATAGGAATGATGAACTACGAAAGGAATGCAAAATATTGACTCCATTACAATAACAACATAAAATCAATAAATGGATTTTGTCACCATAGAGAAAGTGAAAATCACCAAATATATATAAAAATATATATATACTTGATGCCTCAACCTCAACTCAATATGAGGGTTACTTCCAACAAACTACACCATCTCCTACTCCTTTCCTAGATGCCCCAAAAAAAATCGTCTAAGAAATATCTTCTCTTCTCAACACAAAGTTACATCCAAGAATACAAATGAGGGTTATTACAAAAGGGAGCACTTGGCTTCGATGCATTACTGAAAAGGATGGGAATTTCTTCTCAACTTGGAATAACATAGGCCCAGAAGGGCAACCAACTACATTATCTACACTTACTCAAATAGAGGAAATGCTCATAGCAAGAGTAAATCCCATATTACAAGTAACACATGCATGAGGCGAGAAATACAAGTATAATGGCCACACCATATGCTTCCCACAAGATGTCACCTCCATTGTGAACCACCTAACATGCCAAGTGGGGGACACTGGACATCTTGGTTATCCAAATAATCAAATCTACATAAAATGCCTTTAAGTGATTCGTTAGCAGATATCGTGTTTTAACTGCATTATAATTCAATATCTCTCATGACCCTTGCTACAAAGACGTTTAACTTTGTATGGAAGCACTCAATGTCCTTCCATATGATAATACAAATATCTCCACTTCCCTACACCATTTAACATCTAGAATTTCTAACATGGACATCATTCAACCTAGGGACGCAGTATAATAGGTAAACCTAAAAATGAATGATAAACATAATCTTTTGTGGCCTCCCTGCCACCTATACATAGGGAGGTTAAACAAATTACATAGTTCTTGCAAGGCCCACACCATACCCCACCATAGACCATCAACTAGCCAACAATTGGTTCATCACCTATGAATGAATACAATACGAGGGCTTGTTGTCTATGGCTTTTCCATCTTTGTTTCCAACATGGGTGTTATTATTCCATAAACCACACATCAAACAAGTTCATATGGATGAATTTGATTTGCATTTGTTAAGTTACCACATAACGAGTTGTAATTCACCCTCATTTTTGTTACTTCATTATTAACCTCATGACGTGGTACATAATCCAAGCAACATCTCGATATATTTGAAAAAAATCATTTCCAACAAATTATTGACAATAATCTCTATGTTGCGCCAAAATCTAGTGATGTTGGTTAGAGCTCATATTGTTGACCAACTGATGTAATTTGGTTCCAATCCGCCAGACACAAGATCATTTTGGTCTAAATGCAAGCATGAACTCACATATATGATCACCCAATTGAGTTTCCCCATGTTGTTCTTTAATTTATGTGTAACATCTTGACAATGTAATATTCTGGAAACCCTTCATATTATCAAATGAAGAAGTTGCAATGTTTATAGACATTGAACAACTATAACAACATCCACGAAAAGTGGATCAAATATAATAACTATGGAAAATATGTAGAAATAGCATATTTCCCCTAACTAATCACATACGGGAACATTCCAAAGCAAGTAAACTAACAATAGTATAGCCCCCACTAATCTAGGGATGTGACAACTAGATAATAGCTAACTAATAGCTAACTAAGTTAAAGTAATAAAATGTAATTACTTTAACATTATAACTTAGTAAATGATGAATTAACCTAAGTTTATTCCTAACACAATGACACTAAATGGCCAAACCATGCCGGGGATCACCATCAACCTTACTAATGGCTAATGTTGGAGAAACTAAAATTTGATTACACATCCCCATATTTCATCGACATACATGGAAAATAGGTTCACAACCTTCAACGAGGAATTTATCCTCTAGAAAAATGCATTACGAAGACTATTGGTACATGTATGAACACTCAAATTTTATTTTCCTTCATCTCAATGCATTAACATTTTGACCAATTACATGTTGTTGAATTTCAACACAGGTATGAAGGCAAACATATAGTCTATGTGGCTTCTAGATGCACTAAACATGGACTTACTAGATTGGGATAATACATTTCAATTGAATAGCGACCTCATTCTCTAATAAAATATTAGGAACATGGAATCCAAGGGGCCCAGAAAAGAAAATTTGTGTTTCCACGCTCAATCGTTAACGACCCGTGTTTTTTAAACACATAAGGAATACTTGCATCCAACATCTCAAAATATTATGAAGAACTGATCAACCACATTGCAACGACACAACAAATGCAATTGTAGACACCAAATTTGGGTCACACTCCCCTTGGTCCCCTTCAATAAATTAACGTAATATATTTAATTAATCATGACCCCTCATCCTATAATAATATTCATCCTCACATTATTAATTATTTTAATTAAGTTAATTTCACCCTCACACATCCACCTCATCGTTACACCTCACCCTAGACCCATTCCAAGGGCATTTAACTCACAATGACCGAGTCATCACTCTCAACATCGAAGTCATCACTCCTAGTGTTGAGTCACCACTTAACCTAACTAACTAAGACTTCTTCCTAAACCTAATTGGACTTCTTCTATGACCTTCTTTCCTTCTCTCATGTGAACTCCACTTCCCTAAGCGGACTCAATCAAAATCATGCCAAAAATAGTAAAGATCTGCCTATTTTTGGTAAACCTATACTTTCCCACCTTAACCAATGTCGGTTATCTCTCGGTGATGTCTATCATCTAACCGCCATCGATTACCTTATATACACTTTCACAACTCTTTACACGAGTTGGTCATATAATTATTAGAGCCTTATTACATTCAAGTGTGAATTTGTAAGCTCTCCTATATCCAGACAACAAACACACACAACCATAGTGCAAGACAAGCATCTGGTTCATCTTTCCAGAGCATTTGAAAACTCACGAAAGCACAGAGGTTGTATTGTCGTGGCACTGGACTCAAGCACTTCTTCTTCGATCAACCATCAACCATCCCAACTCCCAAGAGCTACAAGACATCAAGTAAGTATTATGGTTCTAATCATTTTGTTTATTCCTTTTGTAGATCTCTTGCTCCTTTCAGTGGTTGATTTCCTTTGTTGCATGTACATTACCTTCCTCCCACCAACCCACTATTCAAAAATCCCAAGCATTTTCACCATTCTAAACCTCCTCCTTAATATCCTTGAGTCTTCTCGGCCATATTACAACCCAAACCATACTAACCCTCTCTCTCTACGTGTAATCACAAAGAGCCTAAAAACCTTTGTTTAATAATTTACTATCAAATTACCCCTACCAACATCGGCCACCTTAACCATCATCGGTCTCCCCTCTCTACTAGCATCGGTCACTAGACCAATATCACTCACTGTGTTTTATATTAACCTTCACCAAACTACCTCTAACATCACCTAAACTCCACCCAGACCTTATTAAATACCTTTGTGACCTTACCTGACACCCATGTGACCTGTCCCAACTAGAAACATACCTCGCTTGGGATGTTATCTTAGTTTAGATTTTAATACTTTGCTTAATCTAGTTTTTTTATAACGTTTTGAGATACCTAAATCAAAGTGTTAGTAATAGGACCTTTATTTCTCATATTTAATTTCATTGATTTGATAAAAAATAGTGGATTGACAACCATCTAGGAAGTATCACACTTCTCGGAACTAGAAATCGCTAGGTAGTCCACTGTCATTTTCTATTTAATATCATTTGGTGGTCTTGCTTTGTATCTATAGGTAGTCCTTCCTAGACAAAAAGGAGTTCTCTACGATCAGCTTGGATAAATTCAAGTAACACGCACATTCAACCTTTGACCTACATATCATAGGTATTCCTCCTTGACCATTACCTTATTTGTTTTATCGCATAATTATTCGGTGAAAAATTTGGCACACCTAGTGGGACCCATCAAGGGTTCTTTTTCATTATTCATTCCTAGGTGAAAGATTGTGTGTCTATTTCCTTTTGAAAGTTTCACATTAAATTTTCTCCTTTGGAACATTATTTCTCCTCTACTTGTCTCATTGACACTCGTATTTTGGATTAAAAAGAACCATTCTTTTTATTTTTGTATTGCATTAGTGAAAGACATACTCTTGCCTATTCATCATTTCTCTCATCGAATGTCATTGTGGATTTGGGTCTAAAATATTTGCATATCATTTCTGAGTGTTGCATCTGTAGCTCATTTAAAAATTGTGGGCAACCTATATGCTGGAAGTCATGCCCAGCTGATGGTTGAAAATTGAATCGTAGTGCACACTTTCTTCTCTACACCAAACCACTAAAAATAAATTACTCATTTTCTTAAACAACATCCTACCCAAAAGAAGCTGTCAACGATCACACGATCAAAGGATTGACAGTGGGCTCCAAACTGGTTTCTCTGTCCATTCATTATCTCAGAGAAAGGATCTCCCTCGCCAAAACTTACCTAAAACTATCCTTAGTTGTTGGATTTTCATAGGGAACCTTTTATCAAACCAAAAACTCTACTCTATTCACAAGTCAGTCCTAAATGGCATAAGCTAGAACATAAAATCCACCACATAGGATTTGTTTTGCTAGTTTTTGCTTGATCTGTGTTTTGAGGTGTGAGTTCATTTTCTTCATTCTTCACTCCTTTCACACTCCATAATCATAGTTGGTGTATTTCGAATCTTTCTAAGTGTGTTAGGGTCAATCATTTCCATACTCAGGTTTCTAGGTTGGTCTTTTATTTGATCTAAATCACCAAATTTACTTTTTTCCATCTTTTCACAAATTTCATAGTGACCAGGCGTAGGTCCATCGATCGTCATTAGTTTACTCATCTAATCATCATCAATTTACTAACCATTGTCGATTTTCTTGTTTTTTGGTCATTTTAACCAAAGTAGCATTCATCACATTTCTATTCTTTCTAAGGTTTCCTCAGTTACCTCACCATATCTCTGTGTCTTTGAAATCATTGTCAAAGTCCAGATTTTCTTCATTTTTATCATTTATTACCACATTTACAAATCTTTTTATTTTCCACAACAATCGGTATAGGTCCTCTAATCGGCATCAATTACCCTTTCTGCCACTAATTCCAGTTACCCAACCACCTTTGGTCGTTATGTTTTAAATTTTCAATTAAAATAATGATCATTTGTTACCTTATGGAACCATTTTCTCTAGTCCTTTTGTAATCCTATGTCATTTATGGAGCTCAAATTTCCAAGTCTATTGTAAGTCATATGGTTTTGACTCATATCCAAGCCAACGCCCTCATGTTCCATGCTATCCTTCAGCCACTCCCACCTATCCCATCACCGCATTTCATTCTATCACCTATGGATCCCAAGTCAGCCTATTACCATCGGTACCGGTGATGAGGAGTTCGCAAGACTCCTTGATCAAAACCTAGTTACTTTACAATATTATTTAGCCCATTCATCCACTCGGGATTCATCAAGGAATCTTGTATACAACATGCATGTGTCCATTCCTCCTACCCAAGGTAAACCAAAAGCACAGCAGCCCACCTCCTCATCACGATCCTCAGTTACACCCAAATTACCTACACAGCTTACGCCTTTCTGTCACATGCATCCTTTCTACCGCTTATACCTACACCACTTCTAGTATCCTCATCATTACCTATGATATTTCCTTCTCTTCAACCAAGTACCTTCCACCTTGCCTCTTCCCACATCCTTCACCACACCACCATTATCACCTTGGCTAACTCATCCCCTTCCGCCATCTTCCTTCCCTTCTACATCACACACTCCATCTTCACCTTTACCTAAGAAGGTGCAACCAAAGTCCAAAAACCCACTACCCTCTAAAGAGGTAGTTAAACCTACACCACCTTCAACCGCTAGCTCATCTGCTACATATTTACCCAAGAAGGTGCAATCCAAACCTAAAACCATACTACCTACCAAACAGGTGGTCAAATTGACTCAACCTCCAATTCCACCTCTCGTGGCACCTCTCCCACCAAAATCACCCACACTTCCATCTAGACCCACACTTACTTCACATTTTGATCCATTGGTAGGGTCTTATGCCAACATCTTAGCTAACCTTTTAGAAACCTTTGTCATCACATTGCCACCACTTAGACCTTATGACCCACTCAAACCTAAACTGAGGGGTTTGACGATACAAAAATTTGTGCTTACCATCATGTGCTAGGGCATGATGTTGAAAAATGTAAGGCTCTTAATACTTTTCTTCTCCAACTATGTCCTCCTGAAGAAAATTTTGATGATGATGATCTTTTAGATGAGGACCCTATTTCACCTCCACCTATCACCACACATCCTTATCCCTTACCTATTCAGTGACCTTCATCTCCCCTCCATAACCATTTTATCCTCCTCCAACATTTGAGATCAATATGGTCTGCATAAGAGAGCTAGCCAAACCTCCACCAAAATTCCAATGCGCTACATTTTTTCACAAAACTAGTATATGCCCTCACCATATTTTTTTCCCGTCATGTTTCACTACACCTATCACGACTCACTTTCTCCTTTACCACATATTAATATGGTTAACATTACCACTGATCCCAGAAGGAAAAGGAAAGGAGAAAACAACCAGCCCATCCACCACTCTTTTACCCAATATCCCATCTACACCTACACCAAAAATCACCATCCATGGACCCACATACCCTATTTCGAGTGGAATTACCTATCGTCAATGATTAAAAATTGTACCAATATCCTCTCAAAATGTCTTTATATGACCTTGTCCAAACCTTTGAGTCTCATCGCAGGACCTCATTGAGGTCCTGCAATCTATTGAGGTTTTACCTTATGACCTACTCTTGTGGCATTCATTATCACTCCTCACCATGTGGCCTCTCTCACCACTTCATCCCCTTCCTCTGCACCCACTACCACTCATCAAATATTCACTCTCAGTTTCTCTGATGACAAGATTTTACCTCTCCAATCAGATGATCTTGATCCCGCCCTATTTATTTATGTCTACATTGATAATATACACATTCAACATGTTATGATCGATGGTGGTGCCAATATCAACATCATTTCTTCCCATGCATACAACCAAATGCGCATCCATGCCAATTGTATGCATAATAACCCATTATGTTTTGTTCATTCAATGATGCCATGACTTCCACCCTTGGCACCATCATTCTCCACATTCATGTGGGCCCCGTACCATTTTGTAATTATTTTATATCTTAGAGGGGGAATTCCAATACAACATGTGACTTGGTGACCTTGGATCCGTGCCATGGGTTGTGTTCCTTCAACCTTACACCATTGTTTAAAATTTGAACATGAAGGACACAACTATACCATTCTAGTTGACCCTTCACCATTCAAGACCTGTAACATGTTATATCAACCCAATGATGTCCTTATAGTTAAGGCATCTACCATTGCTACCACTTCCCCTTCACCCATGGCCCCATCCACCAATGTTGTCTACTACCTCTTCCACACCTAACTCATCTATTCCCACTACTGTCATAGCTTTTGTAGCCAACTCATCATCCAATCTATCTACTTCTCAACCAACCAATGCTTCTTCTTCCCAACTATCCAAGTACTTCATCCATTCCCACTACCCACATATGAATTGTTGATCCCTTAGAAGGTATTTTTCAATGCCTCACTCTGGGAGTACTACCTTTATAATATTAACACATTTCTTACTCTCAAGAGTATGGTAAACTTCACCAACATCCCCGCTATGATCACCTCATAGGAAATATTTTCCTTACCGCCTCCCCACCTTCACACCAACCTAACATATGGGGACTTGATGCTTCTACCTACTCACCCAAGCCACCTTCCCAAACTCGACCATTTTCATTTAACCTTCAATCTCTCACCAACTACCACTTCTCCCACTCCTTCCTCCATCGTTGTGTTTGGAAGGGCTTTGGCTTTGGTTTCTATGAACAAGGCCAACATATTGTCATCCCATAAACCACTCGTGAGCATAAAGACCGTAGTTGTATCGCATTTTCCAATCCATCTCCCAAGAAGGCACAAGTGAACTCATTGAGGATGATAAACATTCCCCACCCCATTCACCAACTTCACCACCTTCACCTACAGATTCTATGGATCAGAATCCATTCCTCCTAAATTTTTTTTTCGTGAACACCATTTCCTAGGACCTCTAACTTATCAATGAGATGGCAAGGCTCCCTCTTCTCTTCCCTTCATGTATCCTGACATGATCAATGATGATACACCTTCTATTAATGTCATTCAATTTCAGGATGATGATTCTATTCTCACCTACCTTGGTGCGGAAGATTCTTATATTCATCGGTTGTTACCTTTTGAGATGCAAACCATGTTGAATGAATCGACCATCGAAATCAATATTCACACTCAGGACAACCCGCACATTCTAAAAATAGGCCAATATTTAGATGTTGTTGAACAAGAAGCTTTTACTTCTTTCCTCTGGGATCAGCAAATGCTTTTTCTTGTTCCTATATTGATATTCTTGGTATTAACCCAAACATTGTGGTCTAAAATATCGTAACTATTCTTGAGGCCAAACCTGTGAAACATAAGCTGCGGAAAATGCATCCTCGCATTGCCCTTCTTGTCAAAGAATAACTCCAATGCCTTCTTTTGGTTTCCTTCATCCTACCCATTGATTATCCCCAATGGATCTCTAACATTTTCTTGTTACAAAAGTGATAGGGGACTCCACATTTGAATAGATTTCACAAACTTAACTTAGTTTTCCCTAAAGACTAATTTCCTCTACCTAGTATTGACCAACTAGTTGATCTCACCATCAACCATGAGATGCTATCACTCATGGATGGTTTCTCGGGTTATAACCAAATATTACTTGCCTTGGAAGATCAACACAAAACCACCTTCATCACTCCTTGGGGGACCTTCTGCTATCATTTCATGCCCTTTGGCCTTAAAATGTTAGTGCTACATATCAGTGGGCTATGAATTATATCTTTCATGACATTATGCATCACATATTAGAAGATTACGTTGACGATCTTCTTTCCAAATCTAAACATCGGGCCAAACACCTTACAATCCTTAAGGTCATCTTTTACCATCTCATCAAATATTGTGTTCTCCTTCAACCTAAGAAGTGTGTCTTTATGGTTCTCTCTGGAAAACTCCTTGGTTTTATTGTTTCTTTGTGTGGCATTGAAGTTGATCCCGCTAAGATCAAGGCTATTCTCAAAATGCCTCCACCTACTAACCTTCATCAACTTCATATTTTTCAAGGAAAGTTATAATCTATTCGTCACTTTATTTTGTAGCTTTCTCGACCACTGCCATCCATTTCATCATCTCCTCAAAAGGATGTCTCCTTCAAATGGGATGATGAATGCCACAAAGCCTTTGATGCCTTAAAACAATACCTCCTCCAACCACTTGTGCTCATTCCCCCTAAGGATGATCAACCATTTTACCTTTACATTTATGTAACTGATCATTCCTTGGGTGCCATGCTTGCTCATCATGATGAGAAACACAAGGAACAAGTAGTTTATTATATAAGTCGTATGCTTTTAGACTACGAAACTAGATATACTCATGCGAAAAACTCGTTTAGCCTTAGTTTTTGTCACCACTAAACTTCTCCATTACCTACTCAACCACAAAACCTTTTTTTCACCAATACTGACCCATTACATTACATGTACACTAAGCCCTACCACCAACATCAATGTTGCATGTTGGCTCATGCTTCTTGTAGACTTAGATCTCGAATTCACCCATCAAAAATTTATCAAAGGACAAATAATTGTAGACCAACTCACAAACGCACCTCTCTCCGGAAATCAATCCTCTAACTTTGATTTCCCTGATGAATCCATCGCTACCCTATCTTTGGACGATACCATTTACCAAATTACCTTATTCTTGATGGTTCCAAATGTCAACGTGGGGGTGGTGTTGAGTTATCCTCATTCCTCTTAATGGTGAGCCTATGCCATTATCTTTCAAACTAGATTTTGATTGTACTAACAATATCACCAAATATGAAGCACTCGTGTTAGGTCTTCAAGCTACCATAGCCTTAGACATTAAATCAATTAATATCTTTGGTAAATCTCAACTGGTTGTGAACCAATTTAATGGTATATACTAGTGTCATAATGAGATACTTCAAAAGTATAAGCATCATGTTGACATACTTTTGACTACCTTTGATTGTTATGAACTTCAAACCACCATGTGTTCCACTAATAAATTTATAGATACCATGGCCTATCTGGCTTCTCAAATCCCCACTTCACCCTCCGACTTGAAAATATTTTTCACTGTACAAAGGTTGCACTCACCCTCTTATCTAATTCGAGACATCAACCTTGTAGGAAACATTGAATCGACCCACATGACCTTTGGTATAAGCATTTTGTTGACTACCTTTCCCTTTCCATCCTACCTCCAGATCTTACTCACAATGGACAACGAGCCTTTCTCAAAATTGTCTCTCATTATGTCATCATGGGTGGTATTATTTATAAACATGGTTTTGACACTATCCTCTTACGATGTCTTATGAGTTCTGAAATTCCCTACACCATCAAGGAAGTTCATGACGAGAATTTGTGGGGGTCACTTCAATGGTTTAGTTGTCACTAAATGCATTCTTCATCTAGGTTATTATTGGCCAACCCTAAACCATGATTGTTGTGACTATGTCAAGCATTGTGTGAAGTTTAACAACATGATAATCTTCATCACACCCCCTAGTCACACCTTACAAGTCACATGAGACCTTTGGCCTTTCTCTCAATGGGTTTTGGATCTTGTCAGAGAGATCAATCCTCATTCTTCCCAACATCATCAATGGATTATTTCCGCTCTGAATATTACACTAAGTGGGTGAAACCGTACCTATTATTTCTACAAAATTTGAGAAAATTTGTGAATTCATCAATCATCACATCATTTTTGCTTTGGTGTTCTTCACCGCCTCATCACTGATAACGAAAAAAATTTAAAAACAAAACCCTATAAAAACTCTATGATGCCTTCGGCATTTAACTCATTTTTTCTTCACCTTATTATCCCCAAATAAATGGCCAAGCGGAATCAACCAACAAAACCTTAAACAAAATTATTATGAAAGTGGTTGATGATATTGGAAAGGATTGACACACGCACATTCCTTTTTCCTTATGGGCTTATCGCACTAGTATTCATACCTCAATTATTGCCACGCCTTTCTCTTTGGTCTATGGTACAGAGGTTGTCCTGCCTCTCAAAGTCCAAATTCCATATCTTTGTATCTCACTCAAAGATATGCTCAATGATGATGATTTTCACCAAGACCATTTGGCACAACTCGAGTTATTAGATGAACGTCATCTCAATGCTCTCGATCACCTCCAAATCTACCAAAAACGTATCAAACGTGCCTATGATAAATGTGTCCAAGAATGAACCTTCCAGGTCGATGACCTCATCCTAAAGGAAAATCAACATGTAACAAAAGAGGAGAAAATTAAATAGGAAAAATTTTCTCCTAATTGGCTTGGACCCTATATCGTTACTCATACCTATGGATCAAGTGCTTATCATTTGTCTTCACTCAAAGGAAAACCTGAACTTGATCCCCTTAATTCCTTACATCTTTAACCATTCTATTGTTGAATCAAGTCCTAGATCACCTTATGTCTATTAAGTGTTTGTCCCTTGAGCACCATTCACCTTCCACTTACCTATTTTAAGGATCAACAACTAAACAAGAATCATGTGATTACCCATCACATTTCAGCCTTATCTTAAATATGAGCACCACGGCTCTACTCATGGCATGATTCTCATGGATAATTTTTTTCTTTTCAAGATGGAATCCCATGGTCGTTTGTCACTTAAAACCTCTCTTTCATAGCTAACCCCTGTGTGTTATGGTTTTGTCTTCATAAAAGAATCCTATACTTCTCTATAGTCTTGTCCATGACCTAAAATTCCAAAAAAATAATTCAAAAGCAATATACGGGATTTTCAAATTCAAAACTCCTTGAGTCAAACTTCTCACAAAAATATGACTCCCTCAAAAGGACATCTAATATTTCTATCTTACTACTATAAATAGATTGCTCCCTCGAAGGACAACTATACAAAGCTATCCATATTGTACATAGTCTATCACAAAAAGAAGACTATTCCTACAAAAAAAAATAAAATAAAAATATTTTGAAGCTTCCCGCATCGACCAGCTTCACGAATACCTCAAGGAGATATTGTATTCATCCCACATAGACTTCCGCATTGATCATTCTATAAAAAAAAAGCAAAAAGAACAAGATAATTTTTGTCATGGACTTGCCTATTTTGGTCTTAGGTATCTTGCAGAAGAGGCATGTTGTCTCCCACCAAGGTTACACTAAAACAACCCATTTCACCTCACCGTCTTTCCTTTCTAATCTTCTACCTACTCAAGGGGACGTTATTTAAATGTGACATTTCGTGATCATGTGACTTTCTTCACCCTTAGAATAGTCAATCATGCAACACCTTTAGGGTCTTACGTTCATAAGCCAATATTTGATATGATAGACTCATAATGGTTCTTACCAATTAGGTGGTTTTTGTCTCCTCTTACCGTTCACCTCTTTTCTTACTTATTGATCCTCCTTCACAGGACCAGACCTTCGACACCTACATTTTGGGAATTCCTCTTCCACCAAAATCACCCACACCTATTCAACCTAGATGAAAACCATATCTATACCATGCCTAAATAAACTAGACTCAACCATGCCTAAATGACCTAGACTCAACCATGCCTAAATGACCTAGACTCAACCATGCCTATTCAACCTATACTCAACCATGCCTAAATGACCTAGACTCAACCATGCCTATTTAACCTATACTCAACCATGCCTAAATGACCTAGACTCAATCATGCCTAAAACCTACCGACCCATTCATCTCCCTTATCATATTATTCCCTAGCTTATGGGAGAACTACATCGGCTTGAGGCCCCTTTTCATCGGGGCTATGTAGGCAGAACTCTAAGGGCATGGGGCCCTTGGAAGTTAGTTCACCACTCTTTCCCTAACCAATTTCCCCCTTTTATATTCACATTTTACCCTAGTTAGTTTCCATTTTACACAAAACTGGAAATTAAACAATCATAAAAACATACATATCTACCATTTTATAACATCACCATATCATACATCAATCATTTCACATTTCCATGATATCAAATATTTGGAAATTTACACCCTAACATACATATACATCATCATTTATTTTCCATACTACCAATAACTTGGAAATTAAATCAAATGCAAAAACTTGACCTCAACTTCCTATACCTGACTCCATCATGCCTACATGACCTCGACTACCTAAATCACCTAGACTCCACCATGCCTATACCTGACTCCATCATGCCTAAATAACCTTGACTCCATCATGCCTACATGACCTTGACTACCTAAATCACCTAGACTCCACCATGCCTATACCTTGACTCCATCATGCCTAAATGACCTAACTCCATCATGCCTACATGACCTCGACTACCTAACTCACCTAAACTCCACCATGCCTATACCTAAATCAATCATGCCTAATTCAACTCATTTCCATAATACACAATAACAATGGAAATTAAAAAAGTACATCATCCATCCAGTCAACATCATCAACTATATAAATGGGAGATTTTATGTATCAATATATATATATATATATATATATATATATATATATATATATACACAAAACTCAATATCATGTAAAATCTCATGTATTCACACGCACACAAAGCCGGTATATATATCAAAAATCAAAATAATGGTACACTATCCATACAGTGACCACTCACCCCCACCTGATGCCCTCTTATCTAGTCTCACCTATCTCCTCCTCCTGGCCCTCTGATGGGCCCGGTATCTCGAGCACTTGTAACCTCACCATGGCCTTGTCTTTGGGGTCGAAACCCTGTGCTACCAAAACTATGAGTCTAGATCTCATCTACTCATTGGCTACCTATTGGGCTCTGTACTCGGCATATGAGGGGACATCAATATCGGCAGTCGTCAAATGATCCTGATAGTAGTGAGCCTCGTTCAAGGCATCCTTGAACCTCACCATCGACATAGTCTGAGGTGGTGTCGTGGGTCTCTTTGTGACCTATGAACTTTTCCCGTTAATAATGGCCTCATCCTTGTCCTAATGCCTACCCTCTTGCATGTACCATGGACTCTATCCTGGTGAAGGTGCCTATAATATGAGACCTTGTCCATGGGCCTGTGGGGGTACCTGTGTTGCAATCTGGTCTGTCAAAGCCACCACCTATTCCTATACCATGGCCAAATGGCCTATAAACCAACCACCTATGCATGTAAGGTGGCCACCCTCCTCCATCCTCATCTCCACCCTGTGGGTGCCTATCCCTATGCTACTTGGGCCTGTAGGGCCGTAATTTGAGCATGTAAAGTGGTTACATGTGCTCTCGACCTTGCCGGTTGTCCCCTGTAACCCCGTAATATATGCTGTAGGGAGGCCACCGACCCTATAATGTATCCCTACACTATGACAATAGCTAAATCAGGCTACCCTAGCCTTGGCGATGCCACCCATAGTTGTGCCACCCACCACTTCCTATATCCATTAGTGACTCCGCGTCATCAATCCATCTATCTCATACCTGTTCCTTCACCACCTAAAGGAACACTTGAACGTGGAGAGACATGGGTCTCTCCACGTCATCTCTATGGTAATGTGGGAAAGGTGGGGTCACGTCTGTCGTAGTCAAACTATCATCGACCCTTTCCAGGTATCATCTCATGCTTCCCAACATGCCTCCCTGTATCCATCTCAGTAGTTGAAGCTTATCTAACTCCTCATCCATGCCTTTGTATGATGGATAGTCAACATATGGCCTCCACACAATATCAACTACCGAAAGGCCCTCCATCATCTCTATAGTATGACACATCATATGTGTCCCTCAAACCCTCCAATAAGTACCCATCATCTGAAACCAACTGAACAAGCCACCCCCATGGTAAAACTGTCATGGTAAAGTGGTGGCACACACACACGATGTGCTCATATGCCCAAAGTAGTGTAATAAATAGGTATAACACATACCAAATCTCCTCAATCTCCCATAGGCCCATAACTCCTATACAACTAAACTAGGAAATCTGGTGCCCAAGAAAATGTATTTATTCCTCTATCATATCCTATAGCACCCCCATCAGTGCTCATGGGAATCTCCCCCTCAAAACTAGCGAAGAGAAAAACATCCCACCACCATAATCATCAGCCTCACGATAGCCTAGTATCATGGATAGGCTGCATACATATCTCCATAAGTGAGACTCGCGTTGTGATACCTCAGCTCGCCCATCACCTCACCAAATACCACCACTATTGGCTCCACTGATGCCTCAGACGAAATGGAATACATTGGCTCCCCAACAATAGGAAGCCATAGGATCCTATAAACATCCTCAAGGTGACGGTCATCTCACCCGTCGGTAAGTGAAAGGTATTGGTCGCAGAGTCCCATCTATCGATGAGAGTGACCATCAAGCTATGATCTGGACTATACGCCTATAGTGTCGGATCGCACTAATTCCAACATCGGTCATGTTCTCCCACTCCTCTATGGTCATGCTAGGCTACATGCACTAGTATGGGTGGTACTTTGTCCCTCATCCTCAGTTGATCTCTCACTGCATCATCCAACACGACCTTGTCAAGACTTGACCAACTCAAATCACCAAAAACCCACCACACAATACCCAACCACATCAATCATGCCTACCCCTTTACCTAATTCACCTACAAACCTACTATCCCTTATCATCAT
The DNA here is from genome assembly GCA_018340775.1 of Taxus wallichiana var. yunnanensis. Taxonomy (NCBI): domain Eukaryota; kingdom Viridiplantae; phylum Streptophyta; class Pinopsida; order Cupressales; family Taxaceae; genus Taxus; species Taxus wallichiana. The sequence continues at coordinate 155,058,160 of CM031240.1, read as the reverse complement.
TACCCACTATCTTAGTTCATTTCACCTACTTACCTATCCCACATCACCAAAATAACATTTTACCCTCTTCCCTCTACATAAATCTTCACCTACCCCTTCCTCACCTATTTTACTTTCCTACCTAGCCCTTCTTTCACCTATTTACTCTAAATTGTGACCGATGTTGGTCACCTTGACCGTCATCGGTCCTCTTGACTAGTGTCGGTCACCAAAACCTTGACGACAAAAACACCAAAGCCAACCGACATCGCTAACCTTTGATCTTCATCGCCTCTGTTTGGCCAAAAACCGAAACCCCATCCCCATTATCACCAAAATTCACAAAAACTAACCTAAAACCTACTCTAACCCACCCAAACCTCTCCTAGCTTCATTCCCAACCCTATTTTACCTACGTTTGACCTTCCCACCCCTCATTTCCTTCATTTTTTTACCCACAATTTCACAAATTAAAATTACACCCAAATTTTAAACAAAACCAATTTCTACAAACTATTTTCAACCAAATGAAGGATTTGGATTGTCTCCTACCTCTACTTGGCACTGTCTCCATGATGGCACGTCTAACTACTGCACCGATGGTCCACTCGATCCCTCTCTCGCCTCTATCATGCCAAAATCAACTCCTCACCTCACAACCAATCAAATCAATCAACTCGATCTCATGGACCCACCATCAAACTAATCACCAGCTACGTGGCTCGCCAACTCAGCTCGATGCCTCGTACTGTCGTTTTCCACTCCTTAACTTCTCCTTTTCATTTTCTAAAAGTGGCAAGGTCCAAATGAATCCATAAAAAGTGGAATTTTCCTTTTTAACCTCAAATCAACATGACCAACGTCGGTCATGTCGAGCCCTATCAATCGACATCAGTTACACTATAACTGGCATCGGTCACCGACATAACCATTTGACCCACCCCATGCCCATTCTACCTAAAACCATTATTGATCCAACAACTTTTGACCTTACCAACACCTATTACACCCTACCCGCAAGCCTACATTACCTATACATTTCCTTAACTACGTTTAGGGACATGTTATTTACCTATACCTTGGCCTTACATGTGCCCTAACCTGAATCACCTTTTGTGACATTTGAATTTGTGTACTCATTATACCTTGCGATGTTGTTACCCATGTTGTTTAGCCTAATGACCTTACCTTGCCTAATGACATGATGTTTATCCGACCATACCTTTGGTGCCATGGAACAAAACCTATTACTCATTCCTACACCAGACCTCATTGTGCTTCATGACCATATCCTATACCTTGGATACCTAAATCACTTCAACCTCATTTAGATAAACCTATCGCCCTTTTGACAACGTAGAGTTTTGCAAGCTCTTCCACCTGGTACCATATCACAATCTATACGTGTGTGTGCATTCGATTGCCATTACCCATTACCCAATATGACCATTACCCATTACCCAAAATGACCATACCCTTACCTACTGACCCTCACTTTCATCAATCACCTATTTATCAAACCACTCCCGACTACTTTTCAACATCAATTTGTAGTTTGAGGGGGATCACCTTCAGCCCTACTTGGGGACAACCTAACCTCCATTTATACTTGGGACATCGACTCCTATTTTTTTCAGCATCACTTACCAATACAAGCTATGCGATAAAAAGGGGAAAATGTAGACACAAAATTTGGGTCACACTCCCCTTGGTCCCCTTCAATCAATTAACGTAATATATTTAATTAATCATGACCCCTTCATCCTATACTAATATTCATCCTCACATTATTAATTAATTTAATTATTTTAATTAAGTTAATTTCACCCTCACACCTCCACCTCATCGTTACACCTCACCTTGGACCCATTCCAAGGGCATTTAACTCACAATGACCGAGTCATCACTCTCAGCACTAAGTCATCACTCCTAGTGTTGAGTCACCACTTAACCTAACTAACTAAGACTTCTTCCTAAACCTAATTGGACTTCTTTTATGACCTTCTTGCCTTCTCTCACGTGAACTCCACTTCCCTAAGTGGACTCAATCAAAATCACACCAAAAATAGTAAATATCTACCTATTTTTGGTAAACCTAGACTTTCTTGCCTTAACCGACGTCGATTATCCCTCAATCGACGCCGGTCACCTAACCACCATCGAGTTACCTTATATACACTTTCACAACTCTTTACACGGGTTGGTCATATAGTTATTGGAGCCTTATTACATTCAAGTGTGAATTTGCAAGCTCTCTTACATCTAGATGATGAACACACACAACCATAGTACAAGACAAGCATTTGGTTCATCTTTCCAGAGTGTTGGAAAACTCACGAAAGCATAGAGGCCGTATTGCCGCGGCACTGGACTCAAGCACTTCTTCTCCGATCAACCATCAACCATCCCAACTCTCAAGAGATGTAAGACATCAAGTAAGTATTATGGTTCTAATCATTTTATTTATTCCTTTTGTAGATCTCTTATTCCTTTCAGTAGTTGATTTCCTTTATTTCTTGTACATCACCTTCCTCCCACCAACCCACTATTCAACCATCCCAAGAATTTTCACCATTCTAAACCTCCTCCTTAGTATCCTTGAGTCTTCTCAGCCATATTACGACCCAAACCATACTACCCTCTCTCTTTATGTAATCACGAGAGCCTAAAAACCTCTGTTTAATAATTTACTATCAAATTTCCCCTACCGACATTGGTCACCTTAACTATCATCGGTCTCCCCTCTCTACGGCATCGGTCACCAAACCGATATCGGTCACTATGTTTTCTGTTAACCTTCACCAAACTACCTCTAACATCACCTAAACTTCACCTAGACCTTACCAGATACTTTTGTGGCCTTACATGACACCCCTTGTGACATGTCCCAACCAAAAACATACCTTTCTTGATGCTAGATTAGTTTAGATTTTAATACTTTTCTTAATCTAGTTTTTTGATAACATTTTGAGATACCTAAATCAAAGTGTTAGCAATAGGAACTTTATTTCTCGTATTTACTTTCATTGATTTGATTAAAAAATAGTGGATTGATAGCCATCTAGGAAGTATCACACTTCTCGGAACTAGCAATCGCTAGTCCATTGTCATTTGCTATTTAATATCATTTGGTGGTCTTGCTTTGCATCTATAGGTAGTCCTTCCCAGAAAAAAAGGAGTTCTCTACGATCATCTTGGATAAAGTCAAGAAGCGCGCGCATAAGCCTTCGACCTATATATCATAGGTATTCCTCTCTTGATCATTACTTTATCTATTTTATTACACAATCATTTGGTGAAACAAGTGAGACCACATGTCTACAAAAGAAAGGTGTTACTCTCCAATGTAGATATAAATCCCTTGGCTACTACAAGAGCATCCATCTTTGTCCATAGATGCTAAAGGAAATAAAATGAACACACATGCATGTAATGATACATGCATGAAAATCCATAATCCAAAAATGCTCACAATTTAGCGAGCAAATGTCAATCGTCATCTATTGTGTCATGCCATGCGATTTTGAACTACATAGCTAAATACACATCAAAGGTAGATAATAAATCACAGAGATACCACCACATGTTGAAAACAATATAAGATATTGTCAACATTGAAATCCCAACAAACCTCGTGCATACAAGTAAGTTCCTCTCAAAACCATAGTTGATCGTGACATTGGTGTATAGGAAACATGCCACATGATTAAAAAAATCTCTCTCAATGCGTACTCATACATTCATTTCCTTTTAGTTAGTAAGAAAGTTTTCAAGTGCATGCTCGTGAACACAACAACATTCCCAAATCCTACTTTCATTGATGCTTACATGCAACATCCATCACATCTAGAATTGTTCCCCTCTTCGAGGCTACCCAAACATGGTATTTCGACAATCAAATAAGAGGAGCCTAGTGGAGGAAGAAAATCCATGGTAATCATTCATGAGTATCCTCGTCACTACGATGTACATAAAGTTGACGACCCTTATTTTGAAGACTTTTGTTGGTCATAGATTCTCCTTTACAATACATTCGATACAAGACAAACATTTGCATCACCAGAGTAAATAGTTGAGCATTGGGGAGAAATGAAAACAATGTACCATCCTTTGCATGTATAGAGGACCAAAAATAATAGAAGTATTGTTGGAACATAAAGAAGTGACAATAAGTCATAATAAGTTTGCACCATCCACATGGAACTACAAAAATGGGAACACATATCCCTAATGTACCCTTGTAGTAACACAACAATTTATGACCTAAACATATTAGGCCTCGAGACTTCGATAGAAGCCATGATTGGTCAAAGCATGGTGTCCCCCTAGCTTGCAGAGCAAAACACCTACATTTATAGATCATGCAGAACATCTCAAGACCCACATTTGAATAAGTGCCACATAAAACCATCCAATACCATTGCTTCTATCTACAAAACAAAATCTAGCTTACACAATTGTTGTCGAACACGCCAACAAGCAAAGATAGCTCCGCCCTTAAATATGAATATTCAAGGTACAATTGGTATAGGAAATTCCTACATCATTCAATGCATAAAATATGCACTATAATCACCCAATAACATAAGCAAGTCAACCATTCTTGTCCCGGATCCAACAAACATTGCTACATTCAACATAGATGCATGTATTATACATTCTAGTCTTTGAATACCAATTCGCAAGATGAAGGATCTCAAAGGACAAACACTAGTAGTTTTTCAAGAACAAATGAAAGGAATAAAATATGTTCTCATAGATGAAATGATCTTTTTAGGGCCAAAGGAAAGTTCTACATGATTCAATGCATAAAATTTGCACTACAATCACCCAATAACATAAGCAAGTCAACCATTCTCGTCCGGATCCAACGGGTATTTTTACATGCAACATAGATGCATGTATTAAAAATTCTCATCTTTGAATACCAATTCACGAGATGAAGGCTGCGAAGGAAAAAAACTAGCAGCTTTTTTCAAGAACAAATGAAAAGCATAAAATATGTTCTCATAGATGAAATGATCTTTTTAGGGCCAAAAACTACCGAGCAAAATAAACGGTAAGCTGCGTGAGGCATTCCCCTACATAGAAATGAAGATTTGGTGGATGCTTAATCATATTGGTCGGTGACCTAGGTTAGTTGATGCAAATCATATAGTTTCAAGCATACACTCAACAAATAAACAAGGCTTCATACTAACAACCTCACCTACTTTGCATAAGAGGATTGTTCCAAGCCCAAATAGGCTTATAATTTGCAATCTTGTTATGGTTCACCTTGAATGATTCATATAACCATCATACTCTATTTTTACATATTTCATACATATTGCAACTACCCATTCAACCTTAATTAGTTCATTCTTCATGCCAAACTCACTTGCACATACCTTATTCATTCCTTTGTGCTTCTCAACTAACTCTTTCTCCTACACATGCAACCTTTGGCTTCCTAACCTCACCAATGATTTTCATCATCCTCTTCCCCATGCCATCACCTCAAAGTATTGTTAGAACCAACAATGATTAGTCTCTAAATAACTCGAGCATAAATTGTACCAATCTAGCTCTATGAAATTGCCATATTGCTCTTCTTTACTAGTCTCTAGTCCAAAACTTGCATCTTTTGCTCTTCAAGAATCTCGGTATCATCTCCACTCATATAACTTGTACACATGCCTTAAATCATTGTTAGATCAATCAAATAAATGACCACAAAGCAAACCAAACCCCAATGTTCACTTATTTGGCAAAACTACCCTCTCATACCCTTAAGACCAACTTCATTGCCCAATCCATGATTGGGAATATTTAGAGGTGCCCACAACAATTTGTAAACTCAATTAGCTCTCTTTCATGATCCATGAAGTGCATGAAAAATTTAGAACCTAACTCTCAATCCTCCTCTTTGAATCACATTTTACTCCTTTAACTCTCAAAGGCCTAACTAGCCCGATCTCGAGACATTTCCCTCCACAAACTTACTTTATAGATGGGTTCAAGAAACTAAAAGGCATCTTTGAGTACCCATTTCAGGGTTCATCTTGTCTAAAAGTTTCACGAATGAAGGACCAAGATATACTATACCTCCTTTATTATTAAGTCCTTTCCATTAGGTCTCTAACTATGTGCCTAGGGTTTCCTCAAGATTATCAAGGATAACTAAAGATTCTTCCAATGAAAGCTCAAATTTTCTTCTTTAATAGTCAAAGGATATTGCACTCATTGTTCCTTCCAATTTTCAAATCTAGACTTCATGATTTGCACATGCAAATACTAAAGCCCAGCAATGCCCTATCTATAGACTATAGTACACCCCGAGAGGTATAAATGTTTATATCTTTCTTACCATGGATTTTCAAGACCTCAAATTTTGCATACATGACTATGGTGCATCTCCCTCATCCTTATTCTAACAGTAACTCATGAAAGTACATAAAACATCTTCAACCAAGTAAATAGATACCTACATGTACATGAAGAAGGGCAAGGTATGAAACCCTCAAGACTAAATATTATAACTTATGAGCCTCATTCAAAGGAATTCCTCACACTTTACTTAATGAGATTATTGATCATGACTGCCTTGTAGATATCAAGCATCTTAACATGAATAACAAGCTAAAATTTGCTTTCAATGGTGAAAACACCGTCACTGACTCATCAGATAGAAGATTAACAAACATGGAACAAATAAAGAACAAAACAATTTCTTCTTATCATCAAGGCAATGCACTCATCATCCCAACAATATGAAGATGTCCAAGAACAAGTCTAAATACACCCTTTCACAGTTTGCATTCATTTCTTGCCAAAATACAGTCACACACCTACATCCCCTTATACAAACTTTTGTCTCTTCAAGCTAATCAAACAGAGTAATCAATACATGAATCTACATGCACTCTTTCCTAGAGATTCAAACACACTCTACATGGTTACTAATAATAATCCATAACACATGATTGTCAAACTCAAATTTCATGCACAAAAGACAAGATTTCCATATTTCAAAATAGAGCTATCATACACACATGACCATTGTTCAAAATCATGGAACTCTTCCATTTCTCATTTTTCCTTCCTCGGGGGATGTGCCCTCACTCCCTCTCCTCTTCCATACTCAAATCCCTCATGCATGCAACTACTCCCTTACTTCATAATTGTCACTTTTTTTTACTTTTCCACTTCCCTTCAATACATGATGGAATTTGTTAACATTTTTAGACATTTTATGACTTGGAATCTCCTAGGACTCATTTCTAACCCTATTACTCTTGTTCACACTTTAACCATCCCATTATTTGACCTTGGCAAGCCATATTGGCTCATGACATGCTTTGAGATTTGAATTTACATTTAGGAGGGAAAACACTATTTTGAATTTTCAAATTCTTGACCACCTAAAACTTACCCCCTTTGACTCCATATACCCAATTTGACCTCCTTGACCTCATAACCATGGGAATTTTCTTTAGTTGAAGTTATTTGAAGTTCATGCCTTTATCTCTAGTGGGAAAATTCCAAATATGCTCCAAAGTGTTGGCAGCCACACATGTTTACTACTCCTCCTATTGGGTGCCCTCAAAAAATCGGTGTAAAAATTGGAAAGATTGCTCAAAGCTTTCATCTAGACCAATGCCTCTTTTGGCAAAGGTTTCCAAAGTTACATATGTGAGACTTCACGCTTTGCCTCCCAGGAGATTTTGGAGGGCTAGGCCTCATTGATATTTTACGTCAAGGACAAGCTCTTTGCGCCAAATGGATAATTCGTTGCACGGAAGGAGAAGAAGCATGGAAGGTTCTGCTGCGAAATGGCATTGTTGAAGGTTCCCCCTATGGCCATTCAACTTGGAAAGGCATTGGCTTCGCCAACCTTCTCATTGCCCCTGTTCTATCAAAGTGGTTGGCACTTTTGTGCTCAAAAGCATTTGGAAAGCTGGGAACAGATCAAACCATGGCTTTAGTGGAAGGGCAATGGTTTCCGTGATGGACTTTCATTCAATCATCACTCCTTGTGGTGGTCTCATGTCATTCAATTCCAGGATCGGTTTCTTGCAAAGGTTTCTTGGATTCTTCGCTACGCGCCTTTTAGGTGAGACATTCATACTATCCAAGGCATTTTCTACAAGTGAACTCGGTCTTGGCATCCCCGCACAAGCTCAAGGCTCAATTCAAGCTGGCACTGCCTGACCGGGTTGTCATCAACGACATTATTTCCTTTGTGTTAGATTGCATGATCCATAAGATCTTTGTTCTCCCATCTCGTCCTTGGTGGATAGACTAGAAGTGGTTTGTGGACACCCCTTCCGGAATTACTCAACTGTGCCAAGGTTATGTCTAGGTTTCACTCACTTGCCTATGGTGGGCAAGCTTAATTCATGTTGGGGTTACATTCCTCTCCATCCAACGAGAGAAGGAGATTCGATACATTGTTTGGTCCGCCTGTGTCGAACCCAAAATTGCTCACTTTCTGTGGTGCATCCTACACCAGGGTCTTCCTATTGGTGTCTAGTTGGTTCACCTTGGTGTTTTGGCTCCCAAGTGTCCCTTTCATGGCATAGAAGGCTTGGAATTGAATTCATTCTTTCTTCCTTCCCTTCCATCTCGAATGCTTCCCGTGGCAAAGATATTCTCCTAGAGACAATCCCCATATGCCTCACAAGTTTTCCTAAATTTGGCATGCTTTCAGAAGGGAAATTCTCATATGGCTTTGGAAAGAAGGAGTTCTTATTTATTTGCTAATGTTGAAGATTACCAACAATTCTCTATTTATAACAAGTTGGTGGTTATCACAAATGTATTGCTACGTATCCAAGTGCAAGCGAACAAGGTGGAGCATCTTCGGACTCTTCTTCGGCATTGGGGCAATGCCCTTGCAATGTTGCTAACGAGTCGTTGTCCCCCTCTCGTCGTTCTCCACCACCCGGTGGTGCCAGTGGTCGTCCTCAAGGTGGCAGTCGACGAAGTCACTCACAACACTGCTCATCCAATTGAGCTCATTGATCCCCGCACAATCGGCCTCCACAGAGGATCTTCTCAGTCAACTCGCCACAGGGGTTGGGATGCCCATCCTTTGCCCGGGCTATTAGCTCGGTCGGGGCTTGTCGACTACCACCGAGCCGCTGCACTCATGATAGTTGAAGTCTTCCGCCCCGCCCGACAAATTTTCTAGGATGGTTATCGCCCACTTGGGCGGCTGCTGAGGACACTAAAGAAGGAAGCCAACCTAGCTCTGGATGGGATGTGCTGGATAGTGGCAAGGACTTGCCAAGTTCTAGTGGCATGATCAAGATCCGCCCCTATTGGTCAACAATTTGTAGCAAAGAACTTAATTTCCTTTGCTTCTTTGTTTAGTGTTTTTTTGTAATCGGATGTATTCCTAGGCTTTTGTTTGCCTAGTTTGGACTCGTGGCTTTGGGGCGTGCTTCCATACCACCCGATTTTTTGTGAATAATCTTGTATCATTTTACTTGTTAATATAATATAAGATCCTATTCATCAAAATAATAATAACCCTAGCCGTCCATTTGACAGGCTAGAGCGCGTCAAATTCCAGGCCTCGTAATAAGAAATATAAGAAAGATAAAATGCACGCCTGCCATATAGCTCTGTCGGTCTTTACGAAAACGTAAGCAATGGGAACTCCTGTAACTTATAATTTATCATCTAGATCCCGCTTCAAATGCTCTCCTGGTCACCTATTAGAGGGATTAGGAGAAATGGCCAAAGATGGAACAAGTTTTCTCAAGTGAGAGCTGAGGAGCACTCTGCCAAATTAGTTACATTTGTTGGTAAAGGTGGAGCAGGAAGACAACCTGTGCCGTGCTGGCTGCTCAGGTTCCTCCCTTAATTCTCTTTTCGTTTCTGTTTTTGATTTGAAGGCCAATTTTCATTGGGTTGTTTGATTTCAATGCAAATGGCAATGTTATTGTTGGGTATCCTGTGACATTGTCGTGCTCAAGGTTGAAACTTTCGTATGGTAAAAGACAATCCATCAAAAAAATTACGATAAATAGGAGAAAATATATGGTAAATTGAATATATAAAAAAATATGATAATTTTTTATACTTATCTGAATATTCACCATATGATAGCTCTTCTTCATCACTACTTACATTTTCATAGTATTCTGCAACATTTTGTTTATCTGTTTGTTTGCAGAATTGTTGTATTGAGTGTTTTTCACAAAGCATTTTGTCAAACAGTTGGCAGACAATCTATGTAGTAGTTGTATTCCATTTTTTTAATACAATTTACCAGCAACACACCTCCTTAGCTCTGGCTGTTATCACCTCTTTCTAAATGTTGTTAAGTGTTGTGTATCTTCCAAGTACTGTTGAGCTGCTGAGAACCAAGTAAATGCTTCTAAAAATAACCACAAAATCTTCCAAACGCCACTCTAAAGCTGCTGACTTTAAAATTTTGAAAATTTTCCACTTATTATGGTGTGGATTAATAATAAATAACATATATTATTTCAAATCCTTTGTTTCTGGATTTTTTTAAAAATCAATTAACATAATTTCGTGTTTTTATACTGTCTATAAGAAAAACTAAAAAAACGGAAAATTACAGAAATTTAACCGTATTTGGTAACTATGGTTGTGCTACACCCAACTAGCGGTATATATCTAATTCGACTCTTTATTGTGTCTCAAGGATTTCAATTCTTCAGTAGTTTATGAGATAATTTTTTTGGATTTCATTTTTATTAGAATGTGGAATGTTAAATATAAATGTCATTGTTGGGTTTCCTAGGATAATGTGAATTTTTTATTCTTTTGGTGTTTTTCAAACAAATGATTTGGAGGCCAATTTTCATAGGGTTGTGGGATGCTCAATGGTAATGATTTTATGTGGGATTTTATTCTTATTCATTTCAGACTTTCATGAGTGGTCATTAACTTGAAACTTGACATTTTCCTGATGTATTGTTTGGTATTGATTGAAGGCAAAGAAACCCACTTAGCACACAAGCAACTCCGAGTGTTTGTCAGTAGGGGAGAAAGGGTGATAGTAATCCAGAGTGTTGGTTTATTTACCCTCTATCCTCCTTCCCTTCTAACATATGATATTGTTGGGTGTCCTCAAAAGTTGCTGTGAGTTTCACTATTTTTTTTCTCAAGCCGAGCTCATCAGCACTGGACAGTAATTCTGCAAATGATTTTGTTCTTTTTTGGCAACATCCTTTTGTTTTACTTGTCTTTTTGGGTAAGGCAGCCTCCTGCTGGAATGGAATCCTGGAGGATAGGATGACACTCTATCGAACTCATTAGTGAACGGCCTTGTTGACCTATCTTAACTTTATCTTGAAATAATTTTTGGTTCTCAATTTCATTCTATTATTTGTTTAGTCATTGTTGATTTTATGGGAACCATTGGGTACCTTTTTTCCATTCCATGTGTCTTTACTCCAACTCTCGCATATCTAAATTGATGCATTTCAAAGGTAGTTCCACCTTTACTTCAGCAGTAATGGAAGTTCAGAATGTGATATCTTAAGGAATTGTTCTTTTGGAAACTGAGTTGTTCTGAATCAACATAGGTCTAATGCATTTTGTGCTTGGTTATGTAGTACTATGCAAGCATGGGTTTGAGAACATGCCTTGTAATACAGTCACAGGATCCCACTGCAGAATTCTTGCTTGGTCGGAAGATAGGGAACACTCCTCCTGTAGGGAAAGATACCTTGCACGTTGTTCGGTTGGAATCCACCAAGGTAGTCATTGAGTCTTTTTGTTATTTCTTGATTTATGTAAGAGGCCATTTACAGTTTAATTAAGAGAAAAATCTTATTGCTCAGAGGTGATTCTAACTCTGCCATATTTATATGCAAATGGTTGTAGATGCTTCTTGAACCTCTTTCTCAATTAAAGAAGGCAGATAGCAGGATTAATCTGACCCAAGGAGTTCTTGGCGAGGTGGGTAGAGGATCTCTGTCCTTTCCCTGCTAGCAAACATAAGACACCATTTTCTCTTGCTTTCTATAAACAAGTGTAGGGATCTAGAGAGGGAAAGGTATAGCATCGGTCAAATTGCACTCTATGAAGATGCCTGTTTTTTTTTTTTTTTTTAAAGTTATTAGCTTATGACATCATGTTTAATCAACTGTAATAAGTTTGAACTTCAACGTAAGAGCATCTCTTCTTGGACCATCTTCATTGCAAATTAGATTGTGGGTGAGGAACTCGGCGTGCTTCCAGGGATGGATTCAGTTTTAGCAATAGGAGCATTGGCAAAATTGATACGATTTGTAGGAGGAACTGGAAGCACCAAGGAACCGGAAAGGAAATTTGATGTGATTGTATATGATGGAATAAGCAGTGAAGAAACCTTGCGGATGGTTGGTGCCTCAGAGATATCAAGGTTCTGCAACTTCTACTTGCCCCTTTTCCCTCAAGAATGATTTAAGGGATTAGATGATTCTACAATAGATGTGTTTTCTAGTAAGCTAATTGTTAAGTTGTGTCAGATGGTACATGAGGTATCTACCTAACCTTGCTGAGAAGACTGATATAGGGAGATTGACAGCACCTTCATTTCTGAAATTGACAGTAGCTTCCCTAAATCAAGACAACAAAGCTGATTCTGGTGGACAAACAAGTGCCAAAATTTGGGATGTTGCAGACAACATTTTGGAGGTAAACATATAATTGTAACGTATTGGATGATAGGCATTTTTTATTTGGGTTGAGTTTTGATAACTGCAATCAGCATTAGATGTTGCAGAAAGGTTCAAGTGCATTTGCAAACCCACTGAAGTTTTCCTGTTATCTTGTAATGGACCCCAGTAATTGTATGTCAGTTAAGGCTGCATTAAGATATTGGGGCTGTGCAATTCAAGCTGGCACTAATGTATCTGGTGCGTTCTACCTAGCTTCTGCCTCCAATGGAGCATCAAATAAAGGACCAATTGAAGAGAAGTTTTTCCCATTAGCCACTGCTGGTGTTCCCTTTCTGTCTATGGATTCTGTCATCAACTGGGACATTGCCATCAACAATCTGAACGAGGATGCAAGGAAATTGCTTACTTTAAAAAGTGGCAACAGTAGAAGCATATCTCCAGTCACATTTGATCAAACCAAGAAGACACTGACCCTTTTCCTGCCAAGATTTGACAAATCAGATATCAGACTATCTCAAGTAGGTTTTCTATCTTTAAAACTTCAAATAAATTGTTATATTTATTAGCTTCTGTGGCACTTTGGTATATTGAAAAAATGATGCATTAGATTCATGGGTGCTAAGACAAATTCTAGATATAGAATTCATTATGATAATTACTTATGCATCATATATAGTAAATGAAAACATAAAGATCATGCATAAGCGTTCTAATATTGGCAGGTTGATACAACATTACAAATGAATCATATAAAAGAATTAGTGCATTTACAATCAGATACATTAACCATCACTAGCCAACATCTATTCATAACATATCAGATTGTAAAGTAGGGAGGTATTCAGAAGCAGAGAAGTAAGTTGTTCCTAATGTCCACCAAAAGCCTAGCTTGCACACGCCAGACACAAGATATTTTGGTTAATCAATCATCTGTAGTTCTTTTATATATGCTTTGAATCCAACACCGAGACTGCATGTGAATGGTAATTGAAAGTATTTGGATTTGGAGAATCCTCAATCCCTTTGATTAAAATTTGCACATCAGTATTTTCCACATGGACAAAGAAATGGGAATGGCACCAAAAATCTGAGTTTGGGCTTTAAATGAAAACTTTCATGTTCCATAAAAATTCAAATTATCAAACTTCAAATCCATCCTTGTGTTTCTAGAAAACAGTGTTTTTCTGTTCCAATACATGAAAGGTTTCCTCAATATTGGTGGTTCCAAGAAGTCTTAACAATGTTGTTGGGTGGCTTGGGTATTTTCAGGTTTTATACTCCACAATTCGTCAATGAAGAAACTTTCTATTAAATGACTATTATTGGTGTCCTATTATTCTTTGCAGTAATATTATTGTAGACAGCCCAAGTTGCACCAACGAAGATGTTTTTGGTGCTTTAAAACTTGCTTAGGAAGAAACTTTCTATTAAATGTCTATTATTGCTGTTTTTTTCTTCTTTGCAGTAATATCATTGTAGACAACCCAAGTTGCACCAACAAATTTTTATTTTGTGCTTAAAAACTTACTTTCTGAAATGTTCAACTTTAAACAAATGAAATTTTGATAAAATGAGGACTTAAAATGAGAAATGGAGATTATTTCTCTGCAGGTGGGTCTAAGTTATGTTTATTTTCTAAATGTAACTTATTTATGAGAAGTTTGCATAAATCATTTCTATTATATTTCACATATTCCTGATGTGTAAAAATCTTTGGATGCAATGTGCAGTGGAGGGGGATCTGAACTGCTGGTGGAAGCAGGTGACCAAAGGCGCATCATAAATTTGCCAATTAAAATGCGAGGAAAGGTAACAGGAGCAAAATTTGATAATGGAAGTCTTTTAGTTACCCTGAAATAAATTTGAGACAAATGCATTTGCTACCATGTTGCCGATTTATATGCCTCACAAAGGAAGACGGAAGAGAATACAATTCTGGAAAAAATATTATGGTCTGTTTTCCAGCCTGATTTTTGTGTTCTTCCTAGACCTTTATTTCCAAAAAAAGCATAACTTGTTTTTGTGCCTTGTATCCTCTTCCATTACCAATCTGGCACTAAAAATACAACATAATTGTCTGCAAATTTCCCTGGCAAATATTATTATTGCCACGGGAGTTTTCTCTGATTATTTGTAAGAAGACTTCTGCAGGTTATTGCATTTTGGTTGCCATAGACATTCTCTGATAAACAACACATTGTATTTAGCATTGTTATAAATAATTCTTAATACGAAGTTAATGTTCTGCCACTGAAAATGATCATCCAAGGTATAACTAGGACTGACAATTCATTCTTCCTCGACAACATTAAATTTGCATTGTATACATGTGCAGAAAACTGAATACATGCTAGAAGTGGCGTCGTAGTCGTCAACTGTATATCAAGCAGTAGAATTGCTGTAAAAGGAGATAACACCTCTGGAGGGACATGCACTAGAAACTTTCCACTAAAAATTGAAGCATGCTCACTACAATATGCCAACTATTTGCAGTATCCATAAGCTAACAAAGCCTTATCCCCAAAACAAATAGAAATCAATAAGAACTGCTTTGGATGGTATGGAGAGAATAGGGTGTGAATCCATGTCCAAGCATCTTGAGCTTTTCAACAAAACAAAAGAAAGTGCTTAACAAGCTGAGCTCTTGCATGCAAGGGATTTCGCGTTGGCAACACCCAAATGTACAAGCCTATTGCCCAATTGCCAAATGAAGGTTCTTATTAGATGAGGCACCGTGCAAAGTGGGGTTTTTGAGCTCTTATGAAGCACTCAAAATGAAACTAGCAATTTTTTAGAGGAGTTAACATGCTCTATGTTGTTTAGTTTGTTTTGAACAGCTGAGCCCAATTAAAGTCAAGCATAGGCAACTTTAGAGTGTATCTCAAACATGCAGTATCAACATTCCACTTCCATTCCTTCCTCCATATTACTAGAGGAGGGAGAGAAGGAGAGACAGAGAGAGCGCTTATGGAGGAGAGTGTTGTGTATGATTTCTTGTATTGCCATGAAGGTGGGAAAATTTGTTATAACTGATGTCTTGTTTGAAGTTTGCCTAACAACCAGTCTTTAGTAGACCGAGAAAATAACTTTGACGTTCTTAATGTCTTTCCTAAAAGTCTCAAAGCTTTTATTTGAGGCATCTCTACAAGGCACTTATCATTAAGTATTAGGATAGCACATCACCATAATGAATGGTCATTAATAGAAATCCCAATGCTAAATATATATCTCCATCTTGCCTCAAGCGTGACTTAATAGCATGCCAAAAGGTTTAGAAATGCTCTAAATAACAAAAGTGCATTCAATATCCAAAGGTGTAGGTAGAGGGGTAAGCAAGGTTTGAAGGCCAAGTCCCACCCAACATGCTTTCCCATAAGGACTATGTTGTTCAATGCCTTGTCTTATAAGTATTTTCCTCGCTTCATTTCATAATACAACTTGGACGATCCACTTGGCAAAGAGGGCAATGCCCTGGTTGTGGATGTCAATAATTCCTAGGCCTCCTTTGTTTATGGAAGGGCAATAAATATCCCAAGCTACTGTATGAAAACCCACAGTTATTTAAATTGATGACTGCACCTTATAGTTATCACCCTTCATAACTTTCAAGGTCTTTGAGGGACACATTTACTTTGTGATCAAGTTTGACTGATTAGGTCAAGTGTGTGAGTCATGAGTTACTTGAGTTGATTGATAGACAGATCTTCAATTGCATGTGTCAAGTGTCAAGTGTCCAATTGATTGCATAGATGCAGCGTAATGATAACTCCCCGACTGGGAGAGGCAATCATCATGATGTGAGTTCTATTTAAGCAGAAGTGCTAATATACAAAGTTCTTATATGAACAAATAAAGTGTAGAATGCTGGAATTTATTACAACACTAGTTTTTGTGCAGGTTATAAGTATTTTCAAGTGCTAAAGCCAATAATTTCTCTTTGTTTGTTATTCTCCTAATTTCTTTGGATTGGTTTTTCTGCTTGCATGGTGTTCTAAAGGTGTTACTGTTTCTACAAACTTGCTGCAATTTGCAAATCAACAACTTTGATTTTCAGAAACATCATTGATAGGCACTTAAGATATTGTTTGTAGATTGCACTCGATGTTTGCAGACCTGTTGCCATGTGTGTTTAGCAAATATTGCCCACAAGGCAGAAAAATCTTCACAACCATAATATATGATTGGTTAGATTTTTCAGAAAAAAATTAATTGAGGAAGATTTCTCTTGATTGGTTGGGCTTTTCAAAAACTTCATTTATCATTTTTTATTTTAATAAAAAGGAATATTTCTCTTGATGTGTTATGCTTAGGTGTTTCATACACACATTGGTTCAGCTAAATTTAATGGGGCGTTTAGACTTGAGGTTTGTCCCTCACCTCCATGGAATTGTTAAATTGTTGATGTCGATACTAATGTTGTCAGCCATAAAATTACGGATTAAGTGAAAACAGACTTTCAATAGTGATGATTAAGAATTATTTGGTACATATTTGATAATGATATTTACGAGTTATGTTTTATAATCACGGGTTCAATGTTCAATGGATTGCCAATGTTAAATGGTGATCAAGAAATATCTTTAGGTTCATTTCCAACTCCAAACTCCAATTGGGGGTCGGGTTGGAGGGGGGGTGGGGGTGACGGGGGTAAGAGGGAATGGGGGCAGTTCTCTTTGTTATGCTAATATATTTTATAAATAGAAATTGTTTTGACTAAATTTAATAGAGCTCGATGAACCATCTACTCGAACACAAATAAAATCATTCATAATGTAGTTTTAATGTTCAAGATTTTCAATGAACTTTCAAGAGCAATGTGTCCCTCATGTTGACATACTTGGCAAACCATTTGGTGTTGATATTAATGTTTGTGTTAAGTTATATAATCAATGGATCAAGTAAAAACAATTTATCAAATATTAAATGGTGATTAGGAACTAAGATTTATTTGTAAGGTTAGTGATGAAGGATTTCAAAGTAGGTGTATGTAATCTTGTTGAATCAGTATAAATACACATGCACTGATTCCACTCAACATGTACACACAAGTGTGGGAGGTGTGTTTTCAAAAACACATGGGGCCAACTCAGGCTACACTCTTAGACTTGCTAATATTGTAGGGTTACGTTTTGTTCTCAAGAGGTTATTGTATATGGTTGGGTTCTGTTTAAAGTGTGAGTGAACATTACTCTCTGTTTCAAATGTCTGCAGAATTTCACTAGAGATTTTAGACATGTATACTAATGAATTAGTTCCACCAAACCCTGATAGAACATATACAATATATTTGTTCTTTCACAATAGAGTTACAGTTTGAAATAGTAAACAAAACCGTTAAGGAGATTCTTAAAGACAACAATGATGCGATACAGAAACATTGGGGCATTGGGTATGTATAGTAACAACTTAGGGCCTTCTATTCCAGATGCTGAACATGGAAAGCTGCCCTGATGATAAGAAATGTAGTCAGTTAGACCAGTAGAAAACCCACCAACCCAAACCCACATGATAGACATGTAATTTAAAAAAAAAAGCATCAGAAGAGATTCAGTCTTTGGATCTAAAAGGGATAATAAATAAGACATAGAATTGCAACCGTAAACCTTGCATCTAGAGGAGATGGGCTGCCCCAAATAAATCATCAGCAAGGCTTGCGGGTCCTTCAAAAGGACTCTCAAGCATTGAATTCCAGTGATAATATTCAGATCTGAGATGCAACCCTGCCCATGACAAACCCAAGGGTTGTATACCCCATGAAGACACCCAAAAATGACACAAAACAAATCAAATCATAGACTCCCGTGTCAAACAGACAAATCCAAACACAACAAAGTTCAAACAGTTGTCAAACAACTTGCCATCCTAAAATCCCTAAACTAGTGTCATCTTCGTTATGGGTCCTTACAGTAGTTCCAAGAAAAAGGTAAGTATGATACATGGCACATTGTAATTGCAAGAAGCTGCATGACAGAAAAATGATGAGAAATACAAAATCCAGAAATTCAATTGAACCATACAAATAAAGAACTCCATGTATTTATCATCAATTTGTAGCATTTTTGCCAGAAATAGTATTTATTCAACTATTCGAATATTAGATTTAAAATTTTATCGATAAGAGAATAAGTTTATTACACCTATTAGATCATATTTCTGCGGCAAAGCCAAATTAAACCAAAACTGCATCTGAAGTTCAAACATCAAACTGAAAACACTTTCACAGCATCACCTCAATGCTATCCCTCAACTAACAGACACTGATATAAATTACGTTAAGAGGTGACGTAATATGAACTATTTAAGGCACTGATTTTGGGTAAAGCAAAGTAGATTCACTCAAATGGACATCACACATATTCAAGAAAGCTTTCAAATTCAAGCAAACATGTCATCATTTAATCTAATGTCATCAGCATTTCAGTGCCAAATAATAATGCAGAAAATAGGCACAAAGTTCAAGCCTCTGAGAAAATATACCAAGTACCTTAATCCTCTGAAGTGTGCTTGATCAGGACATAAAATTTGTTTAAAATGTTGAGAGATAGTTGACAATACGCTGCTATTCAGAACTATGTTCATCAGATGAGCTTTTAACAGTTGAAAAATCTTAAAGCACTTGAGATAACAGATATCATTCTTGCCAATAAACTTATTATTTAGTTGCCACAAACTCAAGATTGGAAGCTTAAATAAGACAGTGCCAAGAAAGATTTGCTTCACCACAGTGTTGAACTAGGAGTTGGAACTGATAATAATTGTTGCCAATGTAAACTATTACACTGGATCATTCCCAACTTTACTTCCATGTTTCCATTCAGCAAGCTGAAAAGAATGCATGCAAGTGTGATCCACAATTCTGGCCTTACGTGAAAAAGTAATGGTCATCTCAATTTATATTAACGAAAGACTTTTTCAACTTGGACAAAAAATAAAGATCAAGACAAGAACATATTATTCTGTAATTCAACCATAAAAATCTGCCTCCACTAAAAGGTCTTTCTATTTTTGAGCCAACGAAGAAGATGGTTTTGGAATTATTTCACTGTCTGTTGAAGAATTCTCATCTTCATTCTTTTTTCAGCCCTGCCTTCTCCCGTAGCTCATCAAGCTTTTCCATTATCTTATTCATCACATCAGGCTTCACAGTTCTTGCTTCAGCAGACTCAGATGGGGGCAAAACTATGGTCAAGAACAATGTGCCAAGGCCAACAAGAGCCTCCCTCCGCACCAGGCAAGGTTGCAAGCTAACCACTTCCATTTGCTCGTTTCTTATCTGCTTTAAACAGAATAAAAGCATATGCAAGTTATATCAAGGTAATTGAAAAATAATCCCAATGGATTCGAAGATGAACAACTAAAAAAATTGAAATCACTGTTTTGATAATTTAGCATGCTCTTACCAATATCAGGAACAATTTTACAAACTTTCATAATATGATAGCGACACCACTTTGCAGTATCTAATTGCTTATAAGAATCAAAAGGAACTTGGTCACTTTATTTTCCAACATGCTCATTTATAGAACTAATGCCTCAAAACATAAAGTTTCATGTTCATACTTCATAGGTTCAATTGACCGGGTCACTCTTTGGAGATGGTAAGGATCATCATTTCATCATGCAGTTTTGATCTTCAAACTCGAAGTCATAATCTGCAGAGTTACAAATCTAGAATTTATTTATCCAAAAAGGTAATTTTCCAAAGATGGTCATGTTCAAATGAATTCCACCAGCACCATGATGAACAGCTTAACATATCCCTTTAGAAACCTTCAGTACAGTGACGAACTTAAGTTACCAGGACAGGTTCAGGTGTGCATGTGATGGTTTGCCATTCTTTGGGACCCCAGTTGCAGTTCGGCTGGGGTATGACTGTACAAATATATAGAATTAGATTAGTATTTTGTGGGATTTTTATTCTGTGATTTTTAGTCATTTGACAAAAGACATCCACGAGTAGTCATTACTCTTAGTGACATATTTCCTCATGTATTTTTGGTAATCATAACAAAGCAAAGGGACCCATTTTAGCACACAAGCACCATAGCGGGGAGGAATGGTGAATATAATTCACCATGTTGGGCTTCTCAACCTCTAGCCCAAAATCACATGAGTAAAAATCTCACAAAAATAAATAATCTAATTAAATTGCTCATGAAGCTATCAACTTAACATAAAATATAGTTAGGTATCAGGATGATAGAAGAACCCTAGAAGTATCAGTACCAATATCAATAGCAGAACCATAGAGTACAGGTACAGAGCCTCCAGGCAGTCCCTGGTAATGTTGTGATGAACAATTTAAAATTGCTGTACAATGATACTATATTTCAGTTCAACATATCCGACCTTTGGAAAATGATACTTATTTTGTTTAAAGTAATGAACTAGATGGTACATCTTGAAGCCAAAAACCAAAATTGAATTACGAGGGACCATCGAAGATGCATAACACATAACATACTCAGTTTGATATATATATATATATAAGGTTCAAGGCTTAACTGATTCTAGAGTTCGAATTTTTAATAGTTTTTGAGCTCATGAGGCTCAAGGTTCAAACATTACCCTGTGCTTATTAGGACGTTCAAATTCAAAACTCAAGTATAAACGATCTCAAACTGGAGGATACACACACCGGTTGCTGAAAGCCAAGTGATCCAGGTGACCTTGGGATTACACCTAATCCAGGAGGAATAACCTTGTAAATGTCAAAACCCCAAAAGTTTGACATGTGTGAACCAGCAAGGGGTTTGCCCTACCCAATTGAGAGTTGACTCAGAGAACAAATCCATCCACAAGCGTGATGCCTATTTCTTAGAAGGACTAACTACAATGCCAAGGGTTGATTTAAAAGGGTGGTATTTGAACACTTCCGTTTTATTCTTCCCTTAGAAATGCTTGTATCTATTAGAAAACTTTCTCAATAAAAACTGGTTTCTCAAAGCATGTGATATTAAGGCAAATGTCTGGCCACAGAAAAGTGTCCAGAATGAGACAGTATATTACTATGATTCAATAAGATGCACTAGCTCAGGAATCTGCCCTAAAAGACCTAAATGGTCACATAAACAAAGTCGGCTCCGTTGTTATACTTAAATAAGCAATGCCCATATTCATGACTGGCCCTAAACAACTTAGAAAACATTTTTTTAGCAACTATGTGAACTAAAAAATGCAACAGGAAAGATTAACAGTGAAACATTCAAACCCAACCGTAAAAACATCTCCTGCTTCCACTGGAACAACAGCATATAAATGCACAAAAACCCACAAAACCACAATTTATGTGCTAAATAAAAATATATCCCTCACCCACAAGCCAAAGTATCATCAAAAGGGCTTTCGGTACCATTTTTAACAGAAAATAAAAAGGGCAGCACCATGTAAAGGAAATCAAAATACATACACATACTAATGATTTGATTGACCTGAGAAACAGAGACATGCCTTAACATTTTTTGCTTGGATTTGATGACATTTTATCTTGACAGGCTTAGCAGTTCTAAATCCATTGCCCACCTGGGCATTTGCATATGTTTCCCTTCCAATCCGAAGCATTCATACCTTGCCAAGATTGTAGAGTTAGAGCATAATGACAGTGCCATTCTTTTACAATATACTTGCTCTTTTTAACTGCATTAAACTCAACAGACAAAGGTATGAGATTTCTATATATTGTTTTAGTCCATACAGTGGATTCCTTACTAAAATATACCCACCAACAAAGCATCGGAGAGTCTTTCATATTATTATTCTTTTTGCACACGGAGTTGGATTTTAAATATGTTTTAAAATACTGAAACTTTTGTGCCGTCCATGGTGGAAACGTCACTTCTATTAAATAACTAGCAATTGCAAATGAGTTGCAAGTTACGCCGGAGAGGGAATGAGATTTGTGTATACAATATAGTATGGGTACAAGGTGAAGGTGATTTGTGTTTGTATTGCATTACAAGTGGGGTTTGCGTATATATATGTACAACTCTTAACTTATTTAATGTTGGAGTTTGCCAATGGATCCTAGATCGTGGTATTGTTTTGTGCGCATGATGGGGGAAGGAGTATTTCCATGCCTTGTACGTCGTGTGCCAATTCTGTGTTGTAAAGTCTTTTCTCCTCCTTGTGTGATTTTACATTCTTGGTATATCTCATTCTTGCGTAGCGTTCAAACATAAAAGTTGGTTGGATTTGTAGATCCTTGATGGCATGAACTCTTGACATTGCTGTGAATGTTAGTCCTTGACGGTCAACATTTCCGATGTCTATTGTGGCCTTGTCAAGAGTTAGGCCTTGTGATTTGTGGATGGTGAGGCCCCAAGACATTTTTAGTGGGATTTGGCGATGATTTCCACGTGTGACAGGAGGTAGGGGCAAGTGTGTTGGGTTGAGTATGTCCCATGGGGGCCCTTGGTAGTGTTTGAAGTTGACAACAACAAAGGATGGCAAGTCTGGTGGTTGTGTTTCTGGGTTGTACACGATATCTGTCACTTGCCCGAGTGCACCATTAACCAATCCTGAGCTAACCCATAAGTTAGATGTCAACATGACCTCTTGTCCTGTGCATAGGAAAACTACCGGGTCTAGTTGAGTGTCGTTGATGTCTGAGTCAGAGTTATGTTTGCTTTGTTCTGCGATGCTCATTGCAATTGGTACGTGCAAGGATTTTAGCATTTGTTTATTGTGCTTGTTTGCTAGGTCCTTTGTTGCAAATAGGTGCTTCTCAGTCATGAACATGGATTGCTCTGAGGTAGACATGCATGACTTTGTACGTGACATGAGAAGAGACCAATCCTTAACGGTTGCTTCTGCATTTCTGATGTTGGTCAACATTTCTCTGAATTCAAGTTGTGTCGAGTTTAATCCTTGTTGCCTAAAGTTTGTGTCCAAGGTGATCACGGTATCAAAAGCATGCCAAAGGGAGCTTCCTACTTTGTTTCCTACATATAATGGTACATCGTTGACCGGAGGGAGCTGGCCTAAGTCACCCACCAAAATCATTGAGCGTTTCTCCGAATGCGTGGTTACTATGTTGGGGGAATGCCTCACGAAGTCTTTTGTTGATGTTGTGTAACATTGTAGGACCTATAAAGCTCATTTCATCTATGAGTATGTAATATATGGGACTCATACGCTCTTGGAAGATTGCTAGGGCTTAGCCTTCGAGAGGTTTCATGTCGGATATGGGTATTCGGAGGAAGAATGTATAGTAGATGATTTTATATTGAATGTAGCAATACTTGTTGGGGCTAGTACAAGGAGGGGAGATTTTAATTTGCCGACCATATTTTTAAGCCCATTTCTTATGAATTGTATGAGGTATGATTTTCTGTAGCGGTTCCCTGAATGATCATCTTGATGGTGGGTGTTCCCCTTCTTGAGTTGCGTGGGAAAGCATAATTGAGTAGGCAAGGTGTTGTTTTGATGATAGCTGCGCAGAGCGTCTAAATGGGTAGGTGGAGTAACAACTAGTGAATTTTCGGTGCGGGCGATATACTATGAATTTAGGTGCACTTGTTTGTAAGGCGGCGAGGATTAAATGAACCTTCCAATCGTGGTTAATGTCAAAGTCACGGAGGCCTATCATGTCTACATCATCAATTGTTGTATTGAGTGTTGGGTGCATGCGTGATATATGCTCCCATTCAAATAGTTGTGCGTGCAGTGGATTAGATCCTTGCGAGTCATTGTCATCGCTACTTGCCCCGATTAGTTTCTTCTAGAGTAGTGGCTCTATTAACATGTAAAGGGCGTAAGAGTTTTCGCTTTTTTCCCATTGGTTAGTTATTTCGAGATGTGGAGATGCCAATATACATTTGGATATGTCGAAAGGGTTTATAAAGTAGAAGCTCATCCGGCAGAGAAATCCTCATAGTGTATCGCATCTGGGGTGGGGACATCACTGTATCGGGGGAATACGCGGACGGACGACAAAGCAAGGGTTCTTCTTTGTAGCCATTGAGTAACTTTCCTTTGGCTATTGTAGGACTAGGAACGAGCAACTTCAAAGAGGGAGGTGTTCTCTAATTGTGTAGGGTGTTTTATGTATGCATCTATGAATGAAGGGAATTGGAATGTGTTTCCTAGGTCTGGGAGGACACGTTTGAATACCTACTTA
This sequence comes from Taxus wallichiana var. yunnanensis, assembly GCA_018340775.1. NCBI lineage: Eukaryota > Viridiplantae > Streptophyta > Pinopsida > Cupressales > Taxaceae > Taxus > Taxus wallichiana. Next base: position 155,033,434 of record CM031240.1, on the reverse strand, counting down.
CCGACGGATAGGGTAATAAATGTTCGACTACAACTGGAAAGGGGGAGTTTTTGTAACATGTGGCATGTTTCTTGTGCACCAATGTCCCGGTCAACAATAGTTTCAGAGAGGAATTTGCTGTAGGCTGTCTTTGCAGGGTGATCGATGCTAACTTCATTAGATATCCTTGTCAACATGTGATGGTAGCTTTCTGATTTCTTCTCTGCCTTGGCTGCATATTTTGCAATGTATTGTAAGACCGCATGTCATGACACAACGGGCTGACAGTCAACATTGGCTCGCCATAGTGCTAGCATGTCTGAGTTGTGTATGTTGACCGTGCATCATTGCGTGCGGGGTGTACTTTTTTTACCTGTTTCATCTAAGCCCAAACTTGAATACTCTTGGAGTGGCCAAGGGGCTTTATATCTACATTGAAGTGTCCCATTTTTTTTTTGCAAGCAGGTTGCCTCACTACATTTTGTGTGGCGTTGCACGCGGTTCAACAAGTTCTCATAGTCAGCTACTGGGTTGTTTGTAAGTATCCCATATGTGTCTAACAAGCACGGGTCATCTTCCTGCGAATGATGTATCTGACGTTCTCCACTCTCAGGGCCCCTTGGATTCCATGCAGTTACTAATTGGTCGAAGTAAGTCTTCGCCGCATCAAGTTCACGGGGGTTGTCCCAGTTTAGGTCCTCCATGTTTGGTGCATTTGGAAGCCATATAAATCCGTGGATATGAGCCGAGCCTCGGTGTTGCCATTCGTACCTGTATTTTGCACAAAGAGGGTCCAGCTTGGTAAATGGGGTAGGGGGGGTATTGTATTAAAATCTAAGTGGTAGTGAGCTCACCTGTACCAGTAGTCAGTGCAATGCATTTTTTAAGCACCTCCTCGCAAAATATTGTAAATCTTTTTTCCATGTATGCAGAGACGATATGGGGGTGCATGTTCAAGTTCGCGTTTCTCCATTGCTGGCTAGTTGTTGAGGGTGGCGTCGGGGTTCCTGGCATTGCTTTGTGTAAATCTGGCCATTTAGTATCTGTTGCACTTAAAGTGAAGAAAAGTGTAGGGCTTTCTAGTTGGGTTATCATATCTGTGAGTTCATGTACGTGCTTGCACCAAAATGATTTAGTTCCTCGCAAATTGGACCCAAAGCGCATTAGTTGCTCTGCAATGTGGGTATCTGGGTAGTGTGCAAGTTGCTGGCGTAACATCAAAACTGTGGTAGGCAAGTTGTTGCCTATATTTTTTTGTGAAAACAACAAATGTTGATTGGCTTCTGTGGCACAACATAATGTTGAGAATGAAGTAATGAATCACGGATGGCTTCCAAATCATTATCATGGTAACGTAGTAGGTGCAATACGTATTCATGCATGTGAACCCTCTTGATGCGTGTTTGGTGGAACAATGCAACCCTGTGTAAGAGAACAATGTTGGAAAAGCCATAGATAGCAAACCCTCAGTGTCGTATTCGCTGACCGGGATGAACCAATGTGTGGCCACTCAATTGATTGTAGCGGAGTTTTTTTCTACCTTCGATGAAATTTGTTATTTGGTCAACTTCTGAAGTGGCTAGAGGGAGGGAGGACACAAAAGATGATGGCTGCCACTCGTGGGTATTTGGTGGGGAGCTTGGGCGAAGCTCTGCTTCTGGCTGTGCTTCAGCATTGTCGGCGATAGTTGAATTGAAGTGTGGTAGGGAAGTAGATATATCAGTACTGTGATGTGGTAGGGAATGCAATGCAGGTTGGTCTAGGACAACATCCTTGTAGTAAGGGTCATGAGCTATTTTGAATTGCAATGTAGCCAAAACACGAGATCTATGCTTACAAAGCAGTCGTAAGCTTTATTTGTTGCTCCGATTCTTCGGATGATTAAGATGTCCAAGTCTTCGACGCGCCGAGGCAAGTGTTTAGTTATGGATGAAACTTCTTGGGGGAAGCATATGGTGTGGCCCCTATATTTGTATTGGCCACCTACAGCGTGAGTCACTTGCAATATTGGGTTGACCCTTGCTATTAACATTTCCTCAACTTGTGTAAGTGAAGATAACACCTTAGGTTGCGGGCCTGGGTCCATGTTATTCCAACTTGAGAAGCGGCGATCATCCTTTTCAACAATGCATCTATGACAGGTATGGGCACCTTTGTAAACCCTTGTACGTAGCCCAACATATAATTCATTACAACATGAACATGTGTTTGGAGGCGGGAGGTGATCTATTCTTTGGCGGAATTGGCGTTGTGTATCTTGGAGTGAATGCGTATTTGGTGTGTGATTTTCGAGCGAGGTTGGCATGGTTGGCTATATAGGACTCGGCACTTGTGTGTTGACTTTTGTCGTTTTATGCAAGCTATATGGCGACGATGCTCATTGAGGTTGTTTTTGTTGGTTGCATACCTCAACCGAGCCTTTGCATTTTCTCATCTGTGTTAGGCTGCGAAAAATCGAGTTAAAAGGTAATGGTAATTAGGTATAGAACGTAGTTAATGCAAGCAAAAAAGAAAAGTTCTTTTGTTTGATTGGAGTGAAGTGTAACAATGTATGTTGACAGTATTTGCATTGCTAGTATAAAGTGACTTTGATTGCACCCGAATATGTGTATTATAAAGACATATTAAGAACACAGAGTGGTGTATAAATATAGGAAAACTTGAGCACAACATGCGTTAATATTAAAGGTTATGTAACTTATGAATGCAAAAACCTATATGTGGAGTAGGTGGTATGGTAAGTATGTATTGGTAAGATGCTCATATTGTGTGGGTACAGTATAATATGTTTTCTGAGGTAGTGTAGGATCTTTTTGATCAATACATAGTTAAGGTGTTGAGGAATGCATCTAGTGGGGATTCCTGCATGCTGGAAGTCGTGTCCTTAACTGCAGCGACAACAGTGCACTGGGCTTTCTCTTCTGACCTGTAGACCTCTAGCTTCGCGGATATTGTGAACATGTAGCGGTGGAACAGAATTGGCTTAACAACAGGCCAAAACTTGTCAGGTGTTGGTGCAAGAAGTTGTAGCTCTTGTGCTGATATACCCATGATTGATGTAGCAACCTCATCAAAAGTAGTTACCCATGTTGTTGATGTGCCATCCTCAATGATGAAGTGTAATGCATATTTGTAGTCGCAATGAGAGACGTCGTGCTTGCATTTTTGGCAATACCAAGAGGAGTTTGCAGTTAGATCAAGTTTTTTCTTGCATTGCTAGTTGTTAACAATTGATGTGCATGCTGGATAGCTGAAGGAGGACATATTAATGTGTATAATTGTTCTTTGCGGTGGAGAAGGTGAGCGGTTTACCTAGCTGCGAGGAGGATTTGATGCCTGCGATATCGGTTTTCTCAATTTTTCCAATACTCACTGAAGGGTATGCAGTTGTAGAGGCGAGCGAAGTAAACCATGCACGCAGTGCATGAGCCTCAGTTATATCAGGATCTATGAAGATTTGTGTATTAGGGCCTGTGGCTAATGTTGTTCCTTTGAAAGTTGTAGTTTTTGCTCTCTTAATTGCAAGAACTGGTCGGATTGATGTCTGTGTAGCACATAATTCACTTAGAAGTTTGCCCTCATTGTCACTAAAAGCACCCCATAACGTTGCCTCAATACATAGTGCCGAGTTATCACTTAGTACGACTGTGCGTTTGTGGTTGAAAGTACTATCACTTTTCCTGATAGTGGAGGGGGCGGTAATGGATAGTGCAATAGCTAGTAGGTCAATGGTGGATTTGGCGGGGGAGGAGTTGATTTCTGCTATTGTTTTGAAGCGGAAAGATATTGTGGTATGTTTACGAATTTGGTTTGTACTAAGCTTTACTGAGAGGAGTCCAAGTCTAGGATGATGTCCCAAGGAGTTGTGGAGTTGTTGTAATCTTTTTTTGCAGGCCGCAAGGTGCCTCCTTTGATTGTGTATGTTTTACCTAGTTGTATTTGGTTGTAGTAAGAAGTTGCAGCTAGGTCAAAATAAGTCACCACTATATCTGAGTTGCTTTTGTCGATAATGTCGAAGCTGAAAACCTGCCCTGTGCGTTTTTCCGTGTTGTAGTTGTTTAGGTTGCCTTTTTGGATGACCCTGCCTTCAATAGTCCAAACACTTTGGTAAGGATTTAACGATTTAATTGGCGTGAGTTGCATGCAGTGTTCAGGGCGGCCTTCACGAGTAGCCGGTGCTAAAGTATACGTGTGGGATGTCGGCATGTGTACGGCGGTTGGGGAGGAACAACGTTGGGGCAATGGAGTTCCGCGATCTTTGGTGGTTCCTAAACAATAAAATAAAATGGAAATGAATTAGCAAATGGGGTAATGTAAAGTACGAGGGAGCATGCGCTAAACCATAAAGTGGGGAAACCAAGTTATGGCCCACGTAAAGTGTTTTTTTAGAGAATAAGCACGTAAAGATATGTACAGTGGGGAAGATGTTTATATAACACAACAGTTTTCATGCTCATTCAAAGTAAAGTATGAAACATATGTACAACAACTATAATGTATATATCGTGATAGGAATTATACAAAACTTTTGACGGTTTCAAAATGGAACATGTACAACATATTTATGCAAGTATAGGTTTATCAAGTTAGTCCTTCAAAAAGAGGTTACTGTGGGGTAGAATAAAAGAGGTGGGCATATGTATGAGCAGTGCAAAGTCATAGTAGGGGTGAGGTAGGGACTAAAATTAAAGGGACGCAAGATAAGCTTTGAATGTAGCTCTAATGGAGTGTTCCTCACCGCCAGAGTAGTCTTGGTCGTATGGCTGAGCGAACGAAGGAAAGTGTACAATGCGTCAAGCCTAAGGTACGTTGCATCTACCTTGTGCATCATGTCTAAGACAGTGGTTAAATCACTATCGAGAATCATTGCTGATGGGATGAGGGACTCTGATATCCTACCAGAAATGGTTGAGCATGTAGTTGCAACAGAAGTAGCCAAAGAATGGACAGAAGTCGCAAGCGGTGGTTGGACACTTTGTATTGAGCTTTCGTTGGTGGTTCTTGGGTTGCATATGACTGAGGGGTCCCATTTGAAGCTACCAGTTCAATAGGAGGGCTCCCAACAATGGCACCAGAGGTATCATCAGATATTGTGATAATGGATGGGCTTCCACTTGGAGTGGCCATAATACCTGGAAAAAGCAACCAACTTTGTTTAGTATAAATTTAGCTTCTACTGACAAGTACAGAAATACATATACATATATATGACACGGATTATGGTTAGGCCAAAGACAGAACCATGATATTTAGTGAATGTCATGCAATTGAGTTAGGAAGTCTTTGAAGAATTCTAAACATTGCAAAAAACATTGGCTCGCTGAAACTGAAATTGCAACTACATCCATAAATCATATATCATATATTTCATCCATAATTCTCTCTGTATGCAACTATGGAAATGTCGGATATGCTCATTGTAGTTTTCAGCAGAGCTTACATAAAGATTATCACTAATGATTAAGAGCCTTTGAACTATCGTAGCAAAACATATTCCAATACAATTACTCTACCCGAGATGATTAAATAGCATTTTGTCCACTTACATATTGCTACAAAATATTTTCAACGTGATTATAACTGCTTTTCCTTCTATAATACAAAATAGGACAGGTTGACCCAACACAATGCAAGGTGCAGAAACAGAATTTCAGATGTATGACATCTGTGTAAATAATTAATCAACTCTGCAACTGCATATTTCAGTACAAGCTCAAATTCACATCCGGACATCAAATCTTTGATCAAATTTATTTTGTTTAATACCGATCACTAGAAGCATTCCCAAACCAAGTTCAAATTTCAGTCCAAGCTCAAATCCGCATTTATAAATTAAAAGTCGCCTCATATTTATACCATTTACCACTGATACGTTAATAACATTGAGAATCCAGATCAAAGACATGAGTTTTTCAACCAAATTGAGATAAAAACCACAAATAGTTCGAATGCCTAAGTTCTCGACCTAGATGAAATTAAAAACCATAAATTGTTCAAGTACCAAAGTTTCTCAACCTAATCGAAATTAAGAAACCAAAAAAACATTCAAACACCTAATCAAACTTTAAAACCACAAGTTTTGTGACCTTGTAAAAACTAATTTTCTTTGAACATGGTTTAATCTTGAAACTATCGTTTACATCCTCGTAATAATTTATTAATTACACCTTTACTCATATTTACACCTACTAGTATTGATCAATTGAAATTTTCTGAACCTATTCAAACACCTAAGTTTCCCAACATTATGGAAATAAAAAAACCACAAATTTGGTAGTTTTGTAATAATTAAAGCTCTTTATACCGATCATCTAGAAACATTTCGAGACCGGTTCAAATACATAAGCTTGTCTAAATTGATTGAAATTTTAAAAATAACTCGCACATTTGATATCCTCATAAAAATTGTATGTATTTATGTTGATCGGCTAGAAACATTGCCAAACTTTGATCAAATACCCAGTTTCGAGGCCTAATTAAAAGAAACCGCAAATTGTTCATATACCTAGCTTTCTCGACCTAATAGAAGTTTAAAAGCATTATTTAACACCTAAATTCTTGGACGTACTTGGAATAAAAATGCCACAATTGTTCAGATGTCAAGTTTCTCAATCAAATAAAAACCACAAATCGATAGCCACAGTAAGATCTTTGCTGAGCCATTTTTATCCAAGTTTACGGTGTTATTATAAAACAGAGGACAACAAAGTCTTGAACAATAAAATTTGAGAAGAATATAAGTAGGAGAAACATAAAACAATACTTTGCAAACCTGTTATAGCTCGAATCGTGGCGTATATGAGGTGAGAGGGTGTTTAGTTGCGCTGCAATAACAATCAAGTGGAGATGGTGCAGGATGTAAATTTAAAAATGCAGGGGTGTATTTATAGAGAGAGATAGTTTAAGCAGCCTGTAAGAGGAGGACAACAGGTAGACAACAATGACCGACTCTATAAGAAATGCAATTACTCCTCTAAATATCACACCAGCACACTGTTTCTAACATCAGCTTTGCACTGTTACAGAATTGCACGTATATTTCATTCACAAGCTTTTATTCGCCTGATGCATACACAAGGTGCGAGATGCCAACAGAGTTATCATGCGAACCGGTGGACAATTTGTGGATCGTATTTATGCTCTCAAAGAAATGTGCAAACCACCGACCCTGAACATAGCCGCCAAGCTGTATAAGTTAAAAAGTATTATTATGAATGAATCAAGTCGTTTCATGGTTATCGCTCTTTCCATTTCCTACGTGGACGCAGTAAATAAATGCTCGATTACGCCTCTGCAAAATTAAAGTCCATTGATAAAAACCGGAAAAAAGCCAAAGATGTTCCATAATTTATTAGAATATAGTTGTTTTTAAAGTTAAGAGTCAACCATGACGCTAAATTGGAGAAATAAGTTTAATAATTAGAGATTTCACGCTTCTAGAGCCCACGGTATATATAAAAAGGTTTTCAAAAGAAAGTTCTGTGATGTTTGAACGAATATTTTGGATCGTATCTCATCATTAAGAAGAAAATAGAGTTATATGATGTGACTAAAATATTGATAAAAAAATATTATTTATGAGATTTCTGATTTGTCTACAATTTATGAGATTGGGTAGCCGGAAAGAGCAAAGTGGGTAGCCGGAAAGGTAGGCCGGAAAATGTTGCCGGAATTTGACACTTTCCAGCAAAGCCTACTTCATAGTAAACGCCTCCGGCGAATAATAATAATAATTTATTATTTGTTTTTATTTCCTTAAATGAGTAGAGGGTATATTATTTAAAATATTACAATCAACTATTCACAAAAAAAAAGTTTAAGAAATCATACTTGTGTTTTATATCCTCATCGTTCAACTAATTAATTATTATGCTACTTCCATTATGGTGTCACCTCCATTGTCATAAAGATTAAGATACATTGGGTTTATATTTTACTATGGAGTAAGCCAACCAATATTAATTTTTGATTTAGTGAGGAGTTTTAGACTCATAAAAGCAATTTCAAGATACGCTTAATAGGTATATCCGACTTTGGGTAGTAAAGGCATGTACTTAAGGTAATTTTAAAAGTTTTTTTTTTGGATTTTATGAAATCATATAGGAGGAAGGGGGAAATTGAGCAAGCAACATACTTATCTCATAACCAATCAACCATTATGTTAGTCGAGGGCCACATTATTGTGGTGTCGCCTCTATTGGCCTAAGGATCATATGGTATTTGGGGTTTATATGTTACCACGGACCAAGCCAACATTGACTAACGTGTGATTATTGTTTTATTATGAAGTTTTAGAGTCGTAAGTTCGACTTGTTGGTAAATGTTTTCTCATTGGCAAAATATGGCATTTCGACAACAATGTGTGTGGGACAAAGTCCCTCATCTATTGTGAGGGGAAGTGCCCTTTATTGAAAGCCAAAACCGAGCAAGAAAGAATATGTACAATATCTACACTAACAAACATGTGGGGGTGGATTTTTACTCTGAGGAAAGGAATATAAACTGAAAATTGAGAAGAAAGGAATAGAGAAATGATAGAGAGAGAGAGAGAGGAGAGGAACACAAGCATTTTGAATAAGTAAGCTTAGAGTCTTCTCTAGTTTGCAAGGAAAATATTAAATTTAAGAAACACTTCTCACTGGAATCATATATGCGAAAAGATTAGAGAAAGGCGAGCATCTTACACAAGAATACATGCTACCACTAAAGTGACCATTAAACAAAATTTAGAAAATATTGTTGTATTTCTTCATGAGAATGAATACAAAGCTTCATACACTCTTTTCTTCTCAAACAAGATCTTGTACAAAATTTTGGACAACATAAAGTCTCTCCAAAAATCCCTTCAAGTCTTTAGCAATTCAAATTCCCAAAAGTTTCAAGAAGTGCCAAAAGCCCTTCTACAAGATTTTGGACAACACAGTATTTTCATAGATCTTTTAAGAAATCCCCTTAGGAGGTCTCTCAAAGTAGTCCCTCCAATAAGTAAAAATCTTCGGTTGTCTAAAAGTCCCTTATGAAAGACTCCAAAACACATAATCATAGCCAATAAGTAACTTTTTGCCATTTTGAAAATTGGTCTAATCAATTTTACTAAAAATAAAAACTTTAAAACCAATGTGCACTTTTTATAAAATAAAGTGACATCTACATAATAAATAAATAAAAACTTAAAAATTGCATAAAGTAGATCGAAAGAATTGCAAATTTAAATCTTTGTTCCACAAAAACCCATAGACTAATGCCTTCCAATTTATGTTTTTTCCTACCAATGTGGTTCCCCTAAATAATTATATTTTTTTCTTTTTGGTTCTAGGAGCGAGGGTCGAGGGTGGTAGCCCTTAGTAGGGTATAAGGACAACACTTCAATGGGGTCGAGGCGAGTGCCCTTGGTGCATTCCTTACATTACACACGGAGGGGTCGAGGGGTAGTGCCCTCGAAGCTAGGCACAACTTAAGCTTCTCGTGGCCTTTGTAATAAACTAGTTTTTTTAACCTACATGCCAAATACTTGCATTTTGAGATTCATGAATCAAGATGCAATTTACATTTATTTAATGTTTCCTCTAATTCTCCACATGCCGAAAAATATACTAATTGGAAATATGCTTGCTCGATAGTCAAAATATCCACTCGAGGAACTTGGAAATGTTTTTACAAAAGTCAAAAGTCTCGCTACAAGAACTCAAAGTTGCTTTTGCAATACAAATCTCTACTATGAGAACTCATAATTGCTTTTACAATCCAAATATTCGTTACGGAAACTCAAATTTGTTTTGCAGCCCAAATCTCTATTGCATGAACTCATAACTTCTTTTACACTCTAAAGCTTCGATGCGGGAACTCAAAGCTATTTATACGGTCAAAATTCTTTTGTGGGAACTTAGAGCTTCTTTGCAATCCAAATCTTTGTTGCGGGAACTCGAGGTTGGTTTTGCAGTCCAAATCTCCACTACTGAGAACTTGGAGATACTTTTGTTGTCCAAATCTCTATTGTGGGAACTTGGAGTTGATTTTGCAATCCAAATCTTCGCTATAGGAACTTAGAGTTGCTTTTATAGTCCAAATCTCTACCGAGGGAACTCAAAGTTTCCTTTGCAGTCCAAAATTTCACTATAGGAACTCAGAGCTACTATTACATTCTAAGGTTATATTGGTCGAGAAATCAATGAGTCAAGGATTAGAAGTGAATTGTAATTTGCAACAAAATTGCTTATTTACTCCAAAACTTTGAAATTCTGCTACAAAGCAAGGATTGGGACTTGACAAGTAGTTTGCATGTTTTTCGCCTATAACTTTCAATATTCCACTTTTGCCTATTTTTTTTAACCCTTAGCAAATGATTTCTCAAGCCATGTAGACTAATAAGATTCATTTCATGACTTCAAATTGATTAAATTTGAGTAACAATAAAATTTACACAAGTAAGAAATTAAAGGAACATTTTAAAATTAATTAGTTTAGTTGTAGTTAAATTAGTTTACTGAAATTCATCATACTTAAATTGTCATTTTTTTAATTTACTAAGGATTGGGTCAATTAATGCTAGAATTTTGTTGGTTAAGGTTCAAGTACAAACTAAATGTGTGATGATATAAATCCATATGAAATCAAGAATCAACATAAATCTTATGTTTATGGTAATCAACAAATAAACATTTTATAACTCATAAAAAAACTTTCAATTTCTATGTCCAATTATAAGCCCAATGTTTAACAAATATCAAAAGTTAAACATCTATTCATAAACTCTTCCAAAAACCATCATGTTGTTTTCAAACTAAAAAATACAATTTATTATAACATTCATAATCCTCTTCCATATAAAAATATATAAATGTAAGTACCATTTTTCCAAAATTATAATAATCAAGGCAACCAATTGTCAAGTAATAAAATAAAGCTAACTAATAATAAATACAATTGTAATATGCAATACTTGTGTTTTGAATGGCAATGCAATTGAGGGAGAACATCATCGAGTGTTTTACTTCCAACCACAAACAACAATGGATCTCCTTCATATTTTGGAATTGGATAGTAGCCCTACCCTTCAATGAAAGTAGTAGAAACAAGCATCCATCTTAGAACAAATCAGTAAATAGAGAACCATATGTGTATAATAAATGTTACCACTATTATATGCATTCAACCAAATGAACTAGGCATTCCACTATCATATTGGTTTCGAAAACATCATACAACTCTAGGAAACACAAAACAAATAATGTGACAACAATCATACTACTATGGCCAAAGCATTCTATACTACACAAGTGGTACAATAGCTTAGTGTTTGACAACACATATAAGATATATCTTTGTTTACACACCCCATCACAAACATACATCTACATTGGCTAAGGAGATGAGGATGGCCTCGAGAGGAGAATAGATTCTCTTCTTGACCTCATCTTTGTCTCAAGGCCAGCACAAGTATCAACTCACTCCCACATGGGAGATGCATGCAAGCACGCATGTGTGCATGCAATTCCATATGCTCGGAGTTTACAAATAATAAACCATTAAAAACAACATAGTTGAATGGAAGGTTTAATTTAAGCATACAAGGTTACATGTTTCGAAGCAATGACTACTAGTTTATAAGTTGATCACTAACTTTCCATATAGTTTGAGTTATAATCTAAATATATATATTTTATGATCACATAAGCCAAAAAATAATGAGTTTATTTAATTTAAGACTAACCAACCCATCTCGCTTTAGTCATATAAATAATATTAATGTTTTAACGATAAGATAGGTTTTTACCTCCATTTAGGAGTGTTTACACTTGAAAGTTTATGTCTTCAATCCATGTCTTCATGTCGCCAACAAAAGTCATTTTTAAAATTGAAACAAGTTTTGTCTCCTCTTAATAATAAACCCCTAAGTCTATTGCAACAAACTTAATTTTGTTTTTAATATTCATGACTTGATACAACTACAACAATTTTGCACTAGAGAATACATTCTCGTAATCTATGTGAATGTAATTATGCTCTCAAACAAAGGTCTCCCGCAACATTAGAACCATGAGTGAACAATTACACAATTTTCCACACTCGGTTGTTATTTTCAAAGGATTATACCTTTTTAGATAATGGGTTATCTTGTTTTTTATGTTATAAGTCACTAAATACAATAATAAGAGTACATAACCATATATTTCACAATTCATAATAGAGTATTAATATCCTCATTTCTCACTTTGGTTCACAAACTCATCCTCATAATCTATAACAATAAACATGCTATCAAGAAGACAAAGTTGTAGGTAAATTGGCCTAAGTAATGCAATGTGACATCCACTTTTCACACACGTTGTCCACATTAGATTCCAAGTTAAGGCTTATATGTGCAAAAGTATCCCATACATCATCATATTTATAGATTCATAATTGAAAGTGTTACAATTTAAGTTGAAAATGAACGTTTCTTTTGAAAGGGAGTTCTTACTACTTTCTCTCTCTCTCATGCAACCTCAATGTTGTCGTGTTTACTAACTTATTGACATTCAAAGAATAACCCCAAGTTTTAACATTACTGCAACACATAATTTTTCACACTTTTTTAAACATTCAAAGGGATTAAAAAGTTGCCACATTCGAGGAATAAATCCCATATTTCTTATAACTCTAAATCCATCATATGAAATTCACTATTTGATTAAATCAAAAGTGAATCCAAAGTGTTAAATTGGTTTCAAGGATTGGTTTTTATTTGTAATCAAATGATAACTAAAACTTGGTCAATCCCTCTTAAAATAAAGTTCCAATACTTTTCCCATGCGAAGCATGCCAAATAGAGATTGCAAATGATTTTATAAATTGATCAAAAAGGGGAAAATCCCTACCCGGGTATTGTTTTACAAATTTCTTATTGAATAACTATGAGATCATAATAGCCAAACTGTTATATTTCTCCAAGAAACCACGTTTCAAGCCTATATAATAGCGAGATAATGGGTAAAACCCAAATTGCTCAATAAACCACGTTTTACATATATAGACCTTTAGAACCCAAAAATGTTCATTAGTTTCTACATAATGAATAGAAGTATATTCAAAAAAATCACTTACCTAGTGATTTATGTAATCACATATATAAAGTTCCAACCAATGCTCAATTTGCCCATAATCTTTGTTGCTTTATGTGGATTTAAATGCCAAAAAAATCCCAAAATACACTTTCCAAAACTCCAAATAGAAACAACCCAATGAACCACATTTCTTTTTCAAATTTAACTCACAAAGGAACCACACACAACTCTATGCTTATTTTGTAGAGTAAAATTAAGGGAAAATGAAACCAATAATCTCTCCAAAACAACATTGCCTCCATCCAAAACCTCACACCATATTATAACCAAAAAAACAAAATTGTTTCTCCTTACACATAGGTGGTGATAGGGCACACAAAAGATTCCAAGGTTAACAACCCAAAAAAACTAAGACTACAAATACAAATGCATTCATTCCTAAGCCATCTCCTCATCCTGTCGCATGTAATTTCCTTCCATTTCTTTCTCTTAATCTCATCCCCAACTCCCATCTCTCTATCATTTTGAATGCCCACTCTGGAAAATACAATTGGCTGGAGCGGCTTACCTGCACATCAATGTTGTTCCTTCCTCCAACCAAAGAGAGGTCCCGACAACCGATATGATTGTAACCTACGGGGGGAGGGAATGTGTATGGTAAAAAACCGAGGAACGTGCAAACAATATGGCTAGATATATGTATTAGTAGAAAAATATAGCAAGCATGAGATAGAAAAATATTGTAACAAGAAAATGTGCATACAAGATAGACCGTGAAAAGTAGGTTTGGACATGGGACACCACTCACAATGTCACAAGACAATCAAGACCAAAGTAGCCAAAATCATTCAATGTGCATACAAGACAAAGGAATAGCCCACAAACAATAGCATACGATGACAAAAATGTCAAGCAAAATGTAACAGAATAAACCATGGTGGCAAATAGTTCTGTAAGGTAAATGCTACAAATGAAGCACCCATTAGCATGTTATAAAGATAAATAGTATGTCAAAACATGTATAGATAAATGGAATAAGTAGTGTGCTAGTAAGAACAAGAAGTAAATGTAGATGCCCTCGGGAGCACCTATGATATGTAAGAGTAGTAAAAATGAAACCACCTATGATATGGAAGAGTAGTAAATGTAGATTGAGCCTCGGTGGGACTGGTAAGAGGTATAATGCCAAGCATCATTGTTGCGTGTAAAGACACTGTAAGTGATCTGCATTCACAATTAAAGACCAAGTGAACGAGCATGCATATATATAAAGTATATTGACATACTAAGTATTTGTCTAGCATGGGAAACAAAGTGTACATGTAAGTAGAAACAAAAAGAGTATGTGTAACCAAGATATGCGGTATGTTGTGTATGAGTGAGATGGAATGGTATGCAATGTGAATGTGATAAGAGCAGCTTGCCCCCAAGCGGATGTGGGTTAGGATGAGACAAGGTTCATTTATAAAAGACCCTCGATAGTCAAGAATGTGTTAGAAGCATAATGATTGAGAGAGGAGGGTGAATCAATCATACAACAATTACAAATTCATTTTCCATTGTTTAGATTCATCATTTAACTTAACCATTCAATATCCATAAAACATGTAGACTTATTATATGTGCGATAAACAATTTCACATGTGCAATAATCAAAGGAGAGAACACAAAGACACTAGATATAAGTAGGAAACCCTCAAGGGGAAGAAAAATCACTAAAGACATTGCTTATATTACTCAAAGCAAGGACTTACAAGAATATTACAAATCCGAAAAGATTTGTTTACTGAGGCATTAACCCCACAAGGAGCACCAACACCTAAACCTTTGTTGATATTACGCACAACAAAGGACTCAAGTGAATATTACACATCACAAGAGTGTTGAGATTGTGGAGCTGAATTTCTTCACAAAGGAGCTTATTTACAACTCACAAGTTTACACAATAACCGACATCAATCGGTTGGCGGCACCGCGCCGATCACCTAACATACTAACCGACATGGTTGGGACAAGCCGACATCGGTTAGGGTAACCGGCATCGGTTACCTGTGCATGATTGTTTATATTTAAGTCATGGGAATTAGATCTAATATTTTTATAAAGTTGATCTAATGGTTGTAAATGAATGGATAAAGTGCCCTAAGTTTGTATAGGCTTATATAAGCTAGGAAACTAGGGTTAGAGGTTAGATTGGGAGAATTGTAAGAAGGAATTCTTGGTGAGAGCTTAGAGAAGCTTGTGAGAGGAAAAGTATTGTACATCATGTAAGGTGTGGAAGATTTCAGATCTTTAATTATACAACCTTTGGAATAATATATTGGTTGTTTCTTGGTGGATGTAACCCACACTGGGTGAACCACATTATATCTTGTGTATTTTCTTTTGTTGGTTATTTTCGTGTTTATTGCTTGTATGCTTTAATGTGTGTGTGTGTGTGTGTGTGTGTGTGTGTGTGTGTGTGTGTGTGTGTGTGTTTGGTCCTAACCCCAACAACTGGTATCAAAGCTTTGTTTGAGGGTTGTGTGTGTTGACATATTTACTCACATGGATTTCTGATTGAGTGGGAGCACATCAATGGCATAAGATAGTAAATACAAAGTAGAGAAATTTGAAGGCCATAATTATCAACTATGGAAGATGCAAGTGGAGGATTATTTGTATTAGAGATATCTATATTTACCGTTGGATGAGAAGGCAAGGCCTACAAAGATGACTGATGAAGAATGAAAGATTCTTGATAGAAAGGCTTTGAGATCTATAAGATTGAGTCTGACAACATCTATGGCTTTGAATATAATAGAAGTAGTAACCACAGTATAATTAATGAAATTTTTAGCTAATTTATATGAAAAACCAAGTGCAACGAATAAAGTGTATTTGATGAAGAAATTGTTTAATTCTAAAATGCAAGAAGGCATATATGTGTCTAATAATTTGAATGACTTTTGTTATATTGTAAATCAATTAAAATCAATTAATATCCCTTTTGAGGATGAAGTGAAAGCATTATTATTCTTGTGTTATTTGCTAGATAGTTGGGATAATTTGGTAATGGCTAATAGTAATACAACATTTACTACTAATATTTTGAAGTTTGATGATGTGATTGGTATAATTCTAAATGAAGAAATACGGGGAAAAGTTTAGGAGAATCATCATCCGAGAATGCTTTGAATGTAGAAAGAAGAGGAAGGTAAAAGGGAGAGATCAAGACTAAGAGTAATTGGAAATCAAATTCTAAGAGGGACAGATCTAAATCCAGAGGTAGAGGAATAACTGTTGGAATTGTGGAAAGAAAGAACATGCAAAGAAGGATTATTGGTTCAAGGAAAATAAAGAGAATGTACCGAGAAAGGTAAAGAGGCAAATGTAGCATCGGAGGTAATGCAAGATGCCTTATTCTATCCTTGGATAATAAAATTGAATCATGGGTTTTATATTCGGGAGCTTCTTTCCATGGCACCCCTAATAAGGGTTATTTTAGAAATTATGTCAGGGTAATTATTATCCAATTTTTCCCCTCGGGAAAAATTTGATTAAACACAACCTTGCATAGGAGGAAATGGAAAGGTTTTTTAGTCATGCGATCTTGCATTTCAATTCTAAAAATTAGGTTGCAGGAAGGCTCGAAATGGAAATGCAAGGTCGATAAATGAATGGCCAAGGGAACATCGAAGAAGATCAGAGCTCAAGTGGAAGAATGGAGAAAGGCTGAAGTTTTCAAACTTCACATTTTGGCATTTCAGAGACAAGGTGGAATTTTTTTTTGAAAAAGGTTCAAAAAGGAAAAATTCTGAAATTCCGAAAGTCTGAAATTTTGGAATTTTGGGTTTCGAAGGTTCAAAGTCTTGGTGAAAAATCAAGAAAAGTGACCAAAAATGTCAAAATCCTGAAAATCTAAAACTCAAAAGGGTTGATTTCGGATGTCAATGTAGGTTTGAAGTCAATGTGGTGGAAATTTTGGGTTTTGGACTTTCGGGTTTGGAGTTTGAAATCTCAAGCGGGATCAAGTGATGAATAGTGAAAAAGTTCTGAAGTCAAAAGTTTGAAATTCTGAAAGTCTGAAATTTTAGACTTTCGGGTTTCAAACTTTCGGAGGTTTAGGTTTCAGAGTTTCAAAACTCTCGAGTAGAATTGGTGGATGAATAGTAACCCAATCTCCAAAATGGAAATTTCTGAAAGTCCAAATTTTAGGATTTCGGAGGTTGCATGCATTTGGACTCCAAAAAAGGAAGATCAAGAACTCACATTTTGCATAATGACACCCCGACCTTCAGATGGCCATAACTTTTGATTGGGAGCTCATATTTACACAAGAAAGGAATTTTTGGAAAGCTTACAATCTCCTCTACATAACTACGACTAGTTATCTTAATTTAAGTGAGACTAAGTTATTCAAAATTAAGAAATACAATCCGCCATTTTTAGGGTGTTAGGCTTCTCACCTACCAAAATAATGAGGTATGGGCTTCCTTTCTTGCCCAACAAGGAATAACACATGGGGGTATGGCTCTTACAGTGGCACCCATTATTGTCGCAGTGAATTCAATGCATTCTAGGGTGGTTGAAGCAAGAATTCGAAATATTCTCTCCCTTTCTCTCATTCTTCCTATATATTGTAAGGAGGGGCATTTTTCTAAAGGTTGGACAATTTGGTTTTACACCCTCCCTTCTTCTCTTGTCTACAAGTGGAATTGTGGAGTTCAAACCTCCCATTCAATTTTTAATGAAATTTTGTGCCTCTTGGCCATTGTAATGCACTGTATCAAATCTTTGGAGTAATAATAAAATTTTGTGGATGATTTTCAACCCTCTCTTATGTTCATTGCATCTTATGATCTCTCATTGCAATCCTAGTTATCTGTGCATGGTGGTTGTATTACATTTTAATGGTTTGTGTTTAATGTCAAAGTAGGTGTTCAACATTCCTTTTGGTGTATCACCTCTATTAGTTTAGGTTTATTTTCTTGCATCTTCTTAACCATGTCTCCTTGGCAAGTTAGAGTAGGTTTTAGAGTAGATCCTCTACAATTTGAATGTGTGCATCAGAACAGAGGAATAGGAACCGACCTTCATCCAGAGATATTTCCCAATTGCAAAGTCCCACACTTTGGGAAAAGCTCCATGTTATGTAATCACACTAAGAGTTTCAACCATCGAGTTAGTTGCAAACATTCAGGGGTGTTGTGATTATGCATCAACAATAATTTTGGGCATGTTTATTTAGGAGATGATGAACCATGCAATATTATTGGTAAAGGTGAAGTTCATCTAAAATTGTAGAATGAAAATACATGGATATTGAAATATTTGAGGCATGTGCCAAGCCTCAAGAGAAATCTAATTTCTGTAGGATAATTAGGTAAAGATGGTTGCATGGTTACATTCATAGCCAATTATTAGAAAGTTTCCAAGGATATCTTGTTGTTGCAAGAGGCAAGAAGGTAGGAACATTGTATTTGTTGCATGTATTATTGATTCATTTTTATTTTATCTACTTCAAATTCGGATGCAAGCATGTGGCATAATGGCTAGGCCATATGAGTAAAAGGGAATGTAGATCTTAATGAAAAGGGTAAGAAAGTGAGGTTTATTAGAGTTGAGGCAACAAAGAAGGAGCATAAATTGGAGCTTGTGCACTTAGATGTGTGGGGACCAGCCTAGGTAGCTTCTCATGGAGGATCCCAATACTATGTGACTTTTATTGATGATGCCACAAGAAAGGTATGGGATTATTGTATTAAACGTAAATATGATTTTTTGAAACATTTAAATGATGGAAATCCCTTGTAGAAAATCAAACTAATTTGAAATTGAAGTTCCTTAGATCGATAATGGTGGTGAGTATTTTGCAGAAGGTTTTCAATGATTCTTGTTCAATGAATGGAATACGCAAAGAAAAATGGTTCCTAGAATTCCATGGGAGAATGGAGTGGTAGAAAAGAAAAATAACTATTATGGAACATGCTTAGAAGCATGAGAATACATGTTGGATTACCCTTGCAATTTTGGGCGAAGTAGTAGATATAATAGTATATTTGATCAAATGTGGCCCTAAGTGTACTAAATAGTGGAATACCAAAAGAAGCATGGAATGGAAAATAGGTGGATCTTTCTTTTCTTAGATTATTTGGTTTAGAAGCTTTTGTGCATGTTGATAAAGAAAATAAGAAGAAGATGGATGCTAAATCCAAGAGATGCACTTTCATTGGTTATGGTTCTAGTGATTTTGGATTTCGGTTTTGGGATTTAGAAGATGTTAAGATTTTTAGGAGTCGTAACATTGATTGAAATGAAAAGAGAATATACATGGATCAGATTTTGGTACCCAAGAATAAACTGGGAGAAGATTTTATTGAGAAAAGTGCATTCTCGGATTTAAAACAAAAATCCCTGCAGACATCGGCATCGCATCGGTCAGAGAAGGACGACGCGTCGATTAGGTGAACCGACATCGGCTCGAGAGGAACCAACATCGGATTACAAGAAAGCGCTGGTGTTGGTCATCATCAAATTTGGACAAATGTCTAGGAGGTCAAAAATGAGCCTCAAACTCCCCAAATTTTTGTAAGAAGGTCTCAAAGAGTAAGTAAACGTCTCAGAAAGATTTTCTCCTTCATTATTTTATTTATTATTGACTAATAATGGTGAACCCAGAGAGTTTTGAAGAAGCAACAGGTACCCACGTGGAGTGGGAGCATGACATGAATGAGGAGATGGACTCCTTGGAAAAGAATCAGACATGAGATTTAGTCAAGTTGTTAGCATGTAAGAGATCATTGCAAGAACAAATGGGTTTACAGGATCAAGGAAGAAGAGGGTGGACATAAAAGATACAAAGCAAGGCTTGTGGTAAAAGGATTTACACATAAAGTAGGTATTGACTTTGGTGAGATATTTTCTCCGTAGTTAAGATGACTTCCATTCATATTGTTCTAAGTTTAGTTGTAGCAAAAGATTTGCATTTAGAACAACTTGATGTTAAGATGACTTTCCTTCATGGTGATTTGGAGAAAGAGATATATATGTGCATCCACTTGGTTATAAAGTCAAGGGTAAGGAGAAACTTGTGTGTAGGTTGAAAAAGAGCTTGTATGGGCTCAAACAAGCTCCAAGGAAATGGTATATGAGGTTTGACAATTTTATGCATGATCATGGTTATATGAGATGTGGATTTTACCATTGTGTTTATTTCAAGAAGCTCTGAAATGGGAGCTATATTATTTTGTTATTGTATGTGGATGATATGCTTATTACGATCTAGTATGCAAGACATTGGTGAGCTTAAAGAAAAATTAGCTCACACATTTGCAATGAAGGATTTGGGAGCTGTAAAGAAAATCCTTGGCATGCAAATTCTTAGAGATAAGAAGAACAAAAAAATTATTTATCTCAGGAGGATTATATCAATAAGGTGTTGAAAAGATTTAAAATGTAGGATGCAAAACCTGTAGGTACACCTATGGCTAGACACTTTAAATTGAGCAAAGATCAGTGTCCTACATCACATGAGGAGGTCAAGTACATGACACGAGTTCCATATGATTAAGCAGTTGGAAGTCTTATGTATGTTATGGTTTGTACTGACCAAACATTGACATGGCAATGAAGTGAGTTGTGAGTAGATTTATGGCCAATCCAGGTAAAGAGCATTGGAAAGTAATCCAATGGATTCTCAAGTATTTGAGAGGGACATCGCATGCAGTTATGTTATGGAGGGTCAAATACTACTTTACGGGGCTATGTTGATTCAGATATGGATGGAGATTTGGATGGTAGGAGAAGCACCATTGGATATGTATTCACAATAGGTGGGACAAAAATTAGTTAGATTTCAAGTTTGTTGAAGGTTGTGGCCTTGTCTACTACGAAGTCGAGTATGTTACAACTACAGAGGCTAGCAAAGAGATGATATGGATGAGTAGGTTCATGGAAGAGTTTGGAAAGGAGTAAGAGGATTGTAGATTGTATAATGATAGTCAAAGTGCAATTCATTTGAAAAAGAACTCAATGTTTCATTTAAGAACGAAACACATTCAATTGAGATATCACTTCATATGGTAAGTGTTGGAGGATGGGAAGCTAAAGTTAGAGAAAATTCATATGAATGAGAACCTTGCGGATATGCTAACGAAGCCGTTGGCAAAGGAGAAGTTGGAGCTACACTCCACTTCTATTGGTCTTTGAGTTTGAGACTTGAAGAGGAAGAAACAAATCCAAGAGAGGAACCAAGGATGGAGTTGTGCAGGATAGTGCAAAAATTTATCTCCAAGTGGGAGATTGTTGAGATTGTGGAGCTGAATTGCTTCACAAAGGAGCTTATTTACAACTTGTAGGTTTACATAGTAACCAGCATCAATCGGCTAACCGACATTAGTCACCTAACATACTAACCAACATTGGTTGGGACAAACCAACATCGATTCGCTTAGGTAACCGCATCGATTACCTGTGTGTGATTGTTTATATTTAAGTCACGGAATTAGATATAATATTTGTTATAAAGTTGATCTAATGGTTGTAAATGAATGGAAAAAGTTCCCTAAGTTTGTATAGGCTTATATAAGCTAGGAAACTAGGGTTAGAGGTTAGATTGAGAGAATTGTAAGAAGGAATTCTTGGTGAGAGCTTAGAGAAGCTTGTGAGAGGAAAAGTACTATACATCATGTAAGGTGTGGAAGATTGCAGATCTTCAATTGTACAACCTCTGGAATAATATATTGGTTGTTTCTTGGTGGACATAGCCCACACTGGGTGAACCACGTTATATCTTGTGTATTTTATTTTGTTGGTTATTTCCATGTTTATTTTATTGATATATATATATATATATATATATATATATATATATATACAATTGGTTTGGTCCAACCCCAACAAAGATATTGATTTAGTGAGACACCAACCCCATAAGGAGCACCAACCCCTAAACTCTTGTTGATGTGACTCGCAACAAGATAATCCTATGAATATGACTCATCACAAGAGATTTGATGAAAAACCTTGACCTTTATATTTTTAGTTGCATGAAAAACTTCATCAAATGATTGGTGTGTGTTAATGATTAACTAAAAATTGAATAATATGTATTATGTGGGGATAGTTAATATAAGCTATGAACAATTGTAAATAAAGTAAATAAATGTAGTAAAGAAGTATATAAGAAACTATGCAAAAGAAAATGCTAACCCTAATGTGCAAGAGAGAAGAGGAAAGAACTCAACTAGATAATGAAGCAAGTGGAGAATGTGTAACAAAGATGACTAGAAAATCAAGAAGCATGAATGACTATGCAGGAGCCCCGAAAAGGATGGATTTAAGCAATGTGGCTGGACTAGAGCGCTGGAGAGGGACTGGGGTGCCCATGAGCACTCTAGTCTATAAACTGGGTGCCTTGATTTGTTTTAAAGCTCTAAAATTGTTCTTCATTGGTTCGTAGATGGTCGAAACCCTCATTATTTGTCTCATAAAATTCATTGTCCTATATTGAGTATCGTCAATAATCCAAGATGATGTAAAGACTCTGCAAAAGACTAAGAGGAATATCAAAACTCTAAAAAAAAGAAAGATGCAAATGAATGGGCCGATGACCTCAATTACCCATAACATGGACTTACTAACCGAGCGTTACACGCTAAATTTCAGACCCAAATGTAGTTTTGGTGAGTGTGTGCATAATGTGCCTTAGGTGCTCTTGTGTCACTTGCAATTTGTGAAGTAGCGAGCAATAACTAAATGTAGAAAATGTAATAGAATGTGTGCATGGAATAAAATAGAATCCCTTCCCCTATGAAGTGTGTGATGCAGATGTCCTAGCCTTGTGCCTTCATGATGGAGCTATGTGGATGCAAGTGATCTCCAATGTAATAGATGGATGCAACTCTAGATGGATGATAGTAGTGAATGATGCTAGGTCCCTCATTATGGTCTCATAACTTTATATTTATAGGGTTCTCTTGATCTAATTTTGTAATTAACCCCAAAATGGCTGACCACCAAAAAGATAAGAAGGAGAAACGACTAGAAAGAGCCCAAAAGATGGCGAGAAAGTGCAAAAGGGACCGAGGCACCCTAGTGGGACTAGGGTGCCCATGGGTGCCCTAATACTAATCTAGGTGCCCCAGTCAAGGCTAAAATAACGGGAGGTGATGTGAATTTGGGCATGTGGATGTAAAAGTTTGGTAATGACAAAATAAAATAAAACAAGATGGCCAAAAGACGAGGGTTAATTAGTACTTTCTTCACTCAAGAACCTTATAAATAGTAGTATGAAACCAAGATAAATAATGTCTAAAGTGCATGATTTTGTGTCTACATTTTGCCCCCACTTTATGTTGGTGAGTGGAAAGCTTGGTAACATAAAGTAGATAGAGATGCGTACTGATGTCCATGAAGAGTGTAGTAGAAACGTGTCGAAGGACTAGACAAAGCGTGGAATGAAAAAAAAGATGGAGGAACATGGAAACTAAATATGAAAATGTACAAAAAAAGTGATGAGAGTGAACCTAGGGCGGAAATGTGTGTGTATGTTGATGTGTGTAGTGTACTTGCATGGTTAGTATAGTGTGTTCCATCACGAAGTGTTGTTGTTGATGTTTGTTTTTTTGCCCCCATTTGATTGCTTGTTTCTCATATGGCCGGACCTGCAAGGAGAAAATGATCAAGTAGTCAAATATGTATGTATATGTGTGTAAACATGCAATGTAAAAGACACCTATAAAATAAACAAATGTAAATGAAAGAGTGTAAATGGAACATGTGCACCTAATCCATGTCGAGAGAAAGAGTGTAGAAGGATATCCTATACTACCGGGTTTTTTTGGTGAAATTCGACGCCATAGGCCGAAGAAGTATAGGGAGGAAATGCTTGTGTCCTCCAACCTTTAATTGCTTCCTTGAAATATGTGTGAAGAGATCTTTATCATTGTCTGGTTTTTGGGTGATCCAGCGCTTGATGGTAAAAGAATTATTGGGAGGAATTCCGTTGTATCCTCCAATCATTTAACTCTTCCCCCGAATGCTAAGGACACCATGTCTGTAAAATCCATTGTGTATGGAGTTTGTAGATTGGTCTGAACTCACTCGATGTATGTAAACCCACAATGCCAAGGGTGGAAAGTGCACTAAACTGAACTAGTGTAAATGTGTTGTGTTAGTATGTAAAACCCCAAATGATGCCCCCTCTTTGGGGGTGCATGCGACGTCATTGATAGGAGAATGTGGCCCCAAAAGAGGACCAACCACATGTACTTGAAATTCTTTCCTACAAGGGGAAGGGAATGCGCTTGGTAGAAACCAAGGCACACATAAACAAGGATGGCTAGCCAAAACAAGTGTTAGTACGAAAAAGCATGCATGTAAGAAAGATAATGTGTAATCTACGCAACAATGTAAAAGCTACCAAGAAAAGTAGTGTAAACACACAAGAAGACAAGTAAGTCACACAAAGTAGGTCACAAACATGGGACATCACTCACGATGTCGCAAGACATGTAAGGCCATCATGGCTACAAAAAACAAACAAGTGTGCACACCAAACATAGGGCAAGGCCCACATACAAGAAGCAAACAATGACAGACAAGTACAAACAAGCAAAAAGTAGTCATGGAAACATATAATCCTATAAAACAAGTGTTACACATGAAACACCGTTAGCATGTTAGAGAAATAACCAATATGTCAAAGTGTGAATAACCAAGTAATGTAAAGTGCTAAGTACAAAAATGAAATAATAACACTTGTGAGAGACGAATGTGGATGCCCCCAATGACCAGTGTAGGAAGGGTAGAAGGCAAGCATCCATGCCATGTGTAAAAGATTTGTATCTGCGATCACAACTAAACAAAGACATGAATGTGCATGTGTGGATGGATAAATGACATATAAGAAAAATAACATGTGTATAAATGATCATGTAAAACACTAGTAAACAAGAGTAAATGCCCCAAGACAATGCAATATGTTGTGGATGGATGGAATGGAATGCAAGATGGAATGATAGGAGTCACGTGCCCCCGAGTGAATGGAAATGTATGTAATGAGGTTCATTTTGTTTTCCCCTTAGCAGTCAAGAATGAACCATAAATGAGAGTGCGTCATCGGGAAATGGTCGAAGTGTGTGTTGTTTCTAATGCGTTGTGATGAATGTGTATGTGTAGTGATGAGATGTGACCTAGAAATGATGTGTGCATGAACCTTATAGCTGAAGCGTATATCATGACAATTAGATGAACATATAAGTGATGATTTATCCTAATCGTATATCACTATGAGATGAATGGATGAGTGATGATTTATCCCTAAGCATATATCACTACAAGATGAAAAAAGGAGTGGTGATGTAACCTAAGGTGTATACCACTACAAAATGATAGAATAGGTGATGATTTATCCTAAAGTGTATGTCACTAGGCTGGAAATGTCACATGATGAAAGGTTCAAATAGTAAATGTGTGATGAGTGTAAGGTCCATTTGATTTGTAAACCCTCGGCAATCGAGTATGGACCGAGGAACTAAAGTGTGTCATAAGGTAGTGAGTGCACGTCGTAAAAACATGCGTATGTAATGATGAAAGATGACCATGTGATGAAGAGAATATGTAAAAATGTAGTGTGTAAAATGTGATGCTAGATGTGTAGAATGTAATGTATAGTACATGCAATGTAACATGTGTAGGTAGACTAATAATGTAATATGTAGGATGGAATGATGCTAGACTCATATGTAATGAAGACTAGTATAATATGTAGAAAATGTGAGGTGAAGATGTGTAGTGTATGATGTAAGGGATGTGACACTAGATGTAATATAATGACACTATGTATAGAATGTGATGTAATACACGTAGATAGTCGAATAGTGTATGTAACATGTAATATGGACAATATGATGAATAGTATGCCATGCTAGACAATATAAAGATGATGTATGCATAATGATGACTAATGTGATGTATTATGTAATGTAATAACACACAATGCGTGATAAATGCGGTGATGTAAGTCCTATAGTGCAATGCGAGATGATAGATGTTAAAGTGAGTAGGGGGGATGTATTAAATGTGATGCCCCCCAAGTGATGAATGAAATGAACTAACCAATGAGAGTGAAGGACAAAGGTCCTTTAGTCGAACACATGTGATGATGAAAGCATATGACTACAATCTAATAATGGTGGTATGGTAGAAAAATGTTGTGATGGTGAATGAAGTCTATGTGCATGCGATGGATGAATGTATGATGAATGTGTGGCATCAAAAAAACATCGTGATGGAGATCTACATGGTGTTAGAATGCGAAGGTGAGGAAAATTCACGTGTGGAATAAACTGAGGAGGTGGTGATCATGTCAAGATGTAAATAATTGTCCTAGGGATGGGCCTATACCAGTGTGTAGGACTAGTAGAGTGATGAGGTTGTGTAGATAATGTGCGAGTAGGTGAGCTAGGAGTAGATTGTGCTTTGAGAAACATAGAATGTGACGTGCTAGAAGGCACAGATGGTGTGCTAGCTACTATGCGAGGAGATGGTGACCATGGAGCAGATGGAGGAACACCGTCAATAGTGATGACCTACTTATTGTGAATAAAATTAAGTCAAAAATGATTCATAGAGATGATAGATCATGAGTGAAGAATCCAATTGAGACTAAGAAGCATGTCGCAACCATCAACTATGTTTCCAATGAGGAAAGGCACAAGCATTGTAAGAGGACCAACCGTAACATGTAGTTTGACAACACCAAAGGGTTTGTTGAAAAGGATATTCAATTTATGATGGAGGATAACCAATAGCCCTAAGAAGTGAAATAGAGCATGCACTAATGGGCCATGATGGGTCAACCTTGGTGTTATTAATAGAGGTCGAACCAATAGATGCACTGAGATATGTAAATGATTGGAAGTAAAATTTGCATGATAATCATGATCAGAGAAGAAAATTATTGGTGGTGAAGCGTCAATACTTATAACTAAGAAATCCAAAGATCTCTTGATCCAGGAGGTGGTATTGCATGATATGTATGATTGGTATAAGAGAGATGTCTTCTTGTCACATTGTTGAGATTCGTTATTAAAGAGCTTGAGTTTACCCTTATCGTTGCTTGGTGCGAGTTATCAATGAGTCCTGAAACTCTACTTTTTATCATCAATCAGATATTTGATCATTGTGTGAGTTTGAAACATCTATTTGTTGAATGTCCCATACATCGATGGTAATCACATCAAAATTTTTCATCCTAGTTCCTTCCTTTTAGTCATGATGGATCTAACTCTAGTGGTGGGGGAAGAGTAATAAGGTTTTTATCAAAAATTTGTTTCAATATAAGATGTGGAGCCATGGGAAGAGTGCTAAATGTGTGTCATTGAGGTTGTTGTGATTGAACCTCCCTAGTAGGAGTGATGACATTGACAATGATTTTAGTGTTGTGGGTTTAGTTGTAGAGGGTTTGAATGGCATCTTGTTTAGAAAATGAGTGGAAGATGAAGTTTTTTCTTGATACTTGAGTTTTCCTATAGATAGGAGTTTGGTCTCACGAAGCTTAAGAGTATGAAAAAGTTAATCGAATGAGGAAGAGGTCTCAAAGAGAACACTCTCTTGTAGAGGTGGTAATAGAATCTGAATGAACAAGTCCTGAAGCTCAAATTCAACAAGTGCGTTTGTCATTTTAGCTATATTGTTCTTATATCTCAAAACGTAGTTGACTAGATGTTCATTTGGGCCTTGTTTAAGTTGTGTTAGCTAGGTGTAAGAGATCTTAGAGCTAATATTGATGGATAAATGAGTAAGAAATGCATCATCTAGGTGTGTGAAGGAAGTTACCGAGTGAACAGGTAATTCGTAGAACCAACGCATCACATAATCATGGAGACTACAAGGAAAAATCTTAGCTAAAAGTATATGATCATCAACAAAGTCAAGACAAGTGACATGAAATGCTCGAAGGTGTTCTTGTGGGTCCCCATGCCCATTAAAAATGGGAAGCTTAGGGGTGAAAAACTAGGAGGAAGTGGATAAGTAGAGATAGCATGTGCGAATGGAGTATGCAATAACAAGGTAGAATCTAAAGATGGTGAGGTATGTGAAGTGGCCTATTGTAACTTACAAATTTGAGCTTAAAGGTCATGATAAAGAGAAGTTAAGTCTTGGTTACCAATGGATGAAACTTTGTCGACATGAGAAACTCAAAAGTAACAAAGTGATTGGTATGAGTATTTTGTTAAATAATAGAAATATGAGGAAGAGTAGAAGCAAGTGGTGGGTATGAAGGATTTATGCAAAGTGGGTATGGTCAAGAATCATGTGAATTTGGCCAAGTTAGCTTCCTCACGGGTAACATGTAAAAGTAAATCTAGATCTTGGGGATGCTCAACAAGGTGATCATTGATGGCCTTAAGATGAGCTTCAGTAAATTCCTCATGAGAGTGAGTCATGGAAAAGGAGAACAAACCATAAAATTATAAGGTAAGAAGAAATACCATAGAAGGGTGAATGATTGAGTAAGGTCTAGTTCACCAAAATGATTAACTAAAATTGACTAATATGTAGTATGTGGGGATAGTTAATCTAAGCTATGAACATATGTAAATAAAGTAAATAAATGTAGTAAAAAAGTATATAAACAACTATGCAAAATCAAATGCTAACCCTAATGTGTAAGAGGGAAGAGGAAAGAACTCATTTGAATAACAAACGCTCATGGGATGCATGTGGTTTTGAGATTTTGGAAAAATAATGGAACGATGCATGCGGGAGCACGGAAAAGGATGGATTTAAGCAATGTGGTTGGAATGGAAAGAGAGGGGTGGGGTGTGGCGCTCACATTACTAACTGGGAACCCCTGGTCTATGTAAAAGCTCAAACCGATCTTCACATGGTTTAGAAGATGGTAGAAACCCTCGTTATCTGTCACATCAAATTCATTGTCTTTCTTGAAGAAATTGGATAATCCAAGATGATGTTAAGACCTGCAAAATACCAAGAGGAGTATAATAATGTCTAAAGTGCATGATTTTGTGTCTATAGTTAAATATTAATTTATCCTTAATAGTGAGAGTAAGTTCGAGAAATAGATTAATAAATTTAGTTTCAAGAAACACTAGGTCATTTTGGTGACCATGTTCTTAAATATAAATACGTACTTACTAATAGGTTCATTAACACATTGTCTTAGTCAAACAATATGTGTAAAGGTGACATGCATGCTAATTTTTACCAAAAACTATGCAAGAAAATCATCTATTAGTGGGGTAAAGGATATAAGGATCCCTGAGGTAGAAAATTTAAACAATCAAAAGCATAATATTTTAGGTCCCTAAAAATAGCTTGATCATTATGTGTAAAATCAAGGTAAGAGGCATAAATGACCTAAGGTGGTGAGTTGGATTCCTTCCGTTATAATTCAAAATTAGGAGTTATCAAACAAATTGGGAACAGGTAACCTAACATTGTAAGCCAAAGAGTTGAGTAATATTTTGTCTAACATGATCTTTTTGCATGGATTTTGAAATCCTTGAGACTATTCCATATTTATATCTTGTATTACATGCATAATGTTAAATATAATTAATGATCATGTTATAAGGTAGGGAAGTAGTAGTAAAATATGTTGGAATGGATGTAGCGGGGAAGGAAAAAAACTATGAAGTATTGAAAAAACTTGAAGAAATATGAGGAGCTAATCAAGGAGGTAAATTTTGAGAATCACAAAGATGATAATCAACAATACATGGTGTGGAGGAAAGCGAAAGATGCATAAGAAGAGAAGTGTGGAGTGGAATGTTGTTTGAGGAAATTTTTGAGATGACCACATGAGAGGGAATGAAAAGTGTTTCAATAGGTACTTGATCATTTATATCATTGAGGTATCATTGGTTCACCTTATAGGCTCAATATTGAGTAATACGGTCATTATAATGTTTTTGACCTTAAGTTTTCATTGGATATCCATAATAACACTCTATTTAGTGACCATTTCCTTACGATGTGTCAATAGATGCTTTATAAGATCATATATGAATAGATTTTGAATTGGATCCTCCAAGAAACCTCTTTCCCTTAACTACTTCGCCTTCAATAGGAGTATGAGGACCATTCACAATGTTTTCATCTCTACAAGTCTCGATAGGATTAGGTATAATTTTAGAGTGAGCTTGGTTCTCATTAGGAATAAATATTATCTTTCTAACACGAACCCTAGGAGGAATTAAGTGAATTTCTACAAGATCAATCAAATTGGAATTTCACCTAACACTTCATTGGGTTGGAGTCTTATATCTAATCAACAAGGATGTTATAAACATATCAAAATATAAAGGAGAAACACAAGTGATATTACACACAAGAGTTAGGGCTATAAAAATTAATTCAAATCCTAAGATAATCAACAAGAGGTAAGAACAACCCCTAAATTATAGCAAACAAATGCCGGTTTACACAAGGTGAAAACCGTCTCAGGTTTGAGTACTAACCGAGAGGGGTTCACCAAAAGAAAACCCTAGGTTGAATAATCAATATAAGCACAAGTTCACCAAAAGGGAAATTCCTAGGTTAGGTGGTCAATATAAGCACATGTTCACTAAAAGGGAAACTCTAGGTTAGGTGCTTTATATAAGTGAAGGTTCACCAAAATATAGGATCGAGAGTAGTTTTAACTAGTAAATGTACTAACAAACCATGCTTAAATGTAATTATGTTAAACTCGAGATAAAAACAATAATCTAGACCTATTACAAAAAATAAGAAATAGGGAAATAATAATATATATTTTGGAAAGACTAGAGAATTAGGGTTAGAACACAACATGCAAAAATATACTAGTCCAAAGGTGGTAGTTATTGATAGTCTATGGAAAATAAGGCTAGAAGGCGAGACAAACAACAACAAGAGAAATAGTACTAGAAAATAGTGTTGACTAGTATTGTAGAGATCCAAAACCTACAAAAATGACACGATTTCTACAAAAGGCTTTGTATGCATAGGGATGAATGTGATATTCATGCCCCGATATGTAAATTCTTCTCTCAATTTGTTATGTTATGTTGTGAATCACCGAGAATATGATCTTTTCCAAAACGCAATCCACATTAAGCTCCTTGTAAAACCCATAAAAATGGGGATGTTAATGGGGCTTGTGTTATCCCTCCATTATTATCCGCCCACACATCATTTAACAAAATAACAAGTAATACTCAATGCAAGTTAGCAATCAATTTGGTGTGTGATATGTCACAACCCTTATCTTTATAATGTTTGCAACAACTCAGTATATGTTAGAATGAATCTCTAAATGCTTGGATTAGAATTATAGTGTAGGGATGTTACAAAAACAATAGATTATGCTCTTATACCTTCAATATCAATCTTGTGCAAATGAATAATTCAACGTAAGATGGCCTTTTTGTTTCTCAAATGTATTAATGTGCCTAGGTAATTATAAACTTATTGAATTCAAATTAGACCCTATTGGTACACAACCCGATACACAATAGATGTAAATAATGATAGAAAAAACTATAAACCCTTGAAAAACCGAACAATTTTTGTTTAGAGGGGACAATAGGGGCAATGACTAAAAATGTAGAGACATGACTAGAAACATAGGTACATTTCGGTTCTCATCCTATGAAACAAATTATACCGCATACTGGATCAAAAACACGGAGAAAAGATAAAACCAAGAGGAATGAAAAATAAACTTATTTGTCTAGATTTGGATCACATGCAAGATGTGTTGTCTATATAAAATCCTCAAATCAATGCTACTTAAATAAATGGGCTTACGCTATCACAGTTGAAAATGAGAGGGACAATCATGGGTTCTTTTAATGAGATAAAGTGGGTAAATTTTCATATCTAAATCTAAATATGCATAAAAATACTAAAAATATGTAAGTTATTTTTGGTGGTTAGGGGACCTACTTTGGTTAAATCCCTAACCCATTTAAGGAGATGCAAAACATTTTATCACGAGAAAAATGACAAAATAATACATAAAATGAATGATATACCCGACTTAGTCACAAACCAACCACGATTGCGATTCTTTGAAAATTGCAAGAAGGTTCATGAGCTAGTTATGGGCATGATCGACACTGCGTTAAAATATAGCCAAAACAATTTTGTTGCAGATTGCACCAGTTCTTTGTGATCTACCTTCGCCTCTTCGAATCTACAATATCGAAACATGTGAGCAAAGAAGTAAAAATAAAAATATGAGCTTAAGTGCAATAAGAGTCAAGGGGTTGGAATGATGGGGTGAGTGATATTTTAAAATTTTTGAGTGCATAGAAAGTTGTGACATATATGGATGCAATGTGCGCAGAAGAGTGAGATGATAAAGGTCCATAGATAATTAAATGTGAGTAGGTGAGGGTTAGTAAATGAGCGATGACGCGTCTTATCACCTTTTGTGGGGTTTTATATTTTATATTTGTTTTTGTTAGATTATTTAATTTTTTTGGCATTATTATGTTTTATAATGTTTTGGGTATTTTTGAAATAGAAAACCTTATACACAAGGTGCATTTTCTAGTGTCTATAACACCAAGTCACCAGAACCTAAAAATAATTTAAAAAATGATACAAAAAAATTGATAAAAAAATTGACAACACAAAAAATAATTACACAAAAGATCACACATAAAAACCCGAAAGCAATAACCAATAAACACATCTAAATACACTAACTTCACTCCTTTACCAAAATCAAAGGTATAGAATAACACATAATGGGCACTTCCTCTTAGGACTAAGCCTTATTAATATGGATTCTTGCCTAAATTGGAAGGGTAGTGTCTACCCACATCATTTTTTATTAATTATATTTATGTTCGACATTAATATATTAGCCGGCTTTTGTTTTATTTTTAAAAAATCTACTTATAGAAAAGCCAACCAGAACAAGCCAAAGTGTATACTAATTTGTCCACTTTTTTATGTGTTATATATTGATTTGTTCATCCTAGCGGTTTGCACTTATTGATCCTGTTTTTTCCTCTCATATTGTGGGTTTGCACATACTGATTTGGATTTTTCAAAAAAATTGCTGAAGGATTTCCATGGGGACTACTGATTTGAGTTTTCCTAAAAAATTTATCGAAGGATTTCCATGGAGAATAAAACAATCCTTCTAGTTGGTTTCCTTTTCTGTTGGTGTTTCCTAGGCATAGAAGCAAGTCGGCTTCACACCATCAATCTCAAATACGCTCAGCTGTTTCCCGAGGGCTTTGACTGGGACAAGGAAAACCAGCACTTCTTAGTGGGTTCTATGGGTTGGGGCACAATTCTCAAAGTTTCAGATGCAGGGGTTGTACAGGAATTTATCAAGGACGATGACTATGCAGGCCAGGCATCTGTGGTGGGTGTCACTGTAGACTCTAAAAGGACCAGGTTTCTTGCAGTGATCCACAGATCACCAGAACCCAATGGAAAACAGGGTGAAGAAACACCAGGGCTCAATGCACTTGCAGCCTATGACTTGAAATCTGGGAGAAGGCTCTTGTTTGTAGAACTGGGTCAAGTTGGAGTTGAGCAAGAGGAAAGAGTTGTGGCCAATGATGTAGCTGTGGATCCGCTAGGAAACGCTTATGTCACAAATTCAGCAGGTA
The DNA here is from genome assembly GCA_018340775.1 of Taxus wallichiana var. yunnanensis. Taxonomy (NCBI): domain Eukaryota; kingdom Viridiplantae; phylum Streptophyta; class Pinopsida; order Cupressales; family Taxaceae; genus Taxus; species Taxus wallichiana. The sequence continues at coordinate 154,999,803 of CM031240.1, read as the reverse complement.
ATTTTATATGGAAAATTACATTAGAAGGGCATGCTTCAGTTTTTGCCAAAGACCCAATTTTTACTTCACAGCCCATCATTGCAGAAGATGATCTGGTTAAGTCTTGTGGGCTCAATGGCATAGTATATAATAAGAAGGGTGCCCTCTTGGTCAGTCAGAGTAATTCTGGGAAGATTTTTAAGGTTTACCTTGATGATGGGGCAGTTAGCCTTGTGGAAATCTCAAAACCTTTGCTTTGGGCTGATGGGATGACTGTTAGGAGGGATGGAGTGCTTTTGGTAGTTTCTTGTCATGCAACATGGTTTGTGAAGAGCCCTGATAATTGGGGTGTGGCCACTGTTGTTGATGAGGTTCCCTTGAATTCATCCATGTTTGCCACATCTATTGCTCTGAGAGAAGATGATAAGGCTTATGTATTAAATTGCCATGTTCCTGATTATGTGAAGAATATTAGCAGAGAGGAATTCAGCATCCAAGAGATCGAGTTTCCGAAGGAGGCGGCTGGAGAGGTGGTGTGGGTCATTGTGCTGATTGTTATAGGCCTCCTGTATGTTTTCTTTTGGAGGTTTCAGATGGCTTATGTAGTTAAGAATATGAATAAGAAGAGAGCCTAGCTTCTTATCAAATTTTATATTGTATGAATTTTCAATTTTTAGCTTTGTATCCTTAATTTTGTACCCTTTCTAAATTAAAATTAATAATTATAATCAATCAAGAGAATACATTGATGCTATTTTGCTTTTGTTGTCTGGTTCTATTTGAACATATTCGGCTATGAAACTTTGCTTCCAGCCATAACATGACATAGATTCCATTTGATACTTGTAGATCATTATAGGATGTTATTTCTGTCAATTTCTTCTTTTTGACAACTACTAAGTTCAGGTGGGCTTGGATTTTAATGAGAATTATCATATAAACACTTGGATGATTAGTGACCTGAATCAATTTGCTTTGCCAAGCAAGTAGTTCTATTTCGTCTTTGTTTCCCCGACGTAATGAAAAATATTCCGATTCTGCTATTAAATGGACGCCCAGAATTTCTTGTTTTATGACTTTTTGTCAATTCAATTTGCCAAGCTTGGTTTTGAACTTTCATGCCTGTCCAGCCCCAATCACCACAACAATTCCATAAAGATGAATTTTGAAGGATTTGACAAAATTCAATGTCTGTGTTTAGATTTTTGTTTCTTTCAATTTTGTTATGAGAACAACAGAAACCATGCAGGAACTCTTTAATCGATTGCTTGCATTGAGCGCATGTCTGTGTACGCGTGCATGGCTTTGTGTTGGGGAATAATTTTGGCTATTTGGTTCCAGCAGGCCACTGTATGAAAGGAACTCTTTAATCCATTGCTTGCATTTGGCACATCTGTGTACGTGTGCCTATGTAGCTTTGTGTTGGGAAATGATTTTGGCTATTCAGTTCCAGCAGGGCACTGTACAAAAGGACAGGATCCGTTCCGATGACAGAGGAATGGATCATATTTGTTCATGCATTATTCTGTTGCTGATTAGATAGGCACATCCTTCTTGTAACTAGTATGCAATGTGAACAACCCAGTACAGAAGACATACAACATGGTGGACTACTTGTTGTAATGGCAGATTAGGTGGACCTGCAAAGCAATAGTCAGGAAAAAAATCACCAAATGCTTGCAATTAAAACATAGATGAAATATTTGATTTTTTAAAGGAAAAAATGAAACATTTTTATAAAAAAGTGATTTTTACCTAGTACTTCAATCAATCCCCAGTTACTCACAACTAAATTTTTAATTTGATTAACAAACCAGTTGACTGCATATGTTAAATAGCCTTTAGGCTTTGTGGCCAATGTAGAAGAAACCCTTTACAAGCAATTCTAGAACTTGAACTGCAGTCAAACCTGAGAACTACCATGATGCAACAGGAAACATTAGCAAAATGTATTTGTGTTTACTCTTGTGATAGTTCTAATGCCCTTGAATCGTTTCTATGCAATACAATTTTAAAGGTCTTCAGCCCTTGAACTTTTCTCTATGCTACACTAATGCTTGAGCACAGCAATGTTAATTTTAAAATATGCTAGCTGAAAGGTTCACATATTTGATATTAGGGCCTTCCATGCTACATTTTAATTGTATTGTTAAGATAAATAGTTGCCAATGATTGGATGGTAGACAACTATTAGGATTCTTACAATTTGTTATAACTGGCAGGATTTCCCAAGGACTCAATGCATATGCGTAAGAATCTTTGTGGATAAGTTTTAAATCTAGACAAAGGCCATTCCTTGACAAAAAGTATGTTATGTAAATTATTTTTTGGAATCAGCTGTGTTGATATCGAATCAATATTTATTTCCCAGCTATCACTAGTAGTGGTTCACAATAACCTATCTCTCGTGAGGTTGTATAGATAGTGGGATTTACGAGGATATCTTTCATTTACGCTTATACTTTGAGTAGATTTCCTAATATGGATATATTTTTCCACGTAGTGCTGCTTTTCTGTTCCTTGTTTTCTAAAGAATCCAACAAGAGAAAACTATGAACTTTGAACTTTCTCCAGCGGTATTTTGGACTACCGATTATGCACAGGATACCCATTATATCGTGTGCTTTTGTTGTATAAACTGGAGATACTTTGTTTCTTTATTCTTGATCTATTCATTAAGTTAGATTGATTTTAGAGGATTGGACATGAGAGAGGCAGCTAAATATTCTCCACCCTTCTCAGGTTCTCCAGTGAATTGTTCTTTCTGATTCTAGCAAGCCTCGGGTCTAGAATATTTTTCTAAGTCTTTATTCTTGATATTTTCCTCAAGTTAGATTGATTTTAGAGGATTGGAGGTGAGAGAGGTAGCTAAATGTTCTCCACCCTTCTCAGGTTCTCCAGTGAATTGTTCTTTCCGACTCTAGCAGGCCTAGGGTCTAGAATATGTTTTTAAGGCTTTATGGTATTGTGTTTTAGTAACTTAAAGTGGCATAATTCAAGTTTAATTTGGTAAGTAAATTTAGGAATGAAATCTTTGATTTTATTTCTGGCAGATTCTTTGGGCGCTAATGTGGATAATATTACATTGTTGTTGGTGGTCTAAAACATAATTCAAGCTCAACAAGATAAATTACAAGGGATGCTTTTGAAATGGAAGTGCAATAAATATGTTTCCTGGTGCGAATTGTAATGGAATCGATATGTGATTGATCATAAATGGAGGCCAAGAAAGTTCCTAAGTCAATTTGGTTCTCGTGATGCAATGTGAAAAAGGTCTTAATAGGATTTATTATTGACTTGATAAATTTTTTAAAAGAGATTTCTTTGAGGTTGCCGACAATCCTGCTGAAAATTAAGTCCACAGTATACCATCCACTTTGTGTCACCATCACCCCTATAAAATGGAAGTTGTTTTTGGTTGCCCTTGTTGTTTCTTGGTACGGTATTAGTTTGTTTGTTGATAGGAGCATTTGGTGGAATTTGACTGTCAATGGGCAAGGTTTGGCAAAGGTTAGGGGATGCTATGCATTTAGCTGCCACAAAAAGGCATCCGGTAGTTTAGATGCACATAATCTGTTCATCAGCATGCTTGGGTTGACTGGAATGAACTGAAGGCCAAGTTTGGCTTGTATTATATAAATAAAGCAATTTTTATCTTTTAGACAAAACTTTTGGCCCTTACCCTATCTTGTTTCAGGTTGGTCTTATGATTCTTGTGACTAGCTAGTGTCAAATGGAAGTTTATTTCTTTTTATTTTTTAAGTCTTCTGCTTAGTATCTATATGATTTGCATTTCAATAAAGACTGATTTAATGTGTTCTGATGTACAAACAGCCATATTAGAACACGGAGACAATTTTTTTAAGGATGTTTGGTTTCTTATTGAGCCTCAACAGTCTTTTTTAGGGCTAATCTTCCAGTGAATGTGATGTTGACAGACATAGTTGGACCAGAGTTCTTCATTTCATTCATATTTCTTGAGGAAGGTTTTGATGGTTTTCATTTTTCAGATGTGTTGGTATTTATGGTAAAAATGTAATGAGATTTTTGGGGAAAGATCGGGGGACTCACTAACACTGATTGTGAAATCATGTTGGATATTATTTTGACATAGATCGCGTTGAGATTGCAGATAAGTGATGATGATTTCAGCGCTTCCTTGAACAATCGAGTTTGGAATCAAGTTAGGAAGAGGAAGACAAGGGCGAACAAGACCCTTTGGTAGAGGAAGAGCCTTGTAGGGAATCCATCATGGAAGAACTAATTCCTAGGTGGTTGCTTTAGCTACTAACAATTCTCAGCATAGAGAAGACGGACAAGAACAAACTCCATTCTGTGATGGTTTGCCTAAGTTTGCTTGTGATAAATGGATAGTTCAGGGGGTTGCTTCCCAAGGCTATCTTCTTCAACTTCTGATTGCAGAAGTTCAACTCATGGTAAAACTAGCACTTGCATAGAAAGGAGGCGCAGAGTACATTGATAGCATACTACGAGGGTTTTTGAGTTGCCAAAGCAATTCCAAGATGCTCTTTAATGCACTAAAGAGGCATATCCGACCCGGGTAATAAGGTATGTATCAACAGCAAATGTAGAGGATGTTTTTGATTGGGGCTTCACCCCTATTGGCATAAGGATCATGATATATTTGGGTTTATATGTTACCGCATGAGCTAGGCCAACTAACCAATGTGGGTTTAGTTTGTTGATGAATGATGATTTTGAGTCGTCGAAGAAAATTTGTAGATGCATTGAAGATGCATATCGACATGGGTAACAAGGCAACAAGTGCACTTAACCCGCAACCAAGCAACCATTATGTTAGTGAGAGGACACCTCCATTGCGGTGTAACCCCTGTCAAAGCATTAGGATCATGATATATTGGGGTTTATATGTTAGCCTAGAATAGGCCCACCAACCATTGCAAGTTTGATTTTTTGATTGAGTGCGGTTTTTTAGAGTCGTAGAAACAATTCCATTATGCGTTGATGGATGTCCATTCCTTGTAAGGCTTTCAATTTGGCACGGAGTTGGGAGTATGCCGGTAGAGGTTGCGAGAATCTGGTTTTACACCTTCAAATTACATTTGCTTCAAATTTTCCAAAGCCTTTTAAACAAACCTTTTTTTGTGCATACCCTACCATCATAGCAATCCATGAGACCACATTTCTTTGAGGCATTTGTTAAAATGTTCTCATGCCTTTGTGTTGATATCATGGCATTCCACGAGATGACAACTCTTTGAGGCATTTTGTCAAACAATTTACATGCCTTGTATATACTTCCACATTTTTCATTCATAGTCACTGGGCATTCCCAACCGTAACATCTATCAAAAATCCTTATTTTATAATTCTCGATGCATGCCCACCCCCAATTTTAAAGATCCCGTTTGGCTTTAAAATTGGATGTTGGCAAAGGTTGTAGAGTTTGGCTTTACACTTGCCAAATCCATTTGTTTAAAACTTTTCGAGGCCTTCCCAATGATCACGTTTCATGAATACCTTCAAATCATTGCATTCTATGAGATGACATTTGCTTGAGGCATTTTGTCAAGCAATTCACATCAACTAGGGAACTTACAACAACAACATTCATGCTTCAATGGATACCCATATGCTTCATTTGAGCTAAACCCGAGCCAAGAACCAATCTTTTGCTCTACACAACACAAGGTTAAGGAGGCATTTGTAGAGGCAACACAATTTTGAAGCGTATCAGCCCTATTCCAAACCCACACTCCTTGAAGGCTACTATGGTGACCGAAATATTGACTATCGATGAGTCGAGTCCTCCAAGAACAACCTCCACCCACAACGGCCATAAAACAACAAACCTATCCCAAGTTTGATAAGAGGCCGACAGAAAAATCAGTTCATTTTTAAACACGCGAGCTCCTCCCCGCAACTCACTCACCAAGATGCCTACTAAAACATGAAAATGTGTAAACAACCATCAAATTTACATGTTGTTGACATGGTTTCTCGGTGGTTGTAGATGTATAATAAAATGATTTGGTGGGAGTGACAATTCGAGGCCAATCCCATGTAATATAGCCTATTTGCTAAATATTAACTTCCCATGTTCATTAATTTTCTCACAAGTGTGGTTTGCAAATAAGTTCGGCGCTTGGTCTAGTGTTAAGATGATCATGTCGGTTTATTTTAGTGTCTAATATTCGCCAATGGGTTGTTCTCCCCCCTCTCCCCTCCTATCGCTCTCCCCAAAACACTATAATGTATTCACAATTTGAAAACATTTGAGGGTAAAAGTTCACCACAAATTTTATAATACAACAATTTTTGTTTGATGGTTAGTGTTGTCGCCAAATCACTTGCACCCCGAATGGCCGAATGTGAATAGGACCTTCGGTGTGATTGGGACACATGAGATCACCTCTCAAGTGTGTGGACTTGGGCTCGAGGTGAACTTACGGAGAAGGCCGACTTCATCTTCCTAAACTAAGTGTTGTACTACTCCTAGTGTAATAAAATGGCTATCTAGTCCTATTCTAACATTTTCATGGGTTTTAGGGAAAGAGATTTGCAGAAATGAAACTATACTAGGGATGGTGATGCACCAAATAAAGGGTGTTGTTAGACTTAGGAAGGGTTAATTTGAAAAGGGTGCGTGCACCACAGGTCAACTTTACCTACTGCAACTTAGAGAGGGTACATAATACCACAAACTAAGAAGCAAGCGTTCCCTTTGTTAAACTCGATCAGACAAACAAGTTACCGGTCTTCCAGTGAAGAAGGATGAACTTGATAAGGGTGAACAAGCACTATAACTCAACTGCATGCAATGCTCCACCACTCGATAAGCACAGAACTCCAAGAACCTACAATAGAAACGTGAACTTGCACAATGTACCTACAAACATGAGAAAAGACACAAAGAAGTATAGAAGGATGAAAGGACCGAGATCAGTCACAAAACACACTTTTATTACTTCAATAATGTGCACAATGCATCATACATTCAAAAGAGGCAATGGTTGCCATTACAATCTTGAAAAGGAGGCTTGAAAGTTCTCTCAACACACAAGGACAACTTGCAAGAAGAGAGAGGACTCTTGAAAAACACACTTGCCTAAGATGTCTAACTTTCCAACCTATCTGACATGTTGGAACCCTTTGGAATGAGCCTCCAACTTACATTTATAGAAGAATATGTGAGAGAGAAGAGGAAAGGTCATAATTACATTCCTAAATTGAAGGCACATGATGTATTTATTACAGTTGGTTGAACCACTTTAGAAGGTTCCATCATGTGTCATTAATACCGGTTGACCTAGTCTTCTCAATTAATTAAAAGAATATTTAAATAAAATATTTTAATAATAATAATTATTATTATTAATAAAATATTTAAATAAAAATATTAATTTAATTGAAATTATGTGGGACCCCCTATTGACCGGTTTGACTCGAGGAGGGAGGTCAATTGAGAAATGGTCAAAAAATAACCCAACTCGGTGGTTGGCTCGCAAGCCAACCCACCGAGTTGGGCTCGAGCTCCACTACCGTTCACCGCAACCAAGCTCTACTTGTGAGTTCACCGCTCGCCGAGCCACGGTGAGTGCCATGTTTCATTCTCGCCGACTTCGACGAGCTTGTTTGCATCATCATGTTGACTCACGCCTTTACCGTTTTATCTTGGCAATGTTTTTCTATCCCATCGAGCTCTACCCGATGCAAACCCAACATGACACCAAGTGTCGAGATCCTTCCATCATCATGACAACTTGCTTTTAACACCTCCTTATCAGACTTGTCAAGTTGAACGAGCTACCGAGCAACTCCCCTTTGTAAACTCGGCATCGAATAACAAATGACTCTGAACACTACGAATTCATTTTGATCCAACTCGCTAATACTTCTACTTTAATAGCGAGTCTTCCGTGAGCCCAAACACCATGTTCTCCTTGTAAGATCACCCGATCTACTCAACCTTGGTAAGTTGCCTTGAGTTTGCTTAGCTTAGCGACATCCATTACCAAGCCCATCGTGCATTTGACCGAGCTACTCATTTTGTCTTAACTTGGCCATAAATAACCATACTGAACTCTACATCCAAACAAAACATCTTCACGTGAGCTTCTTGTTAAGCTCTAATCTCGAGCGCACCTTTTACTAATCGTATGTCTAAGCCCCTAAAACAAGTTTTCTGCAACCCCCATGAGCTCGCTTCGCATGGTTCGATCGTGTCGTGAATCATTGAGAGCTCCTATGTGCTACATACCCTGATACATTGGATTGTGTCAAACTCACCAGACTCACCATCACCAAAAAATCTCCCTTCTTGAACGCATCATTACCGAGCTAGCCACCATGCAACCGAGCAACTTTTCATTTAGCTCGATGATATTAAATGGGCTGCATGAGATTTGAGCTCCTTATCCTTCGAATCGGTCGTTGTTGAGCTCTGTCCCAACGCATTGACCGAGCTACATTGACTCTATGTCGAGCCCATACTCATACCGACTAACTTGGAACTAAGCTCGATCCGAGCTTACCACCTCCTCGGCAAGCACTCCCACAACTCGGTGTTAGCGTGCTTGAGCTTATAAAGCTCTTCAACTTCTAATCACTGCCATCTTAATCGTTAAACACACCCTTATTAACCATCAAGGATTTGATCCTTAGCAACTCGCCAAGTGGTGCACCCAACACCACCTCCATTCGACTTGTTATGGCCGCGCCATTTTGGGTGTGACCTCAAGCTTCACTGATCGACTTGTTATGGTGATCTCAGATCCATTGTCAACAAGCTCGGCTCCCCAAGTTCATATCATTGATGAATGGCTCACCCATAGATGTTTGAGCTAATTTTAAGCTATGCATTCACCACTCATCTCACAAACCGAAGCCTTATGAGAATTAGCTTGGCTCTGAATTCACTCAAGCATATGACCTATTTGTCATGCATGGCCTATAACATCTTTCTCTTGGCTCAACACAATCAATCTGAACCTAAAAATCTCATATGAATCTTGTCTTCTTTGTTCAACCGCAGAGCTGTGAACTCATTCTGGAAAGACAACTCACTACTCATGAAACTATTGTCACATCAATGCACCACTATCATCAAACGTCGTCATGTGACTTGGTCTCGCCAATCAACCTTCCTCATAGCTTGGTGAATGACTCGCCGTCTTGTCTGCAACCGCTCAATCACCTGGCGATTCTCATGGTGAATTGGTAATCAACTCAGACTTTTTCGGTGTGGAAACCTTATGATGGCTTGCCATTACAAAGTTTCCACCATGGCCAAAAACCTTCAAATTTCCCCGGGTTGACACTATTCCACTTTGTACTACGCTTGCTGGCATGATCCCTCTGGCGGGCTCGAGCTCTTTGGTGACACTATCTGTTTGATTCACGGAACTTCTCCTTTGGCTTGCCAAGTAATTTTTCCCACTTGGCGATGAGGATGAACTTTTCCCACACAAAAATTTTTCCTTGGTTTACCATACCAACATCCCCACGGCTAAAAACCCCTCAAAGTTCCCGGTTGTCATGGCTCAAACACATTGCCCTGCAAATTTGGTGTGGCCCTAGCTCGGTGTTCCGAGCTCTTCCCCTAACTTGATGTACTCACCATATCGAGCCCATCTCACCTCCCGTCTATGCTTGTGCAATGAGATCATGTTCGATCTTGAATGACTTTCCAACTTCAAAGTCCTTTGAACCCAACTAACTCGGCAAAAACTAAGCGGCTTGATCCAAATCTCGCTTGGATACGAGCCAAGATTTCATCTCATGACTTAACCACTCGAGCCATCAAGTTTCAAAGCCTTCTTTCTATACCATGTCAAGCTCATCTCTCGTATTCAATTCAACTCGATTGAGTGAGTTACGAGCCCAAGCTTATCCTCGATGAGCGCCGAGTCAACGTGAGCTTTCCTTGTACCACTAAATTAGATCGTGCAATCCCTATGATTCGGTTGTAAGCTCTTGTAATTAGGCTTCTCTAAAACGTTACTTCCAACTTGGCTGAGCTCAAACATGGGTTATTCTTCCTTGAGACCAAACCTTTGGACTCCCGAGATCCTCCTCGAACTCTTCGCTCCGCCAAGCTTCACCATTGAGTTCAAAGAGCCCGATTCACTCCTCACAAAACAAGCTCGTTGCATGAAACTCAAAACTCCTCTACCACTTTACTTACCTCGCCGATGCGTTTCTATTGAATAATCTTATGAGCTATGTGCACGATTCTTCGTGACAACTCGTGAGCTCTTCCCTGGTGTACTTGGTCGCCAAGGCTCGATGAACTAAGGCAACTCGCCTTTCCAATGCATGAACCGTCGAGACACACGAACTCGCATCTCGCATGTGATGCCATGACTCGCTCAACTTCGAGCTATATTCTACCAAACCAAGACCGAGCCACTCATTCCTTTGCTAAGCTCACGGGTTGCTCAACATTAGTTTTTAAACACCGCATAAAGAACCAATCTAAGCTTACGGGTCTAGCCTTTAAGATTTGTGGAAACAATGTGAATCCGAGTTCCCGAACAAGAACGAGCCATGTTCTAAGCAAGCTAGACTGAGTTATAAACATAACTTGACTTGCCAAGTAGCTCGTCGAGTTGTTTTAAAACTCATGACCATTTAACCTTATATTCCTGATTTTGAGCTAGATATTAATTATATTAGGCTTCTCCATTCTTTTAGAGATTGATGGAGGAACAAGAAGACATTTTGAACAATATTTCTTGATTTTGATGATTCCTTGCTCGTGTCGATGGATGTGGGCTTGGTGGGGCAGAATTTCTGTTCCAAGAAAACCTCATATTCTCGAACCCCATGACTAATCTTTAACCACAAAATCATCCGGAAGTGTCTCATGAATGTCTTTTCAAGTGTTACGGGTCCAATTTAATCCCATTGTACATTTTTCACCCAAGGGGAAAAAATAGATAACATTTTTGGTGACCTCTCAGGGATGATTGCCTACTAAGCATGGTTCTAGTAGCCTTAAGTCATCCATTGAGCATGGAGTCTATATTGGAATCTTAAAGATGATTTGAAGATGATATGACACATTCTGAAGTCTCCTTGGTATTATTGATCTTGAAACCCCCTGGAATGCTAAGCATGAAGTATATTGGATCTGATGAATACTTGGCATCTATGGAACACTACAAAATCTTGAATGGGGCAGATCATGAGACTCTTATGGAAACCTTGAACCTTCCTTCTCCTTGACACCTTCCTATGATGAAATAGTGTGCAAAACAACACAAAACACAACAATGAGGAAAACAAAAGAACAACACACAACAACAATGTGCATAAGCACTTGGAGGAAAACACCTAACTAAATTGTACAGGGGGTGGAATGATCTCAAAATCAAGCTTTAAGATGTATCCCATTCACATGAATGGGTAGTTCTTCTCCATTGAGCCTGGATAAACGAAATTATTTCACCTCTTTGCAACTCGTGATGATGTATGGACCGCTCCAGAGAGTGTTAAACTTGGCGTGCTTGCCTGGTTTGGCCCTATCTTCATCCCATTTGAGAACTAAATCTCCCTCTTGAAAACGCCTTTCAAATGCCTTCTTGTCAAAAGATTTCTTAACTTGAGCCTGATGTTGCTCCAAAGTCTTCATAGCCTTGTTCCGTACTTCCTCTAATGCCATGAGTTCAACAAACCTTACTGTCAGAGGATCACTCTCCATAACTTCAATTTGATGAGCTAAATCTAAAGAAGGTAACTCCAAGGAGAGAGGAAGTTTTGCTTCCCTTCCATATATAAGCACAAAAGGAGAATTCCCTATGGCCCTTTTAGGTGTGATCTCGATTTGCCCATAAGGCGGTCTTAAGTTGTGTATGCCAAGTCCTCTTGTTAGTTTCCATCATGTGCTTAATAATCCTTATGAGGTTTTTGTTACTAGACTCAACCAATCCATTTCCTTATGGATAGTAATTGGACAAATTCTTGAGGTAGACCCCATTTTTAATGCCCATTCACTCAACTTCATACCAAGAAAAGCCATCATGTTTTTCGAAATGATTGTAAACGGAACACCGATCCTTCTCATTATACCTTCCAAGAAATCCATAATCTGTCTTTTCATTGCTCTCTTTCAATGCTACCACCTCTCGTCCATCAAGTAAAATATTCTATCATGAAGGACCCATTTATGTCCGTCACTGAATGGAGGATTAATCATTCCGATGAAGTTCAATCCCCTTTGAACAAAGGGTTGATCCACTTGAATTGGATGTAGTGGAAGAGTTGTCAACTTCTGCTTACCTGTGAAAAGGGTACATTCCTTACACTTCCTTACCCAGAGATGGGCATCTTTGAACAAATCCACCAATAGTAGCCGACTCACATGATCTTGGTAGCAGTTGTTCATGCAGAGTAATGTCCTCTAGATAGACCATTATGAAACTCTTCTAGTATCTTACTTACATGTTCCAGTCCTACGCACCGAAGGAGGACACCGTTCAAATCCTTTCAAAAGAGAACGTTATCTACCAAAACATATGGAATAGATTGAAGACGGAAAGTCCGTCTTTGGTTTTTATCCATGTTCACAGGATATACTCCTGAGAAAATGAAATTCTTCATTTTGGATAACCAGTCAACTTGATCATCACTCTCATCAGTGTTTAGGAGCGTCACATCCTCATCACCTTTTGATTCCATGTCTGCAACAAGTTGTTGAGAAACATTTACCTCTGACAAGTTTGGTAACTTTGATATGCACGTCATACTCCATCACCTTCGTGATCCATCCAGCGCACTTTTCATTCATCTCTTTGTTCAACAAAAACTCCTTGACGCCTGGATGAGACACCATCAGATGAATTTTGTTGTTGGAAAACATGTGCTTGAATTTCTTCAAAGCTTGAATAATCGCAAAGACTTGTTTTTCAATGAATGAGTATTTGAGCTCGTAGTCTTTGAGGGATTGACTAAAGAAAGCAATTGGTTGCTCCATCAGGTTGTCGTTTTGCTAGGTGAGGATACCTGAAATGCTCTCTTGACCTGCAAAAGCATAAAGGATAAAGTCTTTATCAAACCTGGGGTTCACTAGCATGGGAGCTTGAGAAATTTCCATTTTGATGGCTTCGAAGCTCTCTCGTCCTTCCTTTGTCCATGAGAATGACATGTTTTTCTTCAAAGCATGGTTGTCAATGGTTTAGTTAATGTCACGAATTGAGGGATGAATCTCCGCACGAAATTTATGGTTCCCAGAAAACTCTGGAGGACCTTCATATGACTTGGGAGAGATAAGGACATAATCAAACAAGTTCTGGCTAGATTGATTAATAGTCCTTCCATTGAAACAACATTCCCCAACAACTTTCCTTCATGCACTACAAAAATACACTTCTTGGGATTGAGTGAAACCCTAAATTCCCTACACCTTCGGAAAACCTTCTGTAGATGTGTGATATGATCGAATGCATGCTTAGAGTATATAGTTATATCATCAAGGTAAACCAAAATAATATTATTGATTAGTCCCTTAAACACCATGTCCATGTCTCTTTGGAAAACACCATGTCCATGTCTCTTTGGAAAGTAGCCCGGCATTAAACAATCCGAATGACATTTTGTTGTAGGCATATGTGCCCCACTTGGTAGTGAAATCCGTTTTGAATTTGTCAAATTTTTGGACTAGGATTTGATTGCAACTCGAATATCCATCAAGCAAAGAAAATATTTGAGCTCCTACCACCATTTGAAGGATCTGCTCCATTGATGGAAGAGGATAATGGTCTTTCAATGACGCACGATTCAAATCCCTAAAATCTACGCACAATCGAATCTCTCCATTCTTCTTCCTTATGGGCACCAGATTGGCTACCCAAGAGGAGTGCTTGATGGGAAAAATAATACATGCTTCGATGAGTTTGGTTAGCTCCTTTCTCATTAGTGGCTCAATTTTGGGATTAATTGGCCTTTGTTTCGTGGAATTGGCTTGGCATTAGGATCCAGTTCGATGGTATGTTGTGCTAGACCTAGATCAAAACCACACAGGTCTTTATAGCTCCATGCAAAAATGTCGTGATACTCTTGACAAAGTTTGATGAAAGCTTCTTTCTCTTGAAGTACACACTTTTCCAATCTTTAGAAACTTCTCATGCACTACCTCGACTTCCTCAAAATCTTCTTCTTTGACCACCATGTTAGAGATTTGTCTTTTGGCTTGATCATATAAATTGAAAATGGATTCTAGAGTGACTAAGCATTTTGGTAGTTTGTTGCTTTTCAATTGTATAATTTGATCACCATATGACTCTTGCAACTTATCCTGATTTCTTGTAGCAAACTTTGCCTCTTCTTATAGGAAAAGGAAAATTTGTTTATCACTATCGAACACTTTCCAGCTACTCACATTATTAAGGACTGCAGATTGAACCACCATTTTGAAAAATTTCTGCACTTCTTTCATGATATCAACAGGTATGTTGTATTGCAAGCCAATTGTAACAAGCTTATTAGCATCTTGATTTTGATTTCTAGGAACCACATGGAATCCAAAAGCTTCAAAATATTCAATCAAGTCCCAAACTCGATTCTTGTATGATCTTAAAAGATCATTCTTGGATGCGCTGCATGTCGTCACTTTATGGACAAATAACTCACTATATCCAAAAAAGTTAGAGCCTTGATTCCCTTCTTTTGGGCTAGCTAAATTCTTTGCACAAGGGCCTTGTATTTAGCAACATTATAGTCTAGTGCAACCGAATCGCAATCGAAAATATGAGAAGTATTTATCTCCTTATGGAGAAATTAACAAAACACTAGCACCAGATCCATTCTTACTTCTTGAGCCATCGAAGAACAATTGCCACATTCCTTCCGAATCGTTTGGTGTTTTGACAAGTTGTGGTATGATCGTATCTTCTTCATGAATACTAGTAGGTACATAATCTTGTTTCTTCCAAAAGCAAAGAAACCAACTTTTCTTCTACCAACACATCAGCGTAGGGATCGTATTGATGATCTCCACTTACTTCATCTAGCATAGTATCAGGGACTTCTTCAACAAGAGTGGTTGGTTCATGATCAACATCTTCTTCTTCCGGATCTCCAATGGTGTAATTCCCATTTATAGGACTAGAAGTGTAGGGTTCTACATGATTATGGTAGATTGGTTCTACCCTTATAGTCACTTTGGTTCCATATTGATTCCGAGAATCATATGTGACCAATCGGTGATAGATAACCGCCCATCTTGGCAAAGTGAAATCTCATGATAGGAAGATGGTGAAGAGAGGAGGAAGATCAATGATTGATATGTCTTGGGTGAATGACAAACTTGGGCATGCATGGATGGTAAGTTGAAGTCCTTTGATAACTCCAACAGTCTTAACAGCTGTGCCATCCAATTGAACAACTCCTCTTGCAACCGGTGCATATTATATGCCTAGTACATCTGCAATTTGTTTGGGCATGGTGGAAATCGACACCGAATCGATCATGTAATTATGCACCAGGTGGTCACAATGATCAAGGAAATATAGAATGGTGGTGGTTTGTTGGCTTTAGGAATACTTTTCCCTTCCAGTTGACACAAACTCATAGTAGTTGTTTCTCCATGACCTGACGATCCGTTAGTTGTACCAAAACTATTTAGAGCCTCTCGCAACAAATTTCTTTGAGAAGGAATTGAGAGTGCGTCCCACATAGTAACGCTCATATTGGTTTTCTTCATTTGTTCTACTATGCTGAAGGGAATAGATCCAATTTTTTTACACTTCTTTGGGCATTGGGATCCTCCTTTAGAAAGTTCTTGTTGGGTATCGTGATGCCTAAAGAACCTTCTTTCCTTACTGACTTGGCTAACAAGTATTTTATGGCGGTTTCTTTCCCACATATTTATCAACCGTCACTTGTTTTTGAGGCTATGAAGTAGATGTTTGATCATCTTTGGAAGTTTGAGGTTCCATTGCTCTCTTCTTGGAACGAGTGTTTACCATCACTGATGAAGAATCTGTATTCAACCCGCAAAAATCTTCTACTTGCCAATTTAGCAAAGTGGTTTCTTCAGTGTTTACACTTGATCTATTGTTTCTTGCATATATGTGTTCTTTGTTATCTCAGAAGGGGCAGATACGATTTGAACCATAAGGGCCTAGCCAAAAACTCCATTGGGACAAAGATTTTGACTGTGAGGTTGGGAACAAGGATAACACCATTCGTAGTCTTGAACTAGATTATTGAGCTAACAACAAGAGGATTTCAAATTTCAAAGGCCTGACATTCACAACTTGATTTGTAGCTTGATTTTGTGGTTGATTGTTCCCTTGAAAAGGAGGACAGTTAGCCGATTACTGCTGATTTTGTGGCTGATATGGATGATTGTATTGAAATTGTTGCCTCTTGAGTGCAACAAGCTCATTTCCAAAATTTTCAGCAACAGTTGACTTGACTTCAAATAGATCATTTGAAGAGGCAGGGAAGATTGAGTTGGTTGATTAGAGGCTACTAGAATAGGAGCAATGATAGGCTGATTGTTCGTAAGATCTAAAGACAATGACATTAACGGTCATGGAGCTATCTTTCCATCTTGAATCAAGGAATTTTCCGCTCTTATGGCAACATCGTAGGCATCAGGTAATGTAGCCCCTCCCATGGATTAGATCATAACTGTTACATCACTATTCAAGGCTCGCAAATAGTACAAGAATGCATTATGTGGAGAAGGCTTTATAAGTGCGGAATCCCGCTCCAGTCCTGTGGAATGGAAGTTGAAATAACTCATGTATTCTTGGGGATCTCTCTTCATGGTAGTGAGTTATTCCAAAAGCGATAGGTGATCACTCTTGTCTTCGAATGGTTTACATAGATTTTCTCCTAACTCATCCCAAGTGGTTATACTGCCAACACTTAACCCTCAAGACCATTGAAGCACTTTTCCCTTGAAAGAGGTAGTAATAATTCTAACTGCAATGTTGTCCTCAGTGATGTTATGTATGGAACAAATGCCGGTACATCAAGAATATGTTCCACTAGAGTAATGTGAGTTTCCCTTGTGTAAAAGGGTAAACTTTTGAGTGCCGCAACAGGTATAGGGTCATGTTGAGCCAACAGAAGAGGACTACTTGCATTGAAAGGGGGAAAAACTTGGTTTTATGTCATAGCAACAAGAGGTTGATTGTTCCTTGGTGGAGGGAAACTTCCGTACAGAGGATTTGAATGACCCCTATGGGGTAGAGATGCAACTGGTGATGTTGAAATGCCTCTTCTTCTTCTCTTTGGAGGAGATAAGGAAAGTTTGATATGCTGATAATTTCCTTTCTTTGAAGAAGCTATTGTCTAAATTCTTCTCATAAGTTAATGCACTGAGATTTGGGAATCCAAAGATATAGAGTCACTAGGTACTTTGAATTGTGTAAGTGAGAAGAGAAGTACCAACTCTGTCCCACCGGGCGTGCCAAAAATGTTGTCACCAAATCATTGCACCCTCTAAATGGCCAAAATGTGAACATGACGTTCGGTATGATTGAGACACATGGAACCACCTCTCAAGTTTGTGGGACATGGGCTCGAGGTGAACCTATGGAGAAGGCCATTCCTCTTCCTAAACTAAGTGTTGTACTACTCCTAATGTAATAAAATGGCTATCTAGTCATATGCTAAAATTTTCATGGGTTTTAGGGAAAGAGATTTGCAGAAATGAAACTATACTAGGGATGGTGATGCACCAAATAAAGGGTGTTGTCAGAATCAGGAAGGGTTAATTTGAAGAGGGTGCATGGACCACAGTCAACTTCACCCATCAGAACTTAGAGAGGTGCAGAATACCACCACGTGACTAGGAAGCAAACATTCCCTTTGTTAAAATCGATCGAAAAATAAGTTATCGTATTTTAGTGAAGAATGATGAACTTGATAAGGGTGAAAAAAACACAACTCAACCGCATGCAATGCTCCACCAATCGATAAGCATAGAACTCCAAGAACTCGCATAGAAACGTGAAATTCCACAAGTGTACTGTAAGCATGAGAAAAATGCACAAAGAAGTATAGAAGGATGAAAAGATCTAGATCAGTCACAAAACACACTTTTATTACTTCAATAATGTGCATAATGCATCATACATTTAGAAGAGGCAATGGTTGCCATTACAGTCTTGAAAAGGAGGCTTGAAAGTTCTATCAACACATAAGGACAACTTGCAGAAGAGAGAGGACTCTTGAAAAAACACATTTGCCTAAGATGTCTAACTTTCTAGCCTATCTGACATGTTGGAACCCTTTGAAATGAGCCTCCAACTTACATTTATATAAGAATATGTGAGAGAGAAGAGGAAAGGTCATAATTACATTCCTAAATTGAAGGCACGTGATGTATTTATTATAGTTGGTTGAACCACTTTAGAAGGTTCCATCATGTGTCATTATTTCCTAGTTGACCTAGTCTTCTCAATTAATTAAAAGAATATTTAAATAAAATATTTAAATAAAAATATTAATTTAATTGAAATCCGATGGGACCCCCTATTGACCGGTTTGACTCAAGGAGGGGTTTAATTGAGAAATGGTCAAAAAATAACCCAACTCGGTGGTTGGATCGCCGAACCAACTCACCGAGTTGGGCTCGAGCTCCACTACCATTCACCACAACCGAGCTCTACTTGTGAGTTCACTTTCCTCCGAGCCACAAAGTGATTGACATGTTTCATTCTCCCGACTTTGACGAGCTTGTTTACATCATCACGTTGACTCACGCCTTCACCTGTTTTACCTTAGCAATGTTTGCCTATCCCTGTTGAGCTCTACCCAATGCAAACCCAACATGGAACCAAGTGTCGAGATACTTCCATCATCACGACAACTCACTTTTGACGTCTCCTTATCAAACTCATCAAGTTGAATGAGCTACTAAGCAACTCCTTTGTAAACTCGGCGTTGAATCAAAAATGAATATGAACACTATGAATTTGTTTTGATCCAACTCACTAACACCTCTACTTCAATAGCAAGTCTTCCGCAAGCCCAAAACCATGTTCTCCTTGTAATATCACCCAATCTAATCAACCCTAACAAGTTGCCTCGAGTTTTCTCAACTCGGTGACATCCATTACCGAGCTCATCAAGCATTTGATAGAGCTAGTCATTTTGTCTTAACTCAACCATAAATCACCATACTAAACTATGTGTCCAAACAAAACATCTTCATGCGAGCTTGTTGTTGAGCTCGATTCCGAGCACACCTTTTATTAATAATTTTTCTGAGCCCCTAGCATGAGTTCCCTACAACCCCCACAAGCTCACTTCGCATGGTTCGATCGTGTCGTAAATCATTGAGAGCTGCTATGTGGTACATACCCCGATACATTGGCTCATGTCAAACTCACTAGACTCACCATCACCGAAAAATATCCCTTCTTAAACACATCATTACCAAGCTAGCCACTATACAACCAAGCAAATTTCTATTTAGCTCGATGAGCTTAAATGGGATGCGTGAGCTTTGAGCTCCTTATCCTTCGAACCAGCTCACCGTTGAGCTCTATCCTAATGCATTAACCGAGCTATATTGACTCTATGTCGTGCCTATCTCTTACCGAATGACTTGGAACTAAGCTTGATCTAAGCTTACCACCTCCTTGGGATAGCACTTCCACAACTTGGTGTCGGCATGCCCGAGCTTATAAAGCTCTTCAATTTCTAATTCCTATCATCTTAATCATTAAACACACCCTTGTTAACCATCTAGGAGTTGATCCTTTGCAACTCACCAAGTGGTGCACCCAACACCACCTCCATTCGACTTGTTATGACCGTGCCATTTTGAGTGTGATCTCAAGCTTCACCGATTGACTTTTATGGCGATCTCAGATCCATTGGTCGACAAGCTCGGCTCCCCAAGTTCATATCGTTGATGAATGGCTCGCCCATAGATATCTGAGCTAATTTTAAGCTATGCATTCACCACTCATCTCAAAATTGAAGCCTTATGAGAATTAGCTTGGCTCTGAATTCACTTAAGCATCTGACCTATTTGTCATGCATGGCCTGTAACATATTTCTCCGGCTCGACACAATCAATCTGAACTTAAAAATATTGTATGAATCTTGACTTCTCTATTCAACCACAACACTTGTGAACTCATTACGGAAAGATAACTCACTACTCACAAAACTATTGTCACATCAATGCACCCCTATTATCAACCTTCGCCATGTGACTTGATCTCACCAATCAACCTTCCTCATAGCTCGGCAATTGACTCACCATCTTGTCCTGCAACCACTCAATCATATGGCGATTCTCATGGTGAATTGGTACTCAACTCGAGACTTTTTTGGTGAGGAAACCTTATGATGGCTTGACATTACAAAGTTTCCACCATGGCCATAAACCTTCAAATTTCCTCGAGTTGATGCTAGTCCACTTTGTACTACGCTTTGGCATGATCCCTCGATGGACCCGAACTCTTCGGTGAAACTATCTATTCGATTCATGGAACTTCTCCTTTGGCTTTCCAAGTAATTATTCCCACTTGGCGATGAGGATGAACTTTTCCCGCACAAAATTTTTCCTTGGTTTACCATACCAACATCCCCACCTGGAAAAAAACCCCACAAAGTTCCCTGGTTGTCATGTCTCAAACACATTGCCCTACAAAGTTGGTGTGGCCCTGGGTCGGTGTTCTGAGCTCTTCCCCTAACTTATTGTACTAACCATATTGAGCTCATATCGCATCCTATCTATGCGATGAGTTCACGTTCAAGCTTGAATGAATTTCCAATCTCAAAGTCCTTTGAACCCAACTAACTCGGTAAAGACCAAGTGGCTCGATCCAAAGATCACTTAGATACGAGATGAGATTTCATCTCACGACTTGACCACTTGAGCCATTGATTTTCAAAGCCTTATTTCTATATCATGACGAGCTCGTCTCTCGTATTCAATTTAACTCGGTTGAGTGAGTTACAAGCCCAATCTTATCCTTAACGAGCACCAAGTCAATGTGATATTTTCTTACACCACCGAATTATCTTGTGTAATCCCTACGAGTCTGTTGTAAGCTCTTGTAATTGGGATTCTATAAGACGTTACTTCCAACTTGGATAATCTCAAACATGGGTTATTATTCCTTGAGACCAGACCTTTGGACTCTCGAAGATCCTCTCATAACTCTTTGTTGCGACTAAGCTTCACCGTTGAGTTCAAAGAGCCCAATTCACTCCTCACGTAACAAGATCGTTGCATGAAACTCAAAACTCCTCTACCACTTTACTTACCTACCGAATGCATTTCTATTGAACAAGCTTATGAGCTATGTGCATGATTCTTCATGACAACTTGTGAGATCTTCCCTTCGTGGACTTGGTCACTTCAAGGTTCGATAAAATGAGCCAACTCACTTTTCCGATGCATGATCCGTCGAGACACACAAACTCACTTCTACATGTGACTCCATGACTCACTCAACTTCAAGCTATATTCTACCAAACCAGCATCGAGCCACTCATTCCTTTGCTAATCTCACGGGTTGCTTGGCATTAGTTTTAAAACACCATGTAATAACCAATCCAAGCTTACGGGTCTAGCCTTTAACAGTCGTGGAAACAACGTAAATTCGAGTTCCCGAACAAGAACAAGCCATGTTCTAAGCAAGCTAGACCGATTCATTAAACATAACTTGGTTCACCGAGCTGCTTAGTGAGTTGTTTTAAAACTCGTGACCATTTGACCTTATATTTCTGATTTTGAGCCATATATTAATTATATTAGACTTCTCCCTTCTTTTAGAGATTGATGGAGGAATAAGAAGACTTTTGAATAAAATTTCTTGATTTTGATGATTCCTTGCTCGTGTTAGATGGATGTGGGCCTGGTGGGGCAAAAATTCCGTTCCAAGAAAACCTCAAATTCTCAAACCCCATGACTAATCTTTAACCACAAAATCATCTCGAAGTGTCTCATGAATGTATTTTCGGTGTTATGGGTCAAATTTACTCCCATTGTCCATTTTTGCTCGAGGGGAAAAAATAGATATGAGTTAGCCAATTTTTTATATAAAACATATATATTCTAAAGTAAATAGAAGAATATTTTTAGATAAATGTTAATTTAAGAATTCATTTAGGAAGATTCACTAGGGTTTCTAAACTTAATGTCATATATTCAACTTTGACATTCTCAATTAGCTTATGCATCCATGAGAACATGATCATGACAATCCTCTTAATGGCTTTAACAATATTCACTATAATTCTTGATCAATCAATGTTAATAATTACTTATAATGTAAATCTAATGGAGGGTTAGGTGAGCCCAAGGAATAGGTATTGAGTGCAAAATGAGAATGTTGTGTTCTTAGTAAGTGTTATTAAGACACACATAAGGGATTCGAACTATTAGTGAGGTGGCATGATGATGGTAAAAGGTGATGATGTAGCATGCCAAGGGCTTCACATGTGCATGCATTTAAGTGTCTCAAGGATGAAACACATTATTGATGTGTTTTCAACACCATATTCGAGCCATATGATATGATGATATATTATAAGTTATCCTCTATGCCTCTAAAAATGTTGTGGAAAGAGCCATGCTTTGGCCTTGGTTCATGAAGGAAAATTTCATTGTCATTTGGATCATGGGGATTTAATATGATTGAATAGAAAAAACATAAAGGTGTATGCCTAGATTTGGATCACCTACAAGATGGATTAGTCAAATAATAACAACCAAATCAATGCTACTAAAATAGAATGGGCTTATGATGCCATCATTAAGAGAGGGACAATTGTGGTTTCTTTCATTGAATAAAGTGGGTAAAACTCTTCATATCTAAATCTAAACTTGCACACAAACACACTTGAAAAATGTTATTTGTTTTGGTGGTTAGGGGACCTACCTCGGTTAGATCCCTAACCTTTTAAGGAGATAAAAGACATTTTATTGATGTAAAATGACAAAATAATAAATGAAATGACAATTATACCTGACTCAAATCGTAGGACAATCGTAGTTGTGTTTCTCATAGAATCACACAAAGATGACAAGCCAATCGTAGTTGTGATTCACTCCTGTGTTGAGATTTCACTAAAAAATTGTTGCAGTTGGTTGTATTGTTCCTTTGTGCTTCACATTTCCTTCTTCAAACCTGCAAAACCAAGATATGCGAGTAAGATAACAAAAACTCAAGTACAGATTTGTGGACTAAGAGCCGGGGTTGGAATGAGAGGGGTGACTATAGAGTCAATGATTTGATGATAATTGATTGGTTATCATAGAATCAAATGAGAAGGGTTGTGCATGATTCCCCCTCAAGTGGTAATTTTTGGAACCGCAAGTTTCCCCAACGTGACACGGGATGAAAAGTAGCACTTAAAGATGATAGAAATTAAACCTTGGCAAAGGTGTGTGGAGGAAAAATGGGGACAATATTGCCCCATTCATGTGCATGTGAAAAAATGTGATGGGTATGTATAATAATGCATCCAAGTATTGGGAAGTCATGAGGGGAATAAATAGAGTTTATTGATGAAAGAGGGACGACACACAATCTTGGTGGTCGAGTCAGCGAGCAACATGATGAGTTGGAGGCGAGTCGGGTTGATAAATCGAGCTAGACAAGTTGTAGGAAGGATGAGAGTAATATGGGTGGGGCGAGGTGGGAGGGTGGGCTCGATGTGTGAGGAGCATCTTGGCCGCAACAACAACCGATCCGGGAGTAAGTGAGTGAGGGGTAACTCAATTGCAAGCCAAGTGGGGGAAGGGGGAGGTGTGGCAAGTTTCTCGGTTGGTTGAGTCGCAGAGTGGCGACTCGGTGAGTTAGGAGTTAGATAGGTGGTTAGGAGGGTGAGTTGCGACAACGATGGGGGCTCGGCGAGTTGGCAACAACAAGTTGAAAGGGGCCCGACCGAGTCACATGGGAGACTTGGAATGTTGGGTGGGGTGGGTAGAGGAATAACTAGATCGGTGGGGAGTGATTTGGTTGCAAGCATGACTCGAGTGACATCAAGGTGAATGAGGATCTTGAAGAGGAGGGTTGGATTTGTGGGTCGAGTCATTGTAGTGATACGACTGGGTGGGGAAGGTGAGTTGGCTTGCGGGGGAAGTTCATGGGGAATAGGGGATTGGGTTATGCGGAGCGTGGTGGGTCGGGAATGCAGTTAAACCTACGACCAAGTAGAGGCCATGGGAGTGGGGAAGTGAAAGCTGAAGTAGGGGCCTGATTACGCTTATGACCATGGATGAGCGTGAGGAGGTGTAGGATGTAGTCGGTTCTAAAAGGGTGGATCGATTGGAAATGACGGTAGGGAAGTGTGGTGAGGGGCATGATAGGTTTATGGTAGCAATGAGTGAGGGTTTGGAGCTATAGACACAAAATCTATGCACTTGGGTATGTTTCTAGGTCCTAAAGCTTACTAATGTATACATGATTCTTAAGAAAGAAAACTAGTGGTTGACAAACTTCTTTTGGCCTTTCTATTGCTTTATCTCTTGCACTTTACTAGCTTTACATATCTTACAACTATGCCGAAACTTGGATCGATTTAATTTTTAATGGCCTCGACACTAGGCCCTAGTTAGGATGGAAGCACCCGGACACTCATGTCCCTCATGGGCGCTCCTGTCCCCTCTCTTTTTTGTCTTACTCTTTTGCGTCCTTTTCGCTTCTTGGTCACCTTTTAACACTTTGGGCCAGCCTTTCAGTTGTCAATTATGAAATTCAAACAAGGGAATCATATATAAAACATAGTCACTTCTTCTAAATCTAGGGCCAAACACTATAAGCATTCCCTATTACCACCTAAGCTTGCATAAAGGCACAAGAGAACTACAAAGCATACATTTAGTACACCCATACAAGAGACAATGGTTGTATTGATATGCATACACCGCATAGGAGGGGAGTTCGGTTTATTCCATCTTACACATTTTGCATACTCAGGAAAATCTAGATATAGCCCGCTATCATCGTACAACTTGCATAAGGGAAACCTAGGGCACGCGAATCAGAGATACATACACACACACACACAAAGAACTACATGGAGTCTTAGATGTAGTGCGGTGCTCGGTTGCAAGTTCACTCTTTGAGTGACCAGATGAAGTTAGTCCGAATCCACATTTTGCATTTTTTTATTAGATTTGATGTGGTTTATGGACATGTGTAGGTAGGAATTTGTTTTGTAGGTTAGAGGTTTGATCGTAACCCTAACAACGAATTCAGAGTGACAAAGTGAATATTGGAGTGAAGACCATATGACCCAAAAAGACAGATTCCTAGCATCCGAGTAGACACATGCAACCAAATTAGTCACTAGTGCAGGGTGGTCATGTCCTCCTGCAGCGCTTTTATCCGGCACAATTCCCGAGTTCTCAAACCCTTAGTGAGCCTCTTCGACATGGTTTCCAGTCTATTTTATCAGATACATAGTCTTCATCATTCAAAGGTCGTACGAAATCAACTAAGTAATCTTCCTCTCTCATTTCTTGTATTTTATTATCTAAATATCATTAGTTACAATAAGTTACTCTATAATAAGATTTAATTCAATTTAGATTAAATCATTTGGTGAACCCGACTGATCAAACCCTACCTTTTAAACATGCATCATATTCTCTCTCCTTCTAAATTTATGGACCAATCCTCTTACCCATCCTATGCACCCACCAAGGTTCCTTGCATTGTTACCATTATTGCTGATTTTATGTAGGTCCGCCTTCTGACCTCCCCGCTTCAACTCTCCAATGCCTTACCCATCTATTAATGTGGTCACCACTCGACGTAATAGGCAACCCATGGCTCCACCCATCTCTATTCCACCACTAATCACCTCTACAATTTCTGTCGACACTTCCAAAAGTTATGATATCATTGAGTAACTAAAGAATACACCAGCCAAAATACCCCTTTATGATCTAGTGCATTGGTAACTAAATAATACACCACCAAAATATCCCTTTATGATATTTTGCACAATGCACTAGATTTTTGACATACATTAGAGGCTTCCCTACGTTCCATTCAAATTACAAGTGACAATTCCCATAATGCATTTGCCCATTTTATTCAATCCCTCAAAAACGTACTACGTGTCGTATCATTCATTAATGAGGATATCCATCCTACTTCCGATCGTCCATTGCCTTTGTTTATTACATCTACTATTGGGTGCCATCATATCAAGCACATTATAATTGACAATGGCTCCGCTCTAAATCTATGTTCTCTCTCATTACTCATACAACTGCAAATTCTTGATAGTCAGATCACCAAATCCTCTACCATTGTTTGTGGCTATGATTCTACTACTTGAACATGTGTCGGCACCATCACATTATCTTTACAGGTTGGGCCTAAAACCATTCCCACATTGTTCTATATCATTGATACATCATTTCAGTTCAATTGTTTACTTGGTAGACCATGGATCCATACTATGCATGTTGTTCCTTCTATAGTTCATCAATGCGTTAAATTTTTACATGATGGATATGAGCACACTATTTTTGCCAACCCTGAACCATTCAAGTTCTTTTGCATAGACCTAGTCACTGCCATGCCTATACCCCCACTTAATCTAATCCCCTACCATACTATCGATACATATGATGTCGGTGAATCCAGTACTTTCATTACCACTTCTACCTCCACATTCACCCCTTCCATCCCTACACATACCACTAATCTTATTTCCCCTACCATATCTCCCTCCATCACTACCACTATCTCACCATTTACTACTTATTCTAGTCCTACATCCACCACCCCTCCTCCTAATATCCTTGATAATGTTATCCAACAAGATAATGTCAACACTAATGATTTTGATGATGAGGTCGATGTCATAGAACATACCGATGAAAATTTGTGCAACCTTGACTTGGACTTATCAATCTCCATTCCCCTCCTCAACCCATATAAAGAGAGGTCCAATGCTCCCCATACCCATATAGATATGGATATGAATAAAGGGGCACACCCGTGAATAGTGAGGTCAGGACTTCGTCTCCTACTATATATGTCTCTAAATGGGGCATTGACCCTTGACTCCCTATAGTTCTCTCTATATGACACCTTGACCAAATAGAGGGTTATAGAATAGAGAAAGGCACTCTCCCACCCACCCCTCTATATATCTTCTTAGATATGGCCTAAGCCAATATCTATCTATATAGAGATCCCATGGCCACATCTATATATTGGCGTGACACCTATTAATATAGATCTCGGTCGGGTAGGAAAGTTCCCGCTCTCCCATATCATCCATCTATATAGGGTGAGGGTGTCGGGGTCCTTCGGGTCATACCGGGCCCTCTCCCTCCTTTTTCTACAAGGTGGATGAGTGAGAAACCCCATAATAATAATAGAACTCTAGATAGGGCCCTCAATCTATCCCTGTCTACATAAATGCTAATGGGTGATAGGTGATTTCCTCTTTTGATTCATTCCAGGCCCAAATGTAGAACCATTCCCAACCAATCATATATATATAGGGCCATTCCAATTTCATTCCTTTCTCAGATTCCCTATATACATATAGGTCCATTCATGAATCAAATTTAGACATGCAACAAGAAGTATCCAATTATGAATCCGGACCAATGATGAATGACCACAGAGAGAGAGCCTAAAGCGAGCCCGAGGCCCAATCGATCAATATATAGATCTATATATATATATATAGATCTATATAGATATATATATATAGATCTATATATCTATATATATAGAAATAGAAATTCAATTGATTATGCAACCCCACCCAATATCTATATGGTCTATATGGAAATGATGAATGAATCGCGTGTCTTTATGTCAATTCCAATCGATTGATCGACATGCAATACCAATTGGGCATAATCGAGTTCGTCGGCCAACTTTCCCCATGGATTCACGAGTAATGAAGTGAATGTAGTGATTCCCATGAGAACGCGTGATTTTTATATCGATATTAATTGGGGCCCAATATGGTACGAAGTCCATTATATCATATACATAATAGAATGACATCTATCTCCCACATTCTATATAGATAAGGGCCTACTCTATATATAGCTTTATTTCGTAGAGAGTCAAGACAATCTGTAGAGAGTCGAGACATTATTTCGTAGAGAGTCAAGACAATCAGAGAGTCGAGACAATATGGAATAGTTATATATAGAGTAGGCCCTTATCTATATAGAATGTGGGAGATAGATGTCATTCTATTATGTATATGATATAATGGACTTCGTACCATGTTGGGCCCCAATTAATATCGATATAAAAATCACGCGTTCTCATGGGAATCACCGCATTCACTTCGTTACTCGTGAATCCATGGGGAAAGTTGACTCGACGAACTCGATTACGCCCAATTGGTATTGCATGTCGATCAATCGCTTGGAATTGACATGAGACACGATTCATTCATCATTTCCATATGACCATTATATAGATATTGGGTGGGGTTGCATAATCAATTGAATTTCTATTTCTATATATATATATATAGATATATAGATCTATATATTGTATTGGTCAATCAATCGATTGGCCCGGGATCTGCTCTATGTGGTCATTCATCATTGGTTTGGATTCATAATTGGATACTTTGGCCGCATGTCTAAATTTGATTCATGAATGGACCTATATGTATATGGGTCCGAGAAAGCAACGAAATTGGAATGGCCCTATATATATGATTGGTTGGGAATGGTTCGACATATGGGCTTGGGAATGGATCAAAAAGAGGAAATCACCTATCATCCCATTAGCATTTATGCAGACGAGGATAGATCGAGGGCCCTATCTAGAGTTCTATTATTATTATGTCATTGAATCCATTACTTCATTTACCACTTCTACCTCCACATTCACCTCTTCCATCCCTAATTATACCGCTAATTTTATTTCCCCTACCATATCTCCCTCCATCACTACCACTATCTCACAATTTACTACTCATTCTAGTCCTACATCCATAATCCCTCCTCCTAATGTCCTTGATAATGTTATCCAACACGATAATGTCAACACTAAGGATTTTGATGATGAGGTCGATGTCATAGAACATACCGATGAAAAGTTGTGCAACCTTGACTTGGACTTATCAATCTCCATCCCCCTCCTCAACCCATATAAAGAGAGGTCCAATGCTCCCCATACCCATATAGATATGGATATGAATAAAGAGGGAACACCCCGTGAATAGTGAGGTCCAGGACTTCGTCTCCTACTATATCTATCTCTAAATGGGGCATTGACCCCCGACTCCCCTATAGTTCTCTCTATATGACACCTTGACCAAATAGAGGGTTATAGAATAGAGAAAGGCACTCTCCGCCCACCCCTCTACTGAGATCTTCTTAGATATGGCTCGACCCAATATCTATCTATATAGACATCCCGTGGCCATATCTATATATTGCCAAACCCCCTATTAATATAGATCTCGGTCGGGTAGCAAGTTCCCGCTCTCCCATATCATCCATCTATAGGGCGAGGGTGTCGGGGTCCTTCGGGTCATACAGGGCCCTCTCCCTCCTTTGTCTACAAGGTGGATGAATGAGAAACCCCATAATAATAATAGAACTCTAGATAGGGCCTCGATCTATCCCTGTCTACATAAATGCTAATGGGTGATAGGTGATTTCCTCTTTTTGATCCATTCCCAAGCCTAGATGTCGAACCATTCCCAACCAATCATATATATATAGGGCCATTCCAATTTCGTTGCTTTCTCAAACCCCTATATACATATAGGTCCGCTCATGAATCAAATTTAGACATGCAGCAAGAAGTATCCAATTATGAATCCGGACCAATGATGAATGACCACAGAGAGAGCAGAGCCAGGCCAACCGATCGATTGACCAATACAATATATAGATCTATATATATATATATATATATATATATATATCTATATATCTATATATATATAAATAGAAATTCAATTGATTATGCAACCCCACCCAATATCTATATGGTTTATATGGAAATGATGAATGAATTGTGTCTCTATGTCAATTCCAACCGATTGATTCGATACATGCAATACCAATTGGGCGTAATCGAGTTCATCAATCAACTTTCCCCATGGGTTCACGTAGCAACGGTGAATGCGGTGATTCCTACGAGAACGCGTGATTTTTATATCGATATTAATTGGGGCCCAATATGGTACGAAGTTCATTATATCATATACATAATAGAATGAAATCTATCTTCCACATTCTATATAGATAAGGGCTACTCTATTTATAGCTTTATTTCTATAGAGAGTCGAGACAATATGGAATAGTTGGGCCCCGAACTTAGGTGACGATGTGGGATAGAGCCTGGCCCTATCTATATATGGTCCAATGACCTACTACACTATACATAACTAGAGCCCTCTCTTGCCCATCCATATAGATAGAGGGGTTGGGGGGGCAGGAGTATTGTCTATATAGCCTAGCCATCCGACCATATAGATCTAGGGGGCCCTATCCATATAGGCAGTGTTTCTCTTTTCCTCTCTTTTTTGGAGCCCTAGATAGAAGATATAGAGAGGGGTGGCCTATCTCTATAGGGGTATGGGGCACCTTTTCAATAATCTGGAAGGGAGATGGATTTCCCATATATAGATATGAAAACTCTCTATATAGATATCGATCTATAGTGTTCCTCGACGCCTATACTCACCATCTATATAGGGCTGGGGTTTTTCCTTCTATTTGAATTATGGAAAGAGAATATATCTACTCGGATAATATATCGAGAGGGGGGGAAGATCTAAAGAACCCCCTCCACCTAGATCCTATATAGAGAGGGCCGGGGAGTGCCCCCTACTCATATAGAGTGAGTATAGATAGGGGCCCCTTCCCTCCTCCTCCTCCCCTATATATCTATCTGGCCAATCGAACCTCCCCTGGATCTATATAGGGGTGGTGGAGTGTCAATGCCAATGAAACTCTATCTCTATCTATATACAAACTACGCGAGACCATATATATAGAGTTAGATAGCCCTTGCCCCCTCTCTATATTTATCTACACAACAAATTTGTTCTCTCTCCCACATTTTCTATATATAGGGGTGAGGGTCCTTGTCCCTATATAATGCGAGATGAGTTCCCCCTTTATCTATATTTGTCTTCATCCTACTATTTGAGAGAGTAGAGTATATGGCTATTCTAAGTCTATGGCTTGAGGGTGGACTATAGAGAGTCAACCTCCATAGATCTATCATTCAAGTTCCCCACCCGTAACTATCTTATAGTTATATATAGGGTCCCCTATAGATATATCATTTAGGTGGGTGATTGTGCAATATGATATAGAGTAGAAAGTATACATTTTCTTATCAACAAATCACTTGGGGTGGCTCTGCTTCATCTCGCTCTCTGTCGCTTCCTTTTTTTTGCCATATCTATATATCTATATATAGGACACTCTCTGCTCACAACTTCCGCTCTCTCCAACATGGCCCCTTGGGTAGATATAGAGAGAGACGATGGACCCCTATAGATCTATATGGCATGGAAATTAACTTCCTATCTATCTATCTATGGGGGAGTAACCTATATATATATATATATATATATATATATATATAGGCCCTGATCGTGGTCACTAATCTACATCTCCCTACATCCATAGTCTTGCCTCACCAATCTCCTTGCTATTCCTTCCCTATTTAGATATTTGATCGATGAATGGGCATTCAAGAGATATGGAATATAGGTCAAACAACATTCGATCTTCTCGACTAATAATACATACATATATTCCGTGGTGATGTGATATGGTTTCTATAGTCCAATTCCCATTCGGTTTCAATCAACCCTAGATGGATATATGGGGTTTTCAGTTCATTTGAGCTAAGCCCATTCATTGCCCCCATATATACCCCATATATATATGGGTGAGAACTGTCACAATTCAATACCGGTTCTCGGTCCAATCTATACTGAGCTCGTTCATTAACTTCTCTCTCTATATGGGTGAGCACCGGGCCGATTCAATTGGGCTATATATGGATGGCCCTATAAATCTATGTGGAAAACGATCCTTGCGGTTGAGAAGATGAAAATCTATATCTATATAGATCTATATGGGTGCCCTATCTATCTAAGATCCGACATCACGAATCAACTTCCCCATCCTATCCCCCTCGATTTCCCCTTTCCTAACTCTCTATGGAGATAGGAGGATATATATATATATATATATATATATATATATATATATAATTGGGGCTACTAGATATCTTATTGGAGTGAGTATGGATAGGGATAAACCCTATATAGATATATGGACCCATTTATGGAGAAGAGGTTCGATTTGGGTGACCATATCTCTATATAGGGAATACCGACTATAGAAACCTAGTTGTTCCCCCATATATAGATATCTCGACTATCCATAAATCTAGTTGGTCCAAGTATCTATATCGAACTCGAACTCTCTCTCTCTCTATCTCTCGATCTATCTATATCTCTCTCTATCTCTATCTATATCTATATCTGAATGAGATCAGTATTAGCCCAACTAGCTAGTCATTTGGTAGCCCAACCAGAGACTAGTCCTCGGCTCAGTTTGGTTTGAGGGCTAGTCTAGATAGAACAACCCCTATCTCACTCTTCACTCTATATCTCTATCTGAATGAAACTCTCTCTATCTCTCTCTCTATCTCTCTCTCTATATCTCACTCTTCACTCTATCCATTCTATTCTATATGTGATACAACTAGCCATTGGTCCCCCTCTCCGATATGACTAGTGACATGAATAGAGAATTGAACCAATTAGACAAACAAACATATAGATGGGAGGGGCCTACCCTTAATTCATTTCTCTTTCTTTTTGGTTTATATGATTTTCAAACTGACTCCAATGAGAAAAACATATAAAGGGCACCCTCAATTCATTTCAAGAAAAATTTGGTTCATATGATCGCTATATATAAATCCACCATCGGTGACCCAATTAGATAGACATAAAAACATATAAAGGGGAGGGAGGGGC
The DNA here is from genome assembly GCA_018340775.1 of Taxus wallichiana var. yunnanensis. Classification (NCBI taxonomy): domain Eukaryota; kingdom Viridiplantae; phylum Streptophyta; class Pinopsida; order Cupressales; family Taxaceae; genus Taxus; species Taxus wallichiana. The sequence continues at coordinate 154,966,884 of CM031240.1, read as the reverse complement.
CTAAGTGGACCCTCGATTCATTTCTCTTTACTTATCATGGACATGATGTCAAACCGACCCCAATCTATCCCCTCGATCTAGATCTCAGAATTGATCACAAATCTTGTGGACATGACTCGGAGAATCGACCCCCTCTCTATGTCTACCGACCCCTCACCCTCCTTAATATTTGTACACAATGTTTGTAATGATTTTATGTAATGTTTGTACACAATGTTTTCCATATCAATATAGAGTATGGGTTGGAGTATAGAGCTCTAGATATATGGGTCGAAAGAAAGGTTTGAAGGGCCGGTTTCATGAAGGTGTCCCTCCATTCTATCCCAGCTTTGGTGGATGGGCCATATATTAAGATCAATTAGGGGTATAGATATAGATAGGTGTGGATGAGGGAGAGCTAGGTGGAGGAGTGGAGAAACCGATAGATAGGGGACCCACCACAATCAGATCTATATGTGGTTCATACCCGCCACCCCAACCCATATCTCTATTCCGTGGGGAGATCGATTTCCTGTGTCCATCTAGAGTAAAGATAGAACCCAACCATAGATCTAGGGGATCTTTATTCTCCCTCACCCCATAAATATAGAATAGATAAAACCAATGGAGATTAATAGCTTGATCGATCTCTCTCTTGGATCTTTCCCCTTCTCTTTATACTCTATATTGGGGTGGGGGCCAAACATGTATACATTGCATTCATAATAGGATAGGCCAACATAGTTATATAGTAAATAAATATAGATGGCCCCTATCCCCATCTATCCATTATATACATGATATGGCCCCTCTCTCTCTAAATGGGTGAGAAGGAAAGGAACCAACCATCCGCCCCATCCCCTATATATAGATATGGCAGGCATCATTCATATCACATATGTAATATAATAGATGGATGCCATAGTTTAGATAGGGGACCCTTGTAATGCATAGACTATAATATATTCCCTCACCCTTCTCTCAATATCTAGATAGATAAGACATAGAGAGAGGCCTCCCATATAGAGATAAATCTATAAGCAATCCTAGAATATATGGGTCCGGGGAAACTAGACTAAAGCTCTTCATCGGGGATCATTAAGACAAGCTATTCTCTATCGGTTCTTTGGTTAGAGAAGGAATATAGATTATGGGGCCCTCTCTAGCCTGAGGGAATTATGCCCTCCTATATAGGTATGGTCTCCCTATCTAGAGTAGGGCGGGCGGGGCACTCGACACCATATAGATATAGTGGCTTCCACATTTACATAACATAGGGAATGACCAAATATTCCCATATAGAGATAGGGGCATCTAATCAAGTGGGGATTGATGGGGGAATTAATTCCTTCATGTCGTAGTAACCAACATTTCCCATTCCTTTCTATTTGAACATTTTTGACTCCTCCCGAGAGAGGACCTTTCTCATTCCATCCCTTTTCGGGAGAGGTAGGGAATTCCATCCATGTTCGGATTTCAACTCATTTGATCCCTATCCTTATTCAAAGTAGGGGTGGGGCCTTCACTAAATGAATTACATATGTACGTGTCATACTCGTGAAAGAATCCCGAGGGTGAGATATTCACCTATTCAACTAATTACTACCCATATATATAGATTAGATGGGGGACACAACACATGGTATGTGCCACATGAATCCTGAGGACCTCATAGAGGATATATAAATACACACACACACACACACACACTCACACACGCACACACACACACATATTTATAGGGCCCATCTCCCACTCCATATTGATTGAGCCCACCACAATTCCCAATCCCTATAGACCATAGGGAAGAGACTTGGAGAAGAGATCACAAATTTCTAAGCCTCTTGATTGTCGAGTCAATTATATATAAATAGGGATAGGCTATATATAACTTGAGTGGACACCATATCTATCTATATAGCTATAGTGCTCTTCATCTATCTATATATAGTAGAGAGGGGATATAAAAAAATCTACTATAATGTCGGTACTATTCTCTATCTTTTCGCGCCCAATATCTCTCTCGTGTCACCCACTATTTGTACGCCATATGATTGATTCTTGGCATACACATACCATGATGATTCTGATTTGAAACACAATTCCTCATCACATCCCAAAATGATTTTGATATGATGGATGGGTGATTGTGTCATTCTCTCTCTGGCTGACTGACTGGCAATGTTCTCATTCCCGATCCTCATTCCCTAGAGAGTTGGGTGCTACCCATATAGAGACATGGGGTGCCATATATAGATAGAGAGATAGAAAGGGCACCCAATACCCAACCATTTATTAAGGGAATATAGCCTTCTAGATCTCTAGAACAAGGGAGTATAGCAAGGGAAGCTTTCCTTCTCGATAGTACTATGTCAAGGAAGAGATAGATATAGGATTCCCACATTATAATCGGAGTAAGGCATAACTCACTTAAGGTATATCAAGGGAAGAGATATAGATATAGGCTTCTCGATCGGGAGTAAGGCATAACTCTCATATCAAGGGACCAGGGTGGGGTCTTCACTTCAGGGGTGGGCGAAAAGAACATCAATGGACTAAACTCTATATATGGCCCCATCGACCTGGGTGAATCAATGGATTCAGCCCATTCTATCCCATATAGAGAAAGGGCCAATGAAACTAATCTAGAGTTCGGGGTGGGGTTGTATTGATTCACCCCACTCTATTTGCGCCAATGAAACTCTATATTGTAGGGCAGAACATAACATCAATGTTGTGAATGAGACTATATGTCCCCGCCGCCTATAGTTCTCTTTGGGGTGGGGCATCACTATTGATTCACCCCACCGCCTATAGTTATATCTGGGGTTGGGGAATAGCATCAATGGACTTCCCCCACCCACAGATAGATTCACATATATAACGAAGAGAATAGATGGGGCCATTGATCTCACCATACTCCTATTCTATACGTGATACAATATTTCCCATCACAATATTTCTTCGATGTATATAAAGGAGGTCACCGGATAGATAGGGCATATATAGATCCCTATCTAACTCTATGTTGATGTGGGCCATGTATATAGAGAGGGGGTCACCTTATCCATATATAGATAATTGAGTTCATGTCAAACTAGTATGGTGATCTAACTGTTATGGTGAGGAAATATCAATAGGGGGTCGATAATGAACCATATACCGTAGATTGTATGGTCATTTATGATATTGGAGTGAAGTGGATCGGTGTATATAAATCTCCTCTCCCCTTTATGACATGGCATGACTTCATGGTATATACTTATATATATATATATATATATATATATGTATATATATATATATATATATGTATATACATATATACATATATGTATATGTATATATATATATATATGTATGAATATATATATATATATATATATATAATACATATATATATATATGTATATATATATATACATATATATATATATATATATACATATATATATATATATATACATATATATATACATACATATATATATATATATATATATATATATATATATATACGTATATATATAGATGTATGGTGAGATCAACTATCCTTAACTATGGTTCAATGGCATCAACCATCTATTATATTCTAGACATGAAACTATCTCGGGGGTGGGGCATAACCATTGATTTAATTCCCCACCCCGGAGCCCTATAGTTCTATCTTAGGGTGGGCTGAAGACCCAAAGTGAATCAATGGCCCACCCCAGAGAGAACTATAAGTGGTGGGGTCCTAGTCCATGCCCCACCCCCTGTCTAGCCCCGGGTTCAAAAGGGAGGGGCTATAAAGAGTTTTTGGCTCCACCCCAAATATAGATATACCCTGGGAAGGAAGGGGTGGGCTCGAGTCAATGCCTAATGCATGAGCATCGAGAAAATAAAATGTCATAGGTAGATAGGGACTATTCTAGTATGTTTGTTATAATAAGACCAAATGACCTTACTTACGAAAGTCAATGTAAAGGGAAAATTGATTATGCTTGTAAATGAAGTCCTAGGTGTGTTAGAGGTGGCAATTAGTTGTTTTGATGCATAATTAAGGCTTATCATGATATGTAAAAGAGTGGAAATATGAGGTTGAATGAAGTTTTTAGTGGATATGATTTAGTTTTGATTGTATGCCAAGTTTAAGGTATTGTTGAGCTCTTTTTAGGAGCTAGAACTAGAAATTAGCTAGCTTAGAAAAGATGTTAAGAGAGCAATTTGATGGAAGATAGAGATGGAGGATGCTTCAAGAGGGATGTAATGTTTGAAAAGAATAATAAGTGATGCAATCTAGAATTTACCAGATAACACCCTAGACACATTGGCACATCACTCAACCTAGAATGAGCACTCACCCAAAGTGCGCAAAGGTACTAGGTCCGTCTTTAGGGTTGTTGTAGTAGGATGTTAACGTGATGAAAGAAGAAAAATATAGATCCATAACTAATCCATCATTCTACAATGCATGTAATATTCAAATTTATGAAAGAACAAGCTTAAATAATAATCATGATTGAATCAAGAACATGCACTACTCAATTATACATAGGAATGACACTTAGATTCAGACAATATCTTCCATTTATTAATAAACACAGAAGCTCCTTACAATAATGGTAATCTATACCAATGCGTGCATGGATCTGATACAATAATCCAATCATATGCACATATCTTTATATCTCCATACGGTCATCTCTCTTCTATGTATATCTTCTACTATGTGCTTCACATCATATATATAGGATGGGAGTTGCCCTTCACCACTTATCTATTCCAAAAATAGGCTGCATGATATTAATATCCAAGCGCCATTTACAGGCATAGCCAAACATGCAAGTGTGCTATCTATAGACCTCTTACAATTAACTGAACTGACAATCCTATTCTTAGCTCATCTCCATACAAAACGCTTTGATCCGATCCTCTAAAGATAGACAATGCGTGGCACGCACGTCTCTTCATCGTTGGTGTGTTATGCACGCCATCTTCTAAAAATAGGTCTTCATACTCAAAATTGGCTAAGTCCCGAAAGATGAACTTGCCCTCCACATGTGGGTTCTTCCTATCCCTCTATGCCCTTAATCCTGGCCTTCTCTCCCACACGGACTTCTTGTGTGATCTATAACAATTATTCTATAAACAACATTACCCCACACTAATCTCATTATCATCCCGATAATGGTTATCTCCAAAAATTGAAGTAAAGAATAGAAGAATGGAAAGAATAAGAATGAAAGAATGTAGATAAATAAATAAGTTTTATGAGGCAGCCTCCTCTGTATCAATTTGAAGTATCAACTCTGGATACTCCTCCTTTATTTCGGCCTCCAAGGCTTGCCATTTAGCGAGTGCTTGTTCTACTTTTTCTGGAATGTCCACAACAATGGACTCTAATTCATCCCTCGTAATCTCCCCTTTTTCATTTTGTAGAACCAACACAATGCTAGACATTAAGGTCATTCTTCCTTTTAGAAGATCCATCTTCTGTGCAATGAGCTTCCCAAGCTCTTCTAGCCAAGTCTTGTGTGGCTCTTGTGCTGCTACCAGGGCCTTGCGCTTCTGCTTAACCATTGAAAATCTTTCTATGCGGCCCAATGTCTCATCCTTCATTGCTTTCTAGACCTCATTGTTTTCTTCTAGGGTCTTTATGCTAATAAGCACCTCTGGAGCTATGCATATGTTCAAATCCTGGTCTACTTTCTTCAATACTTCTTGTAACACTTGCAGAACCCTCATAGGATGTAATCTTTTGCATCACTGAGGATTTCTCTTGTTATGCCTCTTGCTCTAAATTCCTTGGCGTTGTCATGTGCGCAGAGGTTCATCTTCAAGTACCAAGTCCACCAACTTTCCTACATAATGTATCACTAAGGGAAACGTCTGTGGTACCTTGGTCTCCAAGTGTGGCCTAGCTCTTATGACATTGTCCCCAATCTCCTTTACGAAGTTGATAAATACTTCATTATTATTTTGTTCCAAGTCCCTCTCTTGTGTTATGCGCACTATCTCTCGCATCCTTTGTCTTTAGCTCCTCACGCAATGCTCTAATTGTTGTAGCTTTATCCATGTTTCTTCTAGCAACTTCAGCAGTGAAAACTTCACTAATACGCGGCTGACCTGCTGATCTGACATGACAGTAGGATTTACCGTCATATGTCTAGCTTGGGGTGCCTTCTTCAACCATCTCAAAACACATGACTCTTCACATACATCAAATTTAGGCTCATCCATGTGGGTGTGCATTGACCATGATAGTTGCTTTCATGTGTGCACATTGTCATATCGTCATCCATTAGCTCCCAGCCGAATAAATCCTTCTATGCTATCATGCTCTTAAAGCGGGTGCAGATAATTTTACCTATATCCTCTGTATACCCCATGGCTAGTGAAATGTGCTCTCCACTCATCCTCTTCAATCTAGGACCCTAGGGAATTGTAGCTTCAAGGTTAGGATCTTGTCTTGTTACATCTTGAGCGATCGGATGCACATGATCTGACGGTTTCCTTTTCCTTTTCTTATCCATCCTTCATCTCTTGATATTTTCACTCTTCCTCGTTCGTGGCTCGCCTTTCCTCGGATCGAGAGGGGATAGATATACATACTCGATCTCCCTAATTCCTCTACTTCTTCATCCAACTTCAACTTTCTTCTCTTCTTTGGTTCAATGGTCTCCTTGTGTGGAGAGAGACGAGGTGATTTCCTTACTGTTTGTGGGGTTCCACTTTGAGTCCTTGTGCATCTAAATACTTTCTTAAATATGTGCTCCCCCTACTCAACCTCTGTATCTTCCTTTTTGTCATGTTCTTGAGGTGGAGTGGTCACACGCTGTGACTCTTCTCTATCATATGGTTGCTTTCTTTTGCACTCCAAGCCTCCACTATCTTCACGCTCCTCTTCCTCATCCACTACTTCAACAAATTTTGTGGGCCTTTGCATTGGTATGTTTTCTATTGTGTGCTTACCCTTCGGTGGCCCTGGGAGTGTGAATTCATTCTCCACATACTTATTGTTCTCCATCTTGGGCTTCAGCTGAAGATACACTAATGTTGCCCCTACATCTGCTATAGCTAGACTTATTGGCTTAGTGTTCAACACCTCCGAAATGATCCTCTCGGTATAGGCACTTCTTCCAGGATACACATACTTCTTCCTCAATGTGTGGTAGTCACAGTCTACCTTATCTGCATTAAATACCAGTCGGTGCATATCTATGAATCTGTGAACAAATGCTTAGAAATAACTTGCAGTGAATGCATAAGGAAATTTACACCAAGGGCTCCAGACTCCATCTCTCATTGGGAAACATGTAATGCATAAATGATGATATATAGAAAAATGGACTTGTTTCCCTACTACTGATGGTAGGTCCTTTGGGATGCGCCACTCTTCTCCAAATGCCACATGAAGCCTATCATACCATTTCTCTTCCCTTTGTTTGACATCATCTGTCATGGCCCCTTTACATAGGTACTTGTTGAACCTTTCAGTTGGTGACTTATTCTCCATCGGGTATTCCCATACCTTCTCCTTCAGCCCGTATGGTACTCTAATTTCCATGAATACTAGTGATAGTAGAAAATCCCCAAAGCTGATCTTCCCTCCTGTGTGCACTTCCTCGACTATTTATTCTCGCAATGTATCTGTAATATCAGACTGCTCCTTCGACTTCTTACATGCAATGTGTAACCACATATTATTTGCCTGTGACCACCGCTTCGATCATTCAACTTTGTAACAAGGTGTGTTATTGCTTGCACAACCGAGATAGTTCTTCAATTTTTCTATATCCATACCACGTGAGACCCTTCAAATACCCTAACTCATGTCTGGTCTTTAATATCATGGCTTTATTTATTAGATCATTCTTTAGATCCTCTCATGTGGCCTTCAAACTCAGAATCGATGAGATAAGCACAAATGAGATTCTAACTCTCCGTCCTGCAAAGTAGAAGAAGTCATCATGCACTCTGCTCATGAGCCACTGATACAAGGGCTCATACTTCCTAAAATATGGAAGTTCATATAATTGGTAGACCATAATTCTCTTCAGAAGCTTCTCACATGCATCATCATAAACTGACATGTCATTTTCCGTATGTTTGTTCGTCCTAGCAGTGAGCAAGGAACCAAGCTCTTTCTTGTTCTCCGCATTCATGTGATTGTATTCACTTACTTTTCTCTTTCTAATAGGTGAATCCCATTCCTAGCTAACATGACTCCTTCTGGATATTGCATTTCTAAAAATCACTTTTGGGATCCATCTATTCCTCCTCGACGACCACCTTCTTCTTTCCTTTTACTCTTGCTGTAGCTAGCTTCTTGGGTGCCAATATTACCTTGCAATCATCTCCTTTTAACTCTATAATTTGTGAATCAAATCGTAGCTCGATTCAATCATGCCCTAACTTCTCTCTGTCTCGCTTGCTTCGCTTAAAACCTTCACCACCGGGATGCAAGCTTCTTTTCACACGTATATGTTTGTCACACTTGGTTTCACACCCTTCGCACTTAGCTTTTTCCTTAAATAATCTTAGTTGCAATGGTAAAAATGAATCCGCATCCCATCCTTATATAATTTTTCAAATTTTGATGCATTTATTTCTCCTTCACCTACCAAATATCCTCTCATTCATTGACCAAATGCATTCGTTCCACGCGGTACATCTTCGCACCCCAGTTATAACCTTCTAGTGTGCCTTCCTACTCTCTGGTCATAGACTTCTCTTCAGCGCACACCCTTGCACCCAAGTACGTCATCAATGTACCTTCCCCTAGTAGTTATCATGGCCTCTTCTTACCTCGCATTATACTATCCAATCATTCATCTCCATCCTTGGTCACTTTTGAGAAGCAATCTTATTTTGACTTAAAGCACACCCATAGAGGATTATTCCGTTCACCTTTTAATTCCCACAGTATTTTTCTTGGATAACTACAACCACCCCACACTAAAAGTATGTGCAATCCTCTGTGCATAAACATTCTTCACATAGTAATTAGCTTCATGCGCACAAGCGCACTTATTAGACAAAAACAACTAAATTGACAAATCATAGCGACAATGAAGGAAATATAGAATTGAAAACCTAATCTAAATGGCAATATTGCCTTATTACAAACACCAAGAAGAATTATTTATAGTAGGGCTTCAGCCTACTCCCGTTAAAGTAACTGGGTAGCTGTGTTCCATCAAGTGCTTTTAATCTGCAAGCACTTTGATTCAAGTATTTAAGTGATGACATACGGCCCCAACTAATGTACTTTGAGCTTTCCTAGATGGTGCAAGAACTTAGAGTCATAAAGAAGTACCATTTATCCAATCTCAAACTTCTTATCCCTTATGTTTCTATCATGCCATGCTTTCTGCCTAGATTTTTCCTACTTCTGACTCCAATGGGCTATGGCTCTTCGCTCATCCAGTTGAATCATTTTCTTAATACGCTTTTCTAAATCCTTCTCATCAGCGAGACCTCAAGCACGTAATGTGCATAGAAGGTAACATAAATTCTATAGGGAGAACAAATTCTGCGCCAAACACCAAATGAAACGGTGTGCCTTTGTTTAATCTCTTGTAATTTATTCTATATGCCCAAAGAACAATCGACACTTTGTTATCCCAATCATTTCTTCCAACATCACAAATTTTTGTCAAATTTTGGCTCAAAATCTTGTTGAAAGCCTCAAGCAAATCCATTTTCCTAAGGATGGTAGGGTGTAGTTTTATGGTGTGCAGCCATAAACTCATCTAATAGGATCCCAATTATCTCATTTAAAAAGTGTGTACCCCTATCACTTGTCAAGCTTAAAGGACATTCATATCTTGTAAGAACATTCTCCCATAGAAACCTAGCTGCTGTAGTTGTTGTACAGTCCTTTGTAGGTGTTGCTTCTACCCACCGTGTGAGATAATCTATACAAGTGATGATATAGCGTGATCCAGTCCTACGCACGGATGGAAAAATAGGTCCTACAAATTCAATGACCCATTTCTCAAACAGTTCGACACTAGTAATTGGTCTCAAAGGCATCTCATCTCTTTGCCCTGGTTTTCCTAGGTGCTGACAATGATCACATGCCTTACAATATTCTTTATAGTCTTTATACAATGTCTCCCACCATAATCCAACATGTAGGATCTTTTGGGCAGTCGCATCACCTGCATAATGGCCTCTTGCGATACCACCATGGGCTTATTCCAAAATATCCTTGCGCTCATGCTTTAATACACAATGTAATAATACCTCATCTCTGCCTAACTTGTAGAGATCACCACTAATTAACATAAATGGTGTCATGCGTATATCAAGCTATTTCTTTTCTAATGCCTTCATTCCTTTTGGAGCCAAACCACTCGTAGAAAGACGACAATGTCTTCTAATTCGATGGCATGCATTGTATCCTATATAACTATGCATCGACATGGTTTCTTCAATTGTCTGTGCTTATTCTCTTGAGTTGATTCTAGATAAATGGTCTGCGGGCCGAGTTACTTTTCCCTGGCTTCACCACAACTGTGAAGTCAAACTCTTTAAATAGGAGTACCCATCTACATATGTGCCCTTGTAAGATGGGCTTGTTTACCAAGTACTTCAATGCCATGTGATTTGTATAAAACACAAATGGTGTTGCTAACAAGTCTTGTCAAAACTTGTACAATGCATAAATCATTGACAAGGCTTCGTGCTCTTTAGTTGTATAATTTTGTTCAACATGAGTCACTTCCTAATAAGAAAAAAATTGGATGATCTATAATACCTTCGCCAGATTGAGCTAACACAACACCAATGGCCATGTCAAAGGCATCCACATGCACATGAAATGGTTTATCCCATGGGGGAAAGCGCAAAATGGGCATGTTAGTAAGTTTCTCCTTTAATATCTCAAAAGCGTGTTGTTGCGGTTCTCCCAAATATAATGTACCTTTTCCCTTCAATAACTCTTCCGAGGGTGTAACAACTTTGCCATACCCTTTGATGAATTTTCTATAATATCCTGTATGACCTAAAAATATGTGCACCTCACTTTGACCGGGAAGTGCTTCCAAGCCTAGAATGACTGCAACCTTAGCTGGATCAACCAACAAACCTTCCTTACAAATTATATGTCCTAATAGTATTCCAAAAGGTGTAGCAAATATGCACTTCTTGATGTTCAAAGAGATACTCAATTGTCTGCACCATTCAAACATTAAGCGCATATTGTCACAATGATCTTTCACAAGCCCATATATTGTCCAATCATCTAGGTAGAACTATAAGAAGTTGTGAATAAAATCCTTGAATGCCTGAACAACTATCCGCGAGAATACAACAAGCACATTTTTCAATCCAAAAGCCATCACATTATAAGTGAAATTTCCCATTCGGTAGTGAAAGTTGTTTTTCTTGATCCTCCTTAGCAATCCTAACTTTGATGATACCGGAAAACCCATATGTGAAAGAGCTTATTTCGTGCCCGCACCTCCTTCTAGTATTTCCTCGAGTAAATGGAGTAGGAATGGATCTATTACACATGCAACATTTACATCCCTATAGTCCACACATATACTAATTCATCCATCCTTCTTGATATCGATCACCATTGGAATAACCCATTCGACTCATCAAGGGGCTTAATAATTCTAGATTTTAACATTTTATCAGTTTCTTCTTCTTACCTTTTCATGCAAATCAGGATTCATTTTGTAAGGCCTCTTTCTAACTGGGCATGCACCATCCTTAAGCTTTATCTTAATTTCCCGAGTGATTCATGCATGCCTTTAATTTCATGATACCCTCGAGGGAATAAGTCATGATAATCCCTGAGTAACTCAATGATCTTTTCCACATCCAAGTTTGACCAGTAGTCTCCAATGATGGCCTCCTTAGGCTCAGCCTCTGAACATATATTCACCTTCTTTGTCTTCATGGGTTCAAAATAGGTGTACGTATTCTTGTTTGCACTATCCAAGACCTCACGCACCCCTTGTGAATGTTCAATATCCAAGTTCTCAACTTCCTCATCATCCACGATGTAAACCATATTTCCTTTCTCTTTCTCAAGGCAAGCACATTCAAGTAGTATGGAGTCCATTTCTTCTTCCCTTTCAAAATGTGCTTTGGACTCTACCTCACCAAATAATTCTTGAATATGCTCTTCTAATTTTTCACTATCTCCCATAGTTAAGCGCTTGAAAAATTTTAATGCCTCTTCTACGAGAGGTTTAGTTGAGAAGTAGTCAAAGGTCTGGATCATTCCCATGAGTCAAATATTGTCAGTTCCCAGTCTCTCTATGTAGTTCGCATATACATACTGCACTCGCGCATCCTTGTAGAGTAGAGTATAATCTATGCACCCATAGTGAAGGTGGTAATGCTTCCTGTCTTGCTATCTAGAGTCTCTCACACTGTTGAATGTAATGTTGAACAGGCTGATCACCATGATAAGTACAGATCTACGTAGGTGCATTGTTTCTTACAAACCTAGTAGATAAGGCGACTCCAATCTCTTCCCATTCTATAAGATTATCTCTGTGGACTACCCACCAATGTATTGTTGTCTCACGCAAGGTATATACTAACATATCTCTTCTCTTAATTTGATATGTCCACTATGTTTCCATGGCTTTTAAAAATATAGGAAGATCTTCTACCCTTGTATACCACGGTATTGTGCTACCTATCCATCAAACAAAACAAAGTCCATTCTTGCGTGCAACCACGCTTTTCACCTCACACCCTACTAATTCATATGTACCATGAGTCCAATTGTCACAAGCAATACTCATAGTATCACTAATAGAATGAGAATCCTCCCATTGTAGGATGTCTTCTTTCGATGGCTTATTGACCTCTAGGTCCTGAATAGTGTGTACATAAATTCTATTTAAGTCCTCACTTAAGGGCTCAACATATGGTGTAGACTTCCCATCTGTCAAATGTATCACAAGCCTTTCCTCCTTGTTTTCAAAGCTGATATACCCCTTATTGAATCTTAAGTCAAAGCATTATTTGCATAACACCAAGGGAATCCAAGTAAGACTAGTGAATTATATCGCTTCGCAAGTGCTAATACCTCAAAATCCCCAGTGAACTTGGCCCCTTGTATGGTTATAGATGCATCCTTCAAAACTCCTACGGGAGTGGCCTTAGTCCTATTTTCCATAAAAAACACATTATATGATGGCTGCAATGGAGGCCTCCCCATTTGTACCCATGCATCTAATGTAAGCACATTTACTTCGCGCCTATATCAATCAAAATATTTCTCAACAACCATCCATCTACAACAACATTTAGAGTAAGTTCTTTTTCATAGTCAATGCTATCAGGGGGAGATTTACATGCAATATTTGTCATCTGGTCTCAATACTTACGCGCAGATTGTTCCCTTTTAACCAACTTCCTAATAGTGGAATGATGGTCTCCTAGCACAACATTTTGCACACTTCTCTCAGATCATTGATATCAGTTTGTATTGTATCTCGATGCTTAGTTACGCTCTTTTAAGAACTATATCTCTCCCTAAATATTCCTTAGTACTTCCATGGTATCTGGTAAACTTCCTTCGATAAGTAGGATTTGGGTACCTTGCATGCATGTTAGAGTAGGTATTTACCTTAGCTCATGTTCACCTAGGTACTTTATTTATCTTTATTGTATTTATCCTCACCCACTTATGTGTGTGGATATTTCTTTTATCTTATTTAGATATTAAGAGATATTATCTAGTTGTTAGGTATAGTTCTTTCCTTGATCTATGGTATTGACTAGTTCTTTCCTTGATCTATGGTATTGACTAGATCCTTGATGTCTAGTTCTCTCCTAAATCTATGGTCTTGACTAATTATTTGATGACTAGTTAGTTCCTTGATTTATGGCTTGATCTATGACCTTGACTCGGTTCTTAGATTGTTATTCCTTACCTATTTAAGCAAGGCCCATTCTCAATGTATTGTATTGAGTTCCATAATAATATATGATATTATTTCTCATTTGTTTGCAAAGGTTTTATGTAAATTTATTCTAGTGAATTGCTTTCATCTTATTGATCATGGTGTTTGATTAGCATCTGTGTTATTGGCTTGGTACGATCTAGTTATCATTCCTTTCATGGTATCGAGCTAGAGATTACTATTGACATCCATCTCGTAAGTTTTATTTTGCAAATAAATTCATTGTATATTCATATATTTGGTATTTGGTCATATTTTTTTGTTGCATGAATTTTTATGCAAAACAGAGGCTTCCATTGGATTCAAAAGATAGGAAACCCTAAGATCGATCAGTAAACTTGACCATTTCGAGGAGTCATTTTTTTGCTATTTCGGGCAAATCCCATTAAAAATCCTTAGCCCTTGGTCATATGGTATGGTCATATGAGGGCTTAAAGCTTGTGATTCCTACTAGTAATTGTTTAGCTTCAACCCCTTTAATTTCAATTGTGTGGTGAAGGCAACAAAAATTTAACAACAATTTATTTTGTTTTAGTGGCAACTAAAATAAATAACATAGCAAAATATTAAAAAGCTTGTATCTTTTGATCGGTAACTCGGTTTTGAGTGCCGTTTTTTGAAAAAGTGCTTGTTTTTTCATGCTCTTTCCATTAGATTTATTTATTTTGATACTTGAACTATAATTTTAAAGTGCCAAATATGGAGGAGTGTTGTAATCAATTGTGGATGCAATTTCAATTTGAGCCCGATGTCCTAAATTTTGGGAGTTGCGGTTTGTACCTATCATGGATTCTCGAGAATGATATGTACCAAATTTGTGTCTTACGACCCTTGTGACCCGCATCTCCTCTCGCAATCTAACCTCATCACCTAAACCTTACACAATTATTTATTAATTACCTTATAATTGATAAATCCACATCACCTTACCCGCCACCTCACTTTGCCACCTCATCATGACCTAGCCCTAACCCTAAACTAACCTAATTAAGACCCATGACTTGGTCTAGACTCACATCCATAACTAATGCCTCCTTACTCGCACCCAAAGCCGACCTTCTAGCCACTTGACCAAGCCCGCAACTGATCTCTCGGGAGAAAAGCAGGGAAGGTGGGCTATTTTACTAAAAATAGCCTACTTTTTCCTTACCGATGCCGGTTCCTACTCGACCGCCGTCGGTTACGCAACCGCCATCGGTTCCCTGTAAATGGGCTCCCCAAACCAAAACAACGGATCGGAATTTCATTTTTGGAGATCAGTCAAAGGATTTCTGGATCAACAGAGAGCATTGCGAGCGAGGAACAGAGTCCTGATCTTCATTTAATCAAGCAGAGACGAGTAAAGAAACCAGAAGTGCTTGCAGTAGAGGAGATCAACTTGCATCTTCGTCAAAACCAGTAAGTCATATCTTGCATGTCCTCTGTTATAACATTTCTTATGCTCTTTGAATCACAGTCCTCCTAAATCCGTTTCTGAATCCACTACCCAACGTGCCATTGCATCTAACTGTCATTCTTTTACCCCTCATCATCTCATTTCCTAATATCATCCATAAACCAGCCTTTACAAACACCATAGCTACTAAGAAGATCTTAGAACCCACCAGATCGGTTATCAAGAATCGCAATCCGCTATCATAATCGCATCGGCTATCAAGAATCGCCATCGGTTCCTCCGATCAAAACCAAAACCAGCCTTTCCCCTACCTAGCTTCAACGAAACAATTTAATTGATATTTTGCGCCTTTTTGTGTTAATTCATATTAGCAGGGAACTCACCACCTTCAAAGGAAGTTTTATATTTCTGGGCCCAAGGGCAGCTTCTCATTTATTGTTTAATCAAAATCTTGTGGTCTTGTGTTCTTATTTGCAGTAGTCCTTCCAAGACAAAAAGGAGTTCTCGCAGTCACCCGATCTTTCTCTACGGACGCGCACACCATCTCGACATTCAATGTGTATTCCTCCTAACCCTAACCTTATCTGCTTCTAAAAGGAATGAAAGGAGTCTATTCCGTTCAAACATTCCGAGTGAAACATTTTGGCACGACACGGTGGGACCCATTTTGGGTTTTTTTTTCTTGCTTATTTTCATTTTAGGAAGCATATTTTGTTGCACGCTTTTGTTATATATTTCGTAAAGTATTTGTCTTGCTTTTCTAGTTTCGCATTAGTGAAAGTCATCTCTCTTGCTTCATCGAACATAATTTTCGATTTGGGTTTAAAACACATGCATTGCATTCCTGCTTGTTGTTCTTCAATTCTAGTGAACATAGATTAAGTAACAGGTCGTACACGTGGGGGTGATATCCACGGTATTGACAGGAAATTAACCCTAGTTTCACTGCACAACACATACCGAATCACTTCACCATTAACACAACAGCTCAAACATCCCCCTTTTCCGCGGTATTCCTCCGCCCGATTGAGGTAACCTTATAAGCCAAAACAAACTTGACATTTCCCCTAGGTCTTGTTGTTTAGGATTCCGACATCATTCTACGTCTAAAGGCATAAGCCCACGATAATTAAAATTAACCCTAGGATTAGTCTCTGGATTTGCGTGTGCATCTTGCTTGTTTTCAAATTCTGTTTTCTCTGTCATACTTTGTCTTCTGTGATCAATAAGTTGATAAATATACTCAACGTTGCTAAAAATCAAATTAGCAGCCTTTTATATCTTCTTATCCTAGACTTTTGACACCGGCATCGGTTAAGGGACCGACGCCGCTTTTTCTCGCGGACCGACACCGGTTAGTAAACCGATATCGGCATCGCTTTCATCAGCCCCCGACAAACCAAAGAACTTGCCAAATTCATCATTCTGAGGTTGTTTTTGTTCTTGATAGATTGAAACTTTCCCGTGTGTTCTTGTCCATGGTTGTCATCACTGAAGCAAGCAAGCCGCCATGGTTTCACATGCCTCGCTTCTGTGTCTTCGCCTCGAATCACCCCTTCACATTCTATAGGAACCCTACGGACACCAAGTGAGATCCCCAAATTCTCGTAGGAGACAAGGACTTTGCCAAATTTCGGATGCTAATCCCAAACTGCATAATACTATTTGTCTCATGCCCCCGACCGTACGCCCGATGGTCAGCCTCCTTATTGGCATGCCTATTAGTATAGCTGCTCATTTAGCTCCCACTCCTCCCGATAACACCGCTTACTTCCCGCATCTCTAGCCCCTCTCCCAATCCGACGGCTTCGAGGTTCATACGACCCCGATTAGCTTTCCTTTGGTTAATCTTGACCCCACGTATCGCTACCACCAACCGCCCCTACCTCATCTCTTTTCACCACTCCATTCATGACTTACTCTTCGCCACCTATTCACACGAGCTTTCCTTCTCAAGCTCCGCCTACCTTTTCATTCCCATACACGTATCCAAAGAACCTCAACACCTTATATGGGACATCCCTATTCTCGTGGCACCATCATCTCATCCAACCACGATTTCATCAAACAAATGATGGACAAAATGCACAACCGGAGGCTTTGTTTCGGGAAGTCGTAGCGCTGACATACGAGCAAGTTTGTCGGGAGCCCATTCACCCTTCTCGTCGTCCCCTTCATTCATATCCTCCTCAATGGGAGTTGCCAAAATTTACTCGCTTTTAACAAGAAAGAGGATCCTCAACAACACTTGCGATCATTTAGACATGCTTGTTATTTGATTGCCCATGATGATGACGCTCATACTCGCACCTTCCCCATGTCCTTATCAGACCCGCTTGAGTGGTACATTGCTTTAACCCAAAGACTCGATCTTCTTTTAACCAACTAGCCCAATCTTTCTTGGATCATTTCTCCATTAACATTGCCAAGAAAGTATCTATCACCGACCTCTATGCCATCCGACAATTTGAAGACGAATCTATCGCAGATTTCGTTGGACGATGGCGGGGCCTTATCAACCAACTTACGTATGCCTTGCCTCAAACCGAACTTATCGAACTATTTACGCGGGCCTGCGCTAAGCACATCTCCCCTACCCTCCAAATTCAAACTTTCCGCACATTCGACGAGGCCTTTACCATGGCTCGGAAACTAGAAATTCGAGCCTTAGAAGAAGAGAAATTGCGGTTGCATAACAAAAACCCCAATTTCCGAACTCCTGATTCTACCAACAAGCCAAACACCACCACTCCTCACGCGTCCACTTCTTCTAAATCAAAAGGAGCTGTCCACGCGGTAATGGTCAAATCTCAAACACCGTCCAATACTCCGCCGAAAACCACTTATAAGTACAAGGCCGAGCCCACCAATTACACTCCCTTGGGAGAAACTTATGGCGTCATCCTGGAGAAATTGCTCAAAGCTGGGGCTATCACCTTGCCCCCTGTTAAACCTCACTCTGGGTTTGACTCCACCCGCGCAATACCTTCCTGGTACAAAGAAAATGACTTTTGTAACTTTCACCGCGTAAAAGGACATAGTCATGAAAACTCGCAAGATGTTGAAAAACATAGTGCAGAAATGGTGACGCAGGGATATAACCTCGATAATCCTAACGCCCCTGCTAACCGAAATCTGAAAATTTTCAACAAGCCATTCCCGAATCACTCATCCAACAGTAACGTAAACCAAGATATCTTAGCCGAGGAGAGTGTTCATGAGATCCATGCAGTCTTCGATTCTCAGCCAAAAGCCTCTATTGAAATTTTTTTGAATCAAGCCTCTCCACCAACACAGGAGTCTGAACCTCCTTCACCACCATCAAGCCAAAGTGAAATCATTCCTTTACCCATAGAAGAGTTAACTAGCCGGACTTCTTCTCATCGACGAGTCTTCTTACACCACATCCCTACAAGACTGTGAGCGGATGTTATCTAATTTATCTATTTCCCAAACATCCCCTTCTACCGCTCTCGCTGCACAAGAGGAGAGCTCGCCACTCCTTTTGTCACCTTTAGACGAGAAACTTCTTACACCGACATCACTAACTTCTTTAACCATAACGGACCCCCTCAAACACGCCCTCTTACCTATTAGTTCTTCATCGCCTAAATCTTTTCAGCGACCTGTTGACCTCTTAACATCTATTGATACAGCGCCTCATCTACCCCTTGTATCACACCCGCAGTGGACTGGAATTACAACCCACCTTTCTTCCGTACAAAAATTACAAATCACACTGAGACCTGCCATTCCACGTAAGATGACAGCCCTATGGGAACGCTTTGAGTACCCCTTTTCTACTCAAATGCAAATGACCGATCCCGATGTCTCCACCATATACCCGAAGTGTTTACGTGCTTAAAATGCCCCTGCTCTCACCTTCACCCCCTCACCTCTACCAAATGCCCCGTCCACTTCTATCAACTTAACCAGATCTTCCCCTACGCTGGGACCTCACCAATGCCTGGGCCTAACGCACCCGCCTAAGCGACTCGATCTATCCAAAATAAATCCGTCCCGCCACCTAGAGACAAACTCAATCCGTGCCCCTATCACAATCAAAACCATCATCGTCATACCTACCTTCCATATTGGGACCCCATCCTCTACCTTACATCAATATATCATACCTCCCGCGTTTTCTTCAAAACAACCTACGCCTTCCGCACCTATACGTAAATTCTGTGGTATAAGAACACCGCTACTCCGCGTATCTCCGTCCACCTATCAACCCTAAACAAATTCCATCATCAAAAGATTTGTTTTCGGTCACTCCTATTTCCCGTGGTTGTTTTTTCGATACCACATCATCTCGCGCCTCATCATCCAACATAGCTTTCGCGCCAAAGAAATCACGTTTAGTAAAACCACGTATCAACACCCTCGCTAAACCACCACCCGTGCGAACCAACCATGCCCAAACATTACCAAAACCCGCACAACCAATACCCTCATCCTCTTCCGATTTTGACCCACTCAAAGGATCTTACGCCAAAATCCTGCTATGTTGGTGGAGAATGCGACCATTTCCCTACCTCCACTTAGACCTTATGACCCGTCTAAACCCCGACCTATGGGTTACGATGAGTCTAAAATGCGCTTATCACCGCACACCAGACATGATGTGGAGGGATGCAAAGCTCTAAAACCATCCTTCGCGGGCCACCTCTCCTGATAGAAAGATTAAGAAAGACAACTTACGAAGGGAGAGACCTTTAGTTTCCATTCCTCTCCTATACCATCCGTCCCCGCCTCACCAAGATCTATCATTATTACAACCCCACCTCCTCAAGACCATGAGTTATCCCAACCATCTTCCTCATCTCAGTCTACGAGATTAATATGATTAGTGTCGCTACTCGAGGCGTAAAAACAATGGGAAAGCAAAAGAAAACACACTCGCGGCATCTCTTTCTCCGTCAAACATCCCGATGCACCACCACCTAAAGTGGTCATTCATGACCCGCCTATCCCGCCTCTAATGGCATTGCCCACCGAAATATGATTAAACAGCCTTCACCAATCGCCCGTAAAATGACATCTCGTATGATCTCATTCGATTTCAATCTCATCGACAAGCTCTCGTTGAGATCCTTCAAGGGATAGAGGTTTTACCTAATGAAACCCTGCCTGTCGCCTCCATTCTAACACCCAATCACGTTGCTTCTCTCACCAAACAATCCATCGCCCCAACCACTTCGCCTCCTCGTACAACAAAGCCGCAGCTAGTTTCTCGAAGATGAAATTGTTGACTTTGGTATGTAAGACCCCGACTCGCTCTTTTCATCTCCGCTACATCCGGACATTCGAGTACGCGGGTTATGATTGACGGGGCGCTAGCCTAAACATCATCTCTTCAAAAGCCTTCCAACAAATGAATATCCCTTCTAGTTGCATAAAAGCAACCCCATCATGTGCGGTCATTCAATGACGCTATTACTTCTACCTTAGGCACCGTGATCCTCAACATTCGGTAGACCACGACTTTACCCGAACTCTTCTATGTCTTGAGGGAGAGTTCCAATATAATATATTGCTGGGTCGCCCTCGATCCGAGCCATGGGATGCGTTCCTCAACATTACATGATGCATAAAATTTGAGTACGAGGGGAAGTCCTACACCGTAAAAGCTGACCCTCCCCTTTAAAACCTCGCAATATGTTATACCGCCCTAACGATGTGCTTATACCAATCAAGACACCCATACATTCAACCCAACCATCCTCCTCAAATGTACCTCAACCATCCACCTCAACCGCGCCTACGCCTTCAATTGATGAAACCACCATCGCAAAAACCACTTCCCTTCCCGCAGCTAACATTCCAACCTCCGACCCCTTAGTAGATGTTTTTCAACGCCTTACGCTCGGGGAGTACCGCCTATATAACGTTAGTTCTTTCCCTACCCCGCAGGAGTACGGACAATTACATGCACATCCCACCTACGACGTCGCGTGGGGAGGTAATCTCTACGACCACCCCATTGCCGCACTAACCTAACGTATGGGGGTGTTGACGCATCCTCCATTACCCCTGAACCTCCTCTTGGTGTGGTTCCTTTCCAATCTGATTTTCAATACTTGACAAATCGTCGTTTCGCCCTCACCTTCTTGACTCGCTGTGCGTGGAAAGGCTTTGGTTTTGGCCTTTACGAACAAGGCCGACATACACTCATTCCCGTGACTACCCGTAAACATAATGATCGCAGTGGTCTCGGTTTTCCCGAAACACCTACACAGGAGACACCTCCTGTCAGCCGTATCTCCGAAGAAGAAGACGTCGCCCCTACCAAACCATCATCACCCACTTTGCCATCATCACCCACAGAATCTATAGACCCTGAATCCATCCCTCCTAACTTTTTTTTTTTTTTTTTCATAAATGCTATCTTCATAGGTCCTCTCACTTATCAACGCGATAATGAGGACCCATCTTCTCTTCCCCTTCTGTATCCAAACATGATCGAAGAGGATTCACCTTTGATTAATGTTGTTGAATGCCAGGATGACGACTCCATCCTCACTTACCTTGGCGCGGATGATTCTTATATTCAACGAGCCTTACCATCTGAAACCCAAACCATGCTGAACGAATCTACCATAGAAATCAACATCCACACGGAGGAGGATCCTCACATTGTGAAGATTGGACAATCCCTTAACACATCAGAACAAGCCGCCTTTACTACCTTTCTCCGTGCTCGCAACCAAGCTTTCGCATGGTCTTACGCTGACATGCCAGGAATTGATCCTACCATTGCCGTCCATAACATCACCCTAAACCCCGATTCCAAACCACCAAATGTAAATTGAGAAAATGCATCCACGCATTGCTTCTTGGTCAAAGAGGAGCTCCAACGACTCCTTTCTGCTTCCTTCATCTTGCCTATCGACTATCCTCAATGGATTTCTAACATCGCACTCGCACTAAAGCGACAGGTGGGGACTTTGATATGCACATGATTTCCGGATCTTAACCTCGCTTGCCCTAAGGATGACTTCCCTTACCTAGCATTGACCAACTTGTTGATCTAATCGCAGGTCATGAGATGCTCTCTCTCATGGATGGCTTTTCAGGATACAACCAAATTTTGGTTGCCCCTGCCGATCAACACAAAACTGCCTTCATAACTCCTTGGGGAACCTTCTGTTATCGTGTCATGCCATTTGGCCTTAAGAATGCTGGTGCTACCTATCAGCGGGCTATGACCTACATTTTTCATGACATTATGCACACTATCCTTGAAGATTATGTCGACGATCTTCTCGGCAAGTCTAAACATCGTAGTGAACATCTCGATGTTTTAACCATTATTTTTGATCGCCTGTTACAATATTCTGTCCGCCTTCAACCAAAGAAATGTGTCTTTGGTGTTCTTTCGGGAAAACTTCTTGGCTTTATCATCTCTTTGCGTGGCATTGAGGTCGATCCATCTAAAGTCAAAGCTATCCTAGAAATGCCCCCACCCAAAAATCTCAAACAATTGCGTAGTTTACAAGGTAAGCTCCAATCTATCCGACGTTTCATCTCCCAACTTTCGGATCGATGTCAACCTTTTCATCACCTCCTTAAAAAGGATATTGCATTCCAATGGAGCGAAGAATGTCACCAAGCCTTCGAAGCTCTCAAATCCTATCTCTTGCAGCCACCCGTGCTTATCCCACCCCAAGACGACCGCCCTTTCTACCTTTACCTTTCCGCCACCGACCACGCTGTAGGAGCCATGCTTGCACATCGTAACTCTGAGAATCGCGAACAAGCCGTTTATTATATAAGTCGTACTTTGGTGGACTATGAGACTAGGTACACACATATAGAAAAGTTATGCCTAGCCCTATCATTCGTGGCCACCAAACTCCGACACTACCTTCTAAATCACAAGACTTTCGTCATCACTAATACATGCACTCCCATCCATTACATGTATGCCAAACCTCATCTCGAACCAACGATTGCGATGGCTCATGCTTCTCGCCGACTCGACCTTGAGTTTGTCCACCGTAAATCAATCAAAGGACAAACCATCGCACCAACTTGCGTAAGCTCCTTTACCTCGGGAACAATTTACCAATTTCACATTTCCCGACGAACTCATCGCTACTCTTTCCCTCACGGAGGAGTCGTACCCAATGACCCTCTTCTTCGATGGATCTAAATGCCAGCGCGGCGGAGGAGCCGGCGTTGTTCTCATTCCTCTCGACGCTGAACCTATGCCTCTTTCATTCCGACTCGATTTCCTGCACTAATAATATAATGGAATACGAGGCCCTTTCTGGGTCTCCAAGTTGCGTTACACTTAGGTATCAAATCTATCAACATTTTTGGCGACTCTCAATTGGTAGTCAATCAAGTTATGGGCGTCTACCAATGCAAAAACGAGGAACTTCAAAAATACAAACACTACGTGGATTCACTTCTAGCCTTATTTACTCACTATTCTATACAAACCATTCCACGCTCCACTAACAAATTTGCGGACACTATGGCTTGCCTAGCCTCGCAAATTCCCGCCGCACCAACTGACTCTGAATTATTCGTTGTGGTCCAGCAACTTTTTGCACCATCCTATTCAACCCCGGTAGTTTGTATGATAAATACTGTGTCTACTAGTTCGCAGGATACCTGGTACCACCAATTTCACGACTACCTTACAATCTCTGTCCTCCCACCTGACCTTACTAGTAACGGCAAACGTGCTTTTCTTAAAAGTGTTTCACGTTATGTTGTCATGGGGGGACTCCTCTATAAACGTGGCTTTGATGGCATCCTCCTTCGCTGTCTAACTGGCGCGGAGGCCACTCATACCATCCAACAGGTCCATGACGGTATTTGTGGTGGACATTTCAGCGGCCTTGCCGTGGCCAAACGAATCCTTCGCCTTGGTTATTATTGGCCTACTCAATAACGATCGCTACTTAATATGTTAAGCGTTGTGTTATGTGTCGCAACATGCCAACCTTCAACATACTCCTAGCCACCGCCGCTCCGATCGCCGAGATCTTTCGCCCTTCTCACAATGGGGTTTAGACCTTATTGGTGAGATTCACCCGACCTCTTCACAACGTCACCGCTGGATAATCACAATGATCGAATATTACACAAAATGGGTGGAGGCTATTCCACTCATTTCAATCAAAAAGAAAAATTGTCGAGTTCATTAACCACCACATTATCTCGCTTTGGTGTTCCTCATCGCCCGATAATGATAATGGAAAATCTTTCAAAAACAAGTTGTTGCAAGACCTTTCATGACAACTTTGGTATCAAACTTAGTTTCTCATCACCCTACTATCCACAAGCCAATGGGCAAGCCGAGTCCTCTAATAAAACACTAACCAAAATCCTCATGAAAGTTGTCAATGAATCCGGAAGAAATTGGCACGATCACATTCCCTTTGCCCTTTGGGCTTATCGTACTAGCATTCGTACCTCTACTAATGCCACACCTTTTTTCTTGGGTATACGGCACCGAGGCTGTTTTGCCTCTCGAAATACAAATACCCTCCCTTAGAATATCTCTTCAGGATATTCTCACCAACGATGATTTCCGCCAAGAGCGGTTAGCCCAATTGGAGCTTCTTGACGAACGCCGTCTTACAGCTCTTGATCACCTTCAAATCTATCAAAAACGCATTAAACGTGCTTATGATAAGCGACTTCATGAGCGTACCTTTAAGGTTGGTGATCTTGTCCTCAAAGAGAATCAACATGTAACCAAACTAGAAAAGAGCAAACGTGGAAAATTTGCTCCCAATTCGATTGGGCCTTATATAATCACTCACACCTATGGATCTGCGCTTATCGCTTAGCTTCGCTTAATGGTAAACTCCGAGCTCGAGCCCTTAATGCCTTGCATCTTCGACCATTCTATGTTGAAATTAGTGTTATATCACTTCTTATCTACCTACGCCGCTCGTCCTCGAGCTCACTTACCACTACATACACTGTTTCCTACACCTCATAATAACAATCAAGCTCACATAGTTTGATTCTCACCTCCTCGATGATGCCTTCCCTTTTAGTCTAGTCCATGACTTCAAAGTATTAAAATAAGCCGTATTCTTATGGGATTTTCTTGAGTCAAACTTCCTACTAAACTAGATGCTTCACGCCAAAAGAACATCTAGTCATCTAAATTAAATATAGATCGCTCCTCGAAGGACAGCTATATGCCAAACTATTGCTGCTATTATATATAGATCGCTCTCTCAAGGACAGCTATGCATTAAATCATATCTCGCTACTATAAATAGATCGCTCCTCGAAGGACAGCTATACACAGCAGCCTTTATCAAGCTTCTCGCATTGATCAGCCTTCGTGAAGACCTCAAGAATAATACAATCAATATCCTGTAGACTTCCCGCATCGATCGCCTACATTCAATAAAATAAAAGCCTCATTCAAAAGAACTTTTGAGTCATGGACTTGTCTATTTAGGGTAGGTTCTCTTCGTTAGAACACTCACTTTGTAATAAGTTCTCGCACCTCAACTATACCATCCACCTCACCTCACCATTTGTTTCAACTCAAGGGACGTAATGTACGCTCGATATATTGTGATCACACAACTCTTTTCACCTATTGACTTCTCGTCTATGCACGGTACCTAGGGCTCCAAGCTCGTTTCTACGTGTGTGGTTTGTTTAGCTCTTTTCACCTACGGAGCACTCTTTTCGCTTTGCCTCGCATCTAGGATTGTGTGTTGACCTTAATCAGACATGATTCCCTTCTACTTGGGTAGGCTAACTTTCGCTTCCCTTATACCTTTTACAACATCACCAATTCATTACCAACACCATCCACCTTACCTTTACTAATCTTAATATTTTTACCAACCAACCAATTGCCTAAACTGTACCAAATTGCCTGAATTCGCCTCTCCCCGATCCTAAGGGAGAACTACATCGGTCCGAGGCCCCTCCTTGCTTTGTGCAATGGGCTATGTAGGCAAGACTTAGAGACATGGGGTCTCCCAAGGTTAGCTCGACCATCCCCTACCATAACCTATATGTGTGGTGAATATAAATATTTTTGTGTATTTCTATTTAATCACATTCCTCTTTATCCTTTTTCAAAACACCGAAAATCAAAACACAAACATTCTTATTATTATCATAACTCAAATCAACATACATATTCAGTTTTATTTAGATGTTAAACAAATACATCTTTCTATCATCGACACGCAGTGTCGGATTTTATTTATTCTTATACCTTGCTAACATTTACTGCACCTCACGCCTCATCCCGAACTAGGTGATGATCGTGATCGCCGACCCTCTCGCCGGCCTCTCGTCCTCAAAGGTACCACGGCTATTGGTACCGCCCACCGATCCGCCAATCTCTCTCGTAACATATGAATACGCCTCTCGCATGGAGGACTCCAGCCTCTAGTCTCTCCGCCCGTGACTCGCAACCACTAACAATCCTCTTGTCTCATTCACTCGCGCTTGAGCTGCTAACTAAACGCCGCAGACGATCCTCTCTCGCTGTAATCACGCTATGTCGTGGCGACAATCACGTATACCTCGCAGCTCGCTGCCACCATAATCTAGGCCTCTCGCTGCTCTCGCATCCATTACCTCGCGATCGGGCCGCTACCTCTTCAGCCCTTTCGGAGGTGTTGGCCGGGAGGTGAGAATACCGCGCTCTGCCGATCCTCATATATGGTCTATAAGCCTGTGGGTATATCTCGCACAAATCCAAATTGTCGCCGCACGCGATCTATAGGAATCCTCTCATATTCACCTGGCCTGTGCCCCGCGATCCACCTCATTCGCTCTACACCCCTTAACTCCTCAGCTATGCTCTCTGTTACCATATAGTTACCGTAAGGCCTCCAACAGATGTCCGCAACCGTCACCCTCTCCCATACCTGCCTGTAATACTCAATATCACCCATCACGGCTTGGGATCTGGCCTCTTGTTCTGTCTGGACCCATCGTCTGAATCCCAACCTCTTACTCCGGCCTTCTCCCGCTCGAGGGATTGGCCTATTGGTCGCACACAAACAATGTGCTCATAGGCCCAACAAAGTTGTAATAAGTATGAACAATCCAAAGGTCGCCCCGTGATTTCACCTACAAGCCCATAAACCCCTGTATAGCTCCGCCAAATATGCAGGTGCCCACGCAAACGTCACGTTCCTTTCTACCATCTCCCAGATAACACACATCAATGCCTTTGGAAATCTTCCTCCTTCTGGCCTCGGTAATGCATAATACCCTACCGCTATCATTAATATCATCGCTAACCTTGTCTCCTCGTGGGTGTGCGTATACATTACCCCATACGTAAAGGATAAACCTCGCTGTGTCAAATCTCGTGCGTATGGACCAAATACTGCTGTTATCGCTCCCCGTGCCGCGCTAGGTAGTGCCTGATATACTAGTTTTCCTGTAATGGGGAGTCTCAAAATACGAAACACATCTTCCAATGTTATCGCTATCTCCCCTCGCTGGGATAAAGGTATTTGTCTCGGGATTCCATCTCTCAATCAATGCTCGCAACATAGCATGGTTCCGCAATTCGTGAATAATAGCGGATTCCACTTAACCCCAAACGATTTATCAATGTCCATTCACCGGTGTTACATCCGCCGGATTCGTGACAACAAGCTGCACACTATCATTCATCCTCAACCCCGCTCTCGCCGCATACACCAAAACAACAAACAACCATTCAATCCGCACGTGGTTTTTCAAACATTCTCGAAATTCCTCCAAGAATCGGTATCGGTTATACATAACCGTTATCGTTCAAGAATCGATACCGGTTACCTCTAACCGCCACGGCCATCGCCAATTACATACATCTTGCCTAAAACAACCACCTACGATACAATAAATTGCTCGCTTATTCCTCTCTCAGTATACACGTACATACCCAAAACCCTTGATTACCTACCACGTAACACTTACCTCACCTATAACCCTTGCTATCATGTTTTCTTCTTCATATCTACCCACTTAATCTCTTATTCATAACACATGCAAAAATCAGATCACAATCAAAACGTTTACCTCTTGGGTTGCAGCGGCTTGAGGTGGCCCTTGTCTTCCCTCTTGTCCCTGCCTGCTGGATGCTTCTCCTCGTTCTGCCATGATCACCACCCTTTTCAAATTCACCTTTCTACTTTCTGAATCTCAGATCGCATTCACCTTCCCAGTCTCTTTTCTTATCACCCAAATCTCTCATGCAATTTCCTGTCTCTTTTCTCCTTATCACTCAAATCTCTCATGCAAATATCTGTCTCAGTCGTCAAAAAGCGTCGCGTTCACGTATTTAACCTCTTGCATGGCTCTAAAATTAAAACTTAAGTTGCCACCCTAGCTTTTCTATTTTTAGAAAAGCTCATACCTAAATAACCGGTATCGGTTACTTAACCGATATCGGTCTATCAGATACCGATATTTGCCGGTTCCTCAACCGATATCGGTTACACACCTATCTTTTCTCAACAATGTTCTTTTCTTCATTTCTCACCTAAATTTTTGTCGCGCCCGCCTCTTTTCCTGCATAAACAACACAATTTACCACATTTGTTCATCCACCACATATAGCATTACACTTTCATTAACATCATTTATTTTATACAAATACACAAACCATCAACTACGGATATCAAGAAACTATCAATCTATACATCATTTGGATCCAACTCATCAGTTACATATATCACAATGTCACAAAACCAACAATTCATCACATAACCTGTCATTCATATATACGTGCAAAAACAAAAACATCAACATCATCCATCTATCAACATGTCAACTAAAACTTATCATACATTATATATTACCAACCATTAACAAAATATTTAAACACATTTTGAACACTGCATGTGGATCAAAACATCGTCTCTATATATATACAAATTTTCAAAAATACAATGTGCCCTACATCGGGGCCTCTGTGATCTCATAATCCACCAAAGCCGGCACGCAGGCCGCAATAACTGTCAAAAAATCTCGACTCGGCTCGCAGCCGTCCTCGATCAAAAATAGATATATATACTGGCTCGCAGGCCGGTATCCACTATACAACCCCTACTCGGCTCGCAGGCCGGTATACAATAAATGAATAAATGAATACATGAATAATACATAGGCACGCAGGCCTCTATCAATACACCCGGTTCGCAGACCGGTGCCCATCTATCAATACACCATGTCTGGGATCTCTCAGCTCTCCCCACCGCCCTCGGCACCTCTCCCCGCTGGTCCCTGTGGTGCCTCTCGCCTCCTGCCCGTGACGGACCCACCTGGGCCGTGGTCGCACCTCCCCGAGACCTCTCGCCCGAGAGGTCTCTCGCTCTATGTGCCGCATAGGGCCGATAATCAGCCCTGCACTATCAAGAATATCCTCGATAGTATCGGGCCTCCGCCTAGCCTCCATGTAACGCTCTCGAGCCACCGTAGGTACTGGGCTGGTCCTCGACACTACTACTACTGCCCCTCGTGCCTCGTGGCGTGGCGCCGTGGTGGTGCTCGGGTGGGCGGCGTGGTACTGTACTGCACTCGTGCTCGGGCCGTGGGGTGTACCACCGCGGTGGTGGTGCTGTACTGCCGCCGCTCGTACTGCACTCGCACTCGTGGCCGTGGTGCCGGTGGTGGTGCCGCCGTGCTCGTGCTCGAGCTCGGGCTAGCTGCCTCGTAAGACACCTATTCGTGCTCGTGCGTGCAGCAGCTAGCCGCCCTCGTAAGAGCCGCACTCGACCCCCGAGCTGATCTCTCTCCTATCACGCAGCTGCTAAGTCTGGCCAGTGTGCAAAGCGGTACTATCTCGCCGCTCTCGCCCAGCCCACCACACCTCGTATGCTCCCTGCACCCAAAGATCATCTACACCTCACCGCCGCCTCTCTCGCTACCCAACTGGATCCAAAGGTCGTGGTGCAGTGCAAGTGGGGCCTCTACATCATCTCTCCCGTGACCGAGGAACGGGAGGTGGCTCGCCCTGCCGCAGCCCCATCTCGCTCGCACACTCTCTCCAGTGGGTATCCGCTGCATTTCCCGGCCTCCGCCCCGCTATCCGTAATGTGTACTGATTAGGCGCAATCGTAAGCGGGCTCTCTCCGCTGTGATGGTGACCTCTCGTAGGGTCTCCATACAATGTCTACCGCTGTAAGGCCCTCTAGCAAATGTCTATAGATGCCACATCCCGACTCGCCATAATCGCCGTGGTCTGGCCCACCACGACCCCAACCACCTCTCAAAGCCATATCGGTATATGACCCGTGGCCCCGCCGCCGCTGGGTAACCCTATCGCCTCGATGCATACGACGATGTGCTCGTATGCCCAACAATGCAACAAAATGTAGAACAAATACCAAATCGCTCCTCCTCCGGCGATAGCCCCATAGCTCCTCGTATAATTGCACTGATATACTGGTGCCAGCGTACATGTGTGCTCCTCCACCATCTCCAGCAGCACCCCCATCAATGCTCGTGGGAAGCGGCCTCCTCTCGAGTCCGGGAGGGGAAGTGTGATCCCAACCATCATCAACACAGCCTGGGCCGTGTCTCGTGTCGATGCGCACGGTGCACATGTCACTGCACTCGATACTCGCGCGCACATGGTAGGTCAAGCAGCGCGGCCGCATCCCCAAAACCTCGCAGATGTTGTCCATGGCAGCTTCGAATCTACTCGAAGATCGCTCTCCTCGATAGGTAATCAAGGATGCGATACACATCCTCCAATGTGACGGTCATCTCCTGGGCCGGGAGATGGAACACATTGTCGCCGGATCCCATCTCTCGATGAGGGCAACCATCAGCCGTGATCTCTCTCTATCGCTCGCACTGACTCCACCGAGTCCCACTCACGCATGATGGCCCAATGAGCCGCAGATACGTGTGGCCTCATCCGCACCAACAGCGGGGGCATCCTATCCCGCATCGTCAACTGCTGACGTGCCTGCAAAACCAACCCACATCCTTAGACCTACTCTTTATTACAACATCTACTTTATCATCTAAACACCCCTTTTTATCCCCCGACCATACCGACCTCTACCCCGACTCTAACCCCCCTAAAAACCCAAAACAACCTACCACCCCTAAAAAACAACCAAAACCCAACCCAACCCAAAAACCCAAAACCTAACCACACCCTAACCCAACCCCAACAAAAACAACCCAACCCAAAACCCAAAACCCACACCCAAAACCCTAACCCCACCCTAACCCAACCCCCCCAAACCCAACCAACAACAACCCAACCCAAACCAAAACCCAAAACCCAAAAACCCAAAACCTAACCCCACACCTAACCCCTTCCCCACCCTAACCCCCACACCCACACCCACAAACAACCCAACCCCCAAAACCAACCCACACCTAACCCTTCTCCACCCCCCAACCCAACCCAACCCCCAAACCCAACAACCCAAAACCCAAAACCCTTCTCCACCCCTAACCCAACCCACTCCCACCCACAACCCAAAACCCAAAAAACAAACCCAACCAAGCCTACCGACGCCGCCGATACATGACCGACGCCGGTCACCAACAAGTCTCCTTTTCCCTAAAATTGTGCGACGATGCCGGCCGCTTAGTGACCGACATCGGCCATCGCCTCTCTCCTGAGCCGAACCCGCGCGCCCCCAAAACCCATTTTTTACCTATTTCTACCCATCTACCCACCCAAAACCCTAAAACTTACCCACCTACCCACCTTAGCCTATCTAGCCTATCTACCCTCTCCTTTTTCAAATCATTTCCATTTTCTCATTATTTCCTAAAAAGGTTAATTCCTACCCAAACCCCCAATTTAGCATAATACAACCAAATCACCAAATTAAAGAGTTTCGATCTACCCGAACGACGACACGTCGTCGTGGTGGGATGGGTGGTGGCGGTCCAGCTGGTCCAGCCCCTCCAGCTCCTCCCCGCTCGTGCATGGCTCCAATCCCGATCTCGCCTGGGTCCCCGCCAATCAATCGCCGCTCCTCCTTAATCGGGCCCACTATCAACTCTCTCCGCCAATACAATAGCTCCACCTCACTCAATCAAGCCTCTAATCCCAACTCTCCACATCAGACAAGTCGATTTGGTTTGCAAATAACAAAAGTGACAATGACAAGCCGTATTTTTCTTTTTATAGGTTTTTCGCCTTTTCACCGATATCGGTTCATTTTGCCCTATGAACCTAAGATCGGTCCCTTAACCGATATCGGTCATGCAGAATCGACATCGGTTCTCTACCCAACTTTCACCCCATTCTTTGCCCTTATTTACTCCTTGCCTTTTTTCACCAATATCGCTCTATCCACTCTTTTGCCGCACACCATTTGTTCACTTGTTTTCTAAGGCCTCAACCTACCTCTCCACACCTAAGGCCTCAACCTAACCCAACCTACCTCCTATTCGGCCCGACCTAAGGCCTCAACCTACCTATTTCGGCCCGACCCAAGGCCTCAACCTACCTATTGGCCCGACCCAAGGCCTCAACCTACCATTTGGCCCGACCCAAGGCCTCAACCTACCTATGGCCCGACCCAAGGCCTCAACCTACTATTGGCCCGACCCAAGGCCTCAACCTACCTATTTGGCCCGACTACCAAGGCCTCCAAGGCCTCAACCTACCTATTTGGCCCGACCCAAGGCCTCGCCCTACCTATTGGCCCGACCCAAGGCCTCAACCTACCTATTTGGCCCGACCCAAGGCCTCAACCTACCTATTTGGCCCGACCCAAGGCCTCGCCCTACCTATTTGGCCCGACCCAAGGCCTCGCCCTACCTATTGGCCCGACCCAAGGCCTCAACCTACCTATTTGGCCCGACCCAAGGCCTCAACCTACCTATTGGCCCGACCCAAGGCCTCAACCTACCTATTTGGCCCGACCCAAGGCCTCGCCCTACCAATTGGCCCGACCCCCCTACCTATTCGGCCCGACCCAAGGCCTCGCCCTACCTATTCGGCCCGACCCAAGGCCTCGCCCTACCATTCGGCCCGACCCAAGGCCTCAACCTACCATTGGCCCGACCCAAGGCCTCGCCTAACCACCTATTGGCCCGACCCAAGGCCTCGCCACTACCCTTATGGCCTCACCTGTGGCCACCGCCCAACCACTTGGCCTGACCCAAGGCCGTATCACTTCAATACCATACCCACAATCAACGTTTTATTTTATCCATCCATCATGTACCTTTTGTTCAATCGAGCTCACCTGTTCGTGTTTTAGCATGATTAGGGTCTTGACTTGATCTCGTCGACCAACTTTGCCTAGACCTAGACCGTGACGCTTATCTCAACCAAACCAACCATTTCGTATCGCCGAACATGCCTAAACGTTCTCGCACCTCACCGTTATATACCCCGAGCTACTTCCTATGCCTCGATACCTGGATTATATCACCCTTGTTTGGATAAACTATCGACCTTTGCCTACACATTGCTGGTTTGCTTGTCAAATCATGTACCCTCGTCGTACTATTGCATTTCAACATGCGTCTGCTTCCTTGGACCTACCCCACCACCTTACCATCCTCTCTACAACATGTACCCTTTATCAACCCTATCCCTGATTTCCCGTTCACTCAATCGGCGATAGATTTGAGGGGGATTACCTATATCTTTAACATGAGAAACCACTTCATATTATTGTCCGCGCAGCTTTACAGAACAAGCTACACGACAATAAGGGGCTAATGTAGACACCAAATTTGTGTCTTACGACCCCTTGTGACCCGCATCTCATCTCGCAATCTAACCTCATCACCTAAACCTTACACAATTATTTATTAATTACCTTATAATTGATAAATCCACATCACCTTACCCGCCACCTCACTTTGCCACCTCATCATGACCTAGCCCTAACCCTAAACTAACCTAATTAAGACCCATGACTTGGTCTAGACTCACATCCATAACTAATGCCTCCTTACTCGCACCCAAAGCCGACCTTCTAGCCACTTGACCAAGCCCGCAATCGATCTCTCTGGGAGAAAAGTAGGAAGGTGGGCTATTTTACTAAAAATAGCCTACTTTTTCCTTACCGATGCCGGTTTCTACTCGACCGCCGCTTAAGCTTGTTACGCAACCGCCATCGGTTCCTCGTAAATGGGCTCCCAAACCAAAACAACGGATCGAAATTTCATTTTGGAGATCACCAAAGGATTTTTGATCAACAGAGATCAGCATTGGGAGCGAGGAACAGAGTCCCGATCTTCATTTAATCAAGCAGAGAGACGAGTAAAGAAACCAAAAGTGCTTGCAGAGAGGAGATCAACTTGCATCTTCGCCAAAACCAAGAAGTCATATCTCGCATGTCCTCTCGTTATAACATTTCTTATGCTCTTGAATCACAGTCCTCCTAAATCCATTTTCAATCACTACCCAACGTGCCATCAGATCTAATCTGTATTCTTTTACCCTCATCATCTCATTTCCTAATATCATCCATAAACCAGCCTTTTACAAACACCATAGCTACTAAGAAGATCTTAGAACCCACCGTATCGGTATCAAGAAGTTATCGCTATCAAGAATCGCATCGCTATCATAACCGCATCGCTATCAAGAATCGCCATCGGTTCCTTCCGATCAAAACCGTAAAAACCAGCCTTTCCCTACCAGCTTCAACGAAACAATTTAATTGATATTTTTGCGCCTTTTGTGTTAATTCATATATTAGCAGGGAATCACCACCTTCAAAGGAAGTTTTATATTTTTAATCAAATCTTGTGGTCTTGTGTTCCAAGTAGCGCTTCCAAGACAAAAAGGAGTTCTCCTCATCTTTTTATTACGCGCACACCATCTCGACATTAATTCCTCCTAACCCTAACCTTATCTCTGCTTTCTAAAAGGAACGAGTCTTTCCGAGGGAAACAAAAATATATCACTCAAGAAGCGAAATTTCTCTACAATCACTCATTCACGATAAGGATACAATAATACAGTAGTCCTACAACATCACCATCAATGGACAACCATATCCATGCTCCTAGAGTTGTTCTTGTACCCACCGATGACATTGATCTACAGGCCTTTGAGCTTGAACTGTTTTTGATGCTTCTAAACCTATGAGGCTTATATCGCATGCTCTTCCACACCATCTCGCATTACATTTTGCACCAAGTCATATGCGGGCATCTTCTTCATCCATCTCGTGTTGATTTAGGGTTGATATCCGATCACTCGTGGCAATGACATAGGCATTCGTTGAGAGGACTCTCTACAAGCATGGCTCCTCCACCATTAGGCCTCTTGCTCCACTTTCTATACCTTATGCATTGTGATGCTTCTTGTTTTGAGCATTTTTCTAAGCAGGTGTAGTGTATCTCTCTTGTTTATTGAGAGATTTTGATATCGTATTTTTGACACTTTTGGCATGTTGACAGTATCTCTTATGGGGGTTCTATTCTAGTGCATTCCAGTGTTAGTTTGTCAGTGTTCGAGTAGTTTTTGACAACTCATACAAATTTGTAGCATCACTCCACCCATTCAGCAGTATGGGAGGGTGTGGTGTTGATCCTGCTTCTTTGGGTTTCATGTCCTTGCCTTGTTACCTTGGCTTTTCTTGGATTGTGACACTTTAGAGTTTGTGTCCTTGCCTTGTTACTTTGGTTATTGTTCTTGGATCGTGGCACACCTATTTGAAGCAGTTGATCGAATTATGTTTGGTTTTTTTTTACACTTTCGACATCACTCTGTTGACAGTCTCCTTGTATGGAGCTATTTTGGTGGAGCCCAGTGTCAGTTGTTTTTGAGTTTTGTGATCGAGTAGTGGATTTAGACCATAGTGCACACCAAACTCTTCAGCATTGTATGATTTTTTGAACCGAGCTTCTTGGGATGTCTTGGAGCGGGTCTTTACTCTCTTTACTTTGTTGTTACTAGTTTTGGGTACCTTGCGGTGTCCCTTTTTTTCCCAGTTATTGTACATGAGTACCTCATCAAGCCTAGTTGCCAGGACTCATACTATGGACATGTCACTTCTATTTTGGCCCCTAGTTTCATTTGAGGGGGTGTTAGAGTAGGTATTTACCTTAGCTCATGTTCACCTAGGTTCTTTATTTACCTTTATTGTATTTATCCTCACCCACTTATGTGTGTGGATATTTCTTTTATCTTATTTAGATATTAGGAGATATTATCTATTTGTTAGGTATAGTTCTTTCCTTGATCTATAGTATTGACTAGATCCTTGATGTCTAGTTCTCTCCTAAATCTATGGTCTTGACTAGTTCTTTGATGACTAGTTAGTTCCTTTATTTATGGCTTGATCTACGACCTTGATGGTTCTTAAATTGTTATTCCTTGCCTATTTAAGCAAGGCCCATTCTCAATATATTATATTGAGTTCCTTAATAATATATGATATTGTTTCTCATTTGTTTGCAAAGGTTTTATGTAAAGTTATTCTGGCGAATTGCTTTCATCTTATTGATTTTGGTGTTTTATTAGCATATGTGTTCTTAGCTTGGTACGATCTAGTTATCGTTCCTTTCAATGCAAAACCTCACCCTCGGTGATCATAGGCTTCGTGCAATGCCTCTCTTGTGTGCACCGCTTTAGCTTGTGTAGTAATATTCACTATTAATACCTCCGGTTATGGTGCTATCTTGGGCATCCATCGATCTTCTATCGCGCCTTTGGATTTTAACCATCCGGTGCCTTTTTTTTTCTTGCTTATGTTTCTTACTCAGATGCTCATATAAGTCTGGGAACTCTTCATAGCTATGGTTCTTTCCACATAAAGAACATGTAATATTCTAAGGACATTCACACCTATAGTGGTTAGGATATTTGCATGTATAACATGTTCCATGAGGGAACTCACCTCTTCCTCCACCATAGCCTCATCCTCCATATCCACCATGATATCCATGTCTCCTTCCATGACCTCCTTCAAAATGCCCCTCATTCCTATCATAGCACATTTGATTATGATCCCGATCCTGGTGCTCATTTTTTCCTTTAGAATTATTTGTTACACTTGTCTGTCGTACCCCAATGTCTATAGCATCTTGGATCTGACCAATCAACCAACAATCTTCAATATCATGGAATGTGGACCAGAAAATTTTGTAGAAGCAGGATACATTCTTCCTTATCGCCCATCGTAACAGAGAGGAAAATGACTAGGATCATGATTCAAATGACGAGATATCACAATCCAACAATAATGAGCGTATAAATTTGTGGGGGCAATTATCCTGGTGTGACCTTCCACTTCACAATCTGTACACCAAATTCCTAAGTGCGTTTCATGGGCTGAATTTTCGATAGATTCTCTAACTAATTTTCCATAGCTACAATATTGCCTCTAAGAATGGACTAACGCTAGTGTCAATACTCCCAACTACCTCAAAGCATGTAAAGTTGTTTCCAAGTGCTTTGCGCGGATCAAGTGTATGTCTTATGTGATGTGCTCTTTTGAATGGTGTAATCAATCCACCAACAAACCATTGTGCATGTTGGCTAGCGTGAATATCATAAGATAGCTTGTATAGGAATGTCTTAAAACATGCATCATACTCTCACACACTCTCGTGAGTGCCTTGCTTGATATCCTTGAGTGCAATTATTCTCTTCTACTTAAACTAAGAGATATGGAACTCTTTCAAGAAATCATCATTCATCGTCGCATAATCCACGTAAGTTTGATCATGGTCAAACATCCTATACCATTGTGTGCACGTCCCTATAATGTAGTAGCGAATTGACTTGCCTTTTGCTCGAAAGCTGTGATCCCTTTTGTGCACCACAATATTTCACACATGTGCACATGCTCGGAAGCATCCTC
Organism: Taxus wallichiana var. yunnanensis; assembly: GCA_018340775.1. Classification (NCBI taxonomy): domain Eukaryota; kingdom Viridiplantae; phylum Streptophyta; class Pinopsida; order Cupressales; family Taxaceae; genus Taxus; species Taxus wallichiana. The sequence continues at coordinate 154,928,824 of CM031240.1, read as the reverse complement.
TATAGCTCTATACTTCGGGAGACGAAGAGACATCTCCATATAGATATTTTGTGGTTGTTGCGGACCTTGACCACCTAATCCGTAACCTCCTATGTTTCCCGCCTCTAGAACCACCGTAACTAGAACCACATATACCTCCCGATCCTCCACTTGTAGCTAGAATATGACCCGTAGATGTACACCCCCATGCTCCGATAGTAGTACTATATTGAACCCCTACAGTCTGTGAGGTAGTTCCACTTCCAGAGGTGAATCCAACATTATGTGCACTCATGTTCTGTGTGGATGATGTGCCTAATAATGTTCCTCCAAATATCATTAAAGCTATCTGTCCTACCACTAATGTAATTTCTCCCCGACTTACTCCTTCTTTCCTAATTCCCAAGTTAGCTTCATTGCTGGTTACTTATCGTACTAGATATCTTGGAAAACCAAGCACAAGGGCTAAGTCACAGGTGGATTAAGATGTGCACCCGTGGCCCAGGTAGTCTCTGCTTGGTGCACACGTGTGAGGCCAAGGGGGGATCTCTGTCATGCTTTCCAAGATGGGGGAGTTCTTGATGCTCTAGCTCCACATCTTCTACGTGAGCTTCAAATCCTTCACGAGCCATATCCCTCCTTAATGCCATACTCTTTGCAATGGAACATTACTTTTCTATCTCCCTCTCGCATGCCTCATTATACTTAAGCCGCCTTTCCTCTCTCTACCTTTCTGCTGCTAGGTCTGCCATCTTTTACCAAACCTATTCATGTCCTTGTGCGTGGTGAAGTTTAGTTAGCCATCGGTTTACCCTTGAGGTTCAAAGCTACCATCAAGATTTTGATCACCAGTGGAATACCTTGTAAATATGCTCCTCTAGGATATCGTAAAAATTGGAATTCATCTACCTCAAAGAAATAATACGTCGAAATTGAATATTCTAGAATATAATTGTTTAGAACACCATGAAACCACGTATCCACAATGCGAGTCTAGATCATATCAGCATTATAAAGTACCTAAAATTCTTCTTGTGTCTTGACAAGTGTGTGATACCTCCAATTCCACTTATATGCATAAGCAACCAGTCACTCATATAATTCTACTAGAAAGATGGTGAAAAAGATCTCATATAAGTTGTCATATAGATTCTATTCTACCCAAGTGCGTGCGTTAAACTCAAATCCACTACTAAACCATTGTGCATATTCTTCCTCCAGATCATGTATCCACTCCTCAATACTTTCTAGAGTTAACCAGTACGTCTTCATCACGAACCATCCTAAAAATAACTGAAAAAGAGTTCCTGGAAACGGAACCAATGATGCAACACGGAATTTACCGGATAACACCCTAGACACCTTTGGCATATAACTCAACCTAGGCTAAGTGCTCATCCGAATTTCGTAAAGGTATCGGGTCCTCTTTAGGATTGTTGTAGCGAGGATGTTAACGTGATGAAAGAAGAAACATATAGATCCATAACTAATCCATCATTCTATAATGCATGCCATATTCAAATTTATGAAAGAACAAGCTTAAACAATAATCATGATTGAATCAAGAACATGCACTACTCAATTACACATAGGAATGAAACTTAGATTCGAGACAATATCTTCCATATATTAATAAACACAGAATCTCCTTACAATAATGGTAATCTATACCGATACGCGTGCATGGATACGATACAATAATCCAATCATATGCACATATCTCTATATCTTCATACATCCATCTCTCTTCTATGTATATCTTCTACTATGTGCTTCACATCATATATATATATATATATAGGGTGGGGACTTGCCTTTCACCGCTTATCTAGTCCAAAAATAGGCCACATGCTATTATTAGCCAGCCACACACTATTTATAGGAATAACCACACATGCAAGTGTGTTATCTATATACCTCTTATAGTTAATCAAGTGAAAATCCTATTCTTAGCTTGTCTCCATGTAAAATGCTTCAATCCGATCCTCCAAATATAGATAATGCGTGGTACACACATCTCTGCATCGTTGGTGTGTTCTGCATGCCATCTTCTAAAAATAGGTCTTCATACTCAAAATCGGCTAAGTCCCGAAAGTTAAACTTTTCCTCCGCATGTGGGTTCTTCCTATCCCTCTCGTGCCCTTGATCCGGCCTTCTCTCCGCGCGGACTTCTTGTGTGATCTATAACAAGTATTCTTTGATCAACAATAATATGTATCTATTAATATTGCAAGTAATACATTTCTTGGTTTTAAGTTTGTATTGTTTTTTATATGGATCCAAATCAAACCCCTTGTTTCAAACCATGAGTAGAAAATGAGACAATCATGTTAGTGGAGTTTTAAACCTCTATGAAAGCATGAATAGGTGAAGGAAGGTATGATTGATGTCCTTAAATTTTCATAGCTCTTGAAACATTGTACAATGACTTGTAGCTCAAATTTTGTGCTCTCGGACCCTAACTAGGGCATCATCTAATTCAGTTTCCAACCATAAAAAATGGATGAAATTTTAGGATCATTTTTGTCTAGTGAATACTAGAAGTATACAAATTTTCATATCTTAATTTGCACATGTGAAATAGTTATGCTAGAAATTGCAGTCCAGTCTGTATAGGTATAACTATAGAAGAGAAATCAAGTGCATGGAGGGGAAATTCAAGGAGTTGAGTTGCCAAAGTTTGTAGGGAGCATGTCATAATCATTATAGAGGTGGATCTAACACTACTTAGGTGATTTTATAGCCTAAAGGTCTACTGTCATACTTATAGGTCAATAGGAGACCTAATTGGCATGCTATAGTTACAAAGGAAGTACAATTTTGTACAAAGGAACATGAGGTGAGTTTTAGGTATGAATGAGAGATTGATAAAGGGTCCTTAAATGTTGTATTAAGTTGCATGGTTATTTCAGGGAATCTTGATATATAAGGGTGTTTGTAGGCTTGGAGGGCTACAAAGCCAAAAGACCTAATAGAGAGAACTAGGCCTTAATGTGAGTACATGACCAAACTAGTAGTCTAAACACCTTAATATGGAATGGTTGAAGAGCTTGATGAAGGTGGAGAGTGACCCATGAATCCACATGATAGTTTTGAGAATTAGACCAAAAGGCTACTTAAGTCTAGTCTCATATTGTTAAGAGCACACAAGCATAGTGACTACCTTGAAGGATATAAGGCTTGGAGAATGGATTGAAAGGACCATGATTGGTGTCGAGAGGGGATGAAGGTGTATCATGAAGGAGCTATGGAATCGCCAAGGTATTATAGCTACTTCATCATTGCTTTCATATAACTATTAATGCAAGTGTATGTGTGTGTAGTAGGATAAGGTATATCTCAGAGTGTTGGAAGCATAGTAATGGTTCTATTGAACCTTATGAGAATGATCCTTAGTAGCGGGGTTAAAAGAGTTGGTCTAAGTAAGCTTAAAGCTCACACGTCAAATGGAAGATGTTACAAAGGGGAGTTATCAAGTGTAAAGAATAAGAGGATAAAATTTTTATAACCCATGCACCAATGCCCCACCTCTCGATGGCCCATTTATGTTATACCCCATTATCGTATTCTATTATGGGATGGCTCGACACACCACCACATAGAACTCTATTCCCGCCACCCCTAAAGAGACTCTCACGTATAACGAGAGATGGTGATGGGACCATTGATAATACATCTATTATCTATGTGAATATCTCTGGGGTTGGGGTGAATCCATTGATGTTAATCATGCCCCACTAGCTCGGTGGGGCAATATTGAGTGATAATTACGAGCCTTATATAGAGATGCGAGCCTTAGTATCCGAGGGTTGCGAGCCATAGCCCTAAACTATCTTATCTATCCGGAGGGTGGTGAGCCTCTATATCGTTCTATGGTGGATCAAGTAATTACTACTCCCCATAGAGCTTAGGGAAATACAAGGCAAGGATGAGCTCCACTGAGCCCTATATTTCCCCTTGTTTCCCAAGCTCAATGGAGTCATCCCACCACCTATATTTCTCTCTGGGTGGCGAACCATAGATAATATTTGTCTATGGTGGTGACAAATAGTTATATGTAGGCATCATTTTCCAAGCCATATCCCCAACTATCTATTTGGATGGTGGCGAGCCACAAATAGATATGTGAGCCTCTATATCTCGGTCAATCTATGGTGGCGAGCCTCTCGTATCTGGTCTATGGTGGCAAGCCATAGATAGATATGTGAGCCTTTGTATCTAGTTTGTCTATGGTGGCGAGCCTTAGATCTCGGTGGTGAGTGCCCCTATCTCCCTATCTAATTACATCCATCTAACTATATACATACTACGTTATCCTCTGCTCACCCCACCCAATATAGAGTAGAGTGGAGTAGATTTTTTTAATCTTGGCATCTCCCCTCTATCTATATGTGGCCCCCTCTCTAGATCCATATGGGAGAGTTGGTGGTTCACTCGCTCCCATATAGAGAGAGGGGTTTAGCCTCTATATAGAAGGGGAATTGGCTCACCAACTCCCATATATAGATAGGGGTTTCTCTTTCCCGAGTTTCTATATAGAGTGGGCTTTGGTTCACCCGCTTCCATATATAGACCCAACTAAACTAGTGATGGTGGGCCCCCACTATGTAGATATATCTTCCGATCATAACATATAGAAATTTTAGGTCGCCTCTATCTATATAGCCACACTCGACTATATCCCATATCTAGATAGGGTCGAGGCCCTATATCTAATAGAATTTGATCTAATCTAACTATATAGAGGGAGGTTATCTGAACTATGGGGCCCTATCTAGCTATGGGCCCCCCCTATATAATTCAAGAAGGGGACCGCCTCTAGGCCCATATATCTAAAGGTCCCATAGTTCTACCGCCTCTATCTAGTCATCCTCGTCGACCGAACCCAACTTTCCTTTCTTACACTCTCAATCAAGGATAACACCCCCCTATATATGGGTGATCTGAAAATGGTACTTAAATTTTTCAAAAGTACTTAGAAAAATTTCAGATTTAAAATTTGAGAACTAATTAAGAGTATTAAGCCAATTTTGGGAGCTCTTTTATCCCGGATCCTTAAACTCTTCCAAATAAACCAATTATCATTACTTTCAACATAAGTGAATAAACTGAATCTTAGTAGAAATCCATTTTAAATTTCACAAGTGGAATTCTAATCATACATTCAAACCGAATTCTTGAAACTAAATTTGATAAGTGTATTACGATTATGTGTAGGTTATGATACTTTGAAATGTTCCTAAAATACAATTACCGTTAAGTGTTTTCTTCACCAAATCAATTATTTAATCCAATTAACTATTTTTTATTTGATCAAAAGCTTCACAAACTGAAATAAAATCCACACAACAAGATTGTTAACTGAGTTCACCGAAGGCTATGTATCCCGATTCAAAAAAGAGAATTGATCTATTAAATGACAAATGAATTAAAATAACCATTCAATAATGTATAAATAGATCAAAAGCTGCAAATGAATTGACCAAAGATATTGGAAACTCTACAATTTACCGAAACTATTCCCAAAATGATCAATGGCTCATACAAAGGCTTCCACAAGCAGTGTGATCCCCTTGCAAATGTAACTAAAAAATGCCTAAAACTAGATATTTATAAAAAATACATGAAAAAAATTATATATCTAGAAATATTATAAAAATCTGAACAACTTCCTTTATTACTCCATGTCCTAGTTTAGACTAGAAGTACTTGAAAAATAAGATCTTTGTCTGCTCCTCGTACTGTTCTCTAAAACTGCAATGGAAAATCACCTACACATGAAAATATACAGCACTTCATGTAACAAAAGTTAAATTTATGGAAATATATAGGAGTTATAATCAACTTTCATATATAACTTGAGATCTGGTTTTGAGTGGAAGTGCCTCAAAATCGGGTTTTCTACAAGTAGGTCTATTTCGCTCTCTCACGACATGTCACTTGTCTTTTACAAAACCCTCCGAGATCCTTTTTATATCATTTATCCAAAGGTGGTGGGTTAGTAAGTCTTCCTATCCTTTTGGCATAGGTCAAGGGTTTGAATCGATTTGATTGCATTATCCATGTAAATTGCAAATGGAAATCTTTTATCCTTATATGGGAATCAATCACCTAGTCCACGAGAGATAATTTTATCCAAACCTTTCAATAAGGCTAAACTATCCTATTTTCATGTGGAATAGATATGCATAGCATTTTTATACCAAAATTAGAGGTCCAAGTTCTCAAATGGAGTGGTTCCACTTGTCAGTATGTGATTGGTTCACATTTTGCCATGTCACTTTTTCCCGCAAGTTTGACCCGAACTTTGGATCGCCATATATTTCGTGATACTGAGACTCGGATTTGGTCCGTTCAAAATGTGTCGGAAATATCATGACAAGATCTACAAAATAGAAGTAATTTTGTGAGATTACAAGATAATTAAGTTCCCATTTTGACCAAATTTGACCACATGTTGATCAAATTTTGACCAACTTTGACCGACGTGTCCGGAGCTCGAGAGAGTCCGTTTTTCACGCTCGTATAGTAATTGGAAAGATATTTGAAGGCTATATTGCATTTTAATGGTTTAATGAAGTTTAGGAACATTTGAAATTGAATTTGATCCCCTAATCAATGGGATAACAATCACTTGAATACACACATTGAATATTGAATACTCACCTAAAAATATATAGGAGACTTAATATACATGATATGCGAGTATGAATTGAAGAAAGAATACTAATATACATTATATAGAGAAGGGGGAACAAGAGAGACCGAATACAAAGTTGGTTTTCCCCTATCTATATATGGTGCCACTCTTAAGAGTGAAGATATATAAATATATATATATATATATATATATATATATATATATATATATATATATATATATATATATATAAGGAAGATCTATATAGAGGTGCCATCTATATATATAGGGCATGATAACACCATAATTTATTCTATCCAAAGGAGTGATATGATCTATTCACTAGCCCTATCTATATATGGGGAATCTAGCCTATATAGAGATATATAGAGAGTGGGGGCATATCTACATATAGGGTATCTAGTCTCTAGCCATCTCTATGGATAGGGAATCTAGCCAATAGAGTTTATGGGGATTCCCCTATATATAGATATATATCTCTAACCAATCTATCTTAACCGATTCTAGTTGTATCTGTCTAGTTATATATATATATATATATATATATATATATATGGGGAATGAAGAGGGATGGTCGGGAATCATCACGTCTATCTTAAGCGATTCCCAACCACATATATAGATAGTGTCGGGACCATCTATCTTAATCGATTCCTAGGGGCCCCCTTTCTCTCTCTATATGGACTGAATAAATAGGATGTCACCCCATATATCTAAATTTTGGATGGATATTGGACCATTGCCCACTCCTTTAGAGATAATATTGGTGCCCCTCCCTACCCCCATATATCTCTTCTCTTCAACCCTATATAATATATAGAACTCCACCCCGTATATAGATAAGCTCGGAGAGAAGAGAACAAGGATTCTATATAGATGAGAACTTCCTATATAAATCCATCCACCCTTAGCCCTCCCTTCCTCCCTCTCCGGCAAAGAGAGAGGCCCTCACTCTCCACACCCTACCCTACACCACTCATCTCACGCATCGTAGAGAATAGCCCATGTATAGCTATTGGTGGATATGGTGCACAACAACTAAGACCCATCTATATAGATCTTGTAGAGTGCACCTAAATAGATAGATAGATATGGGTCCCTCTGTTCGGCTAGTTGGGAGATCCATATGGACTAACTCCCATGCCCCTCTATACCTTATTTGTCGCTTTGAACTACAAAGTATACATCTAGCACATCCATATGAGGGACAAGGGATGTATTGATCTCGCATACACTACATATGAGGGGAGTTAATTCTCTTTCATCTCACACATTTTTCATACTCGAGACAATCTAGATCTAGCCCACTATCATCATGGAACTTGCATAAGGGAAACCTAGGGCATGGTACATAGATACACACACACACACACACACATAAAACTGCATGGAGTCAAAGATGAAGTGTAACAGTCAGTTGTAAGTTCACTCTTTAGGTGACTATAGGGGTTAGTCTGATTCGACATTCTACATCTTTTTTATTATATTTGACGTGGTTTGTGGAAATGTGTAGGTAGGCATTTTTTTTGCAAGTTATAGGTACAATCGGGACCTTAATAGTGAAGTCAAAGCAATAAAGTGAATATTGGAGTGAAGATCTTTTCATCCATAAAATACTAGATTCCTATTATTTGAGAAACACGGTACCCATATCAATCACTAGCACCTGGGGTGCTCGTCTCCTCCTATGGGCGCTTCTATCTGGGACAATTTTGAGTTCTCAACCCCTCGATGAGCCTCTTCAACATTGGTTCTAGCCTATTCGATAGATACATAGTCCCGATCATTCTCAGGTTACATGAAATCAACTAAGTCATCTTCCTCTCTCATTTGCTTAGTTTTTACATTGTTGAACGCTTAGTGTTGTGCCTCATCGTATTTTATTATCTCGAATATCATTAGTTACAATAAGTTACTATGAAATAATATTTAATTTAATTTAGATTAAATCGAATGTGTTCGAAGTGCGACCCATGGGATGTGGAGTGGAGAGTCTCGTGTGTGTCGGAGAAGGAGGGTGAGGAAGTGAGTGGGAGTGATGGGGAAGGCTAGGAGGGATTCATGAGCTCGGGTGGAAAGGGAGAGGGGAAAACTCATAGTGAGCTACAAGGGGTAAGTGATGAGTCAATTCATGGTACCGACTGGGCCTGGGAGAGTAAGGAATGTGAGTCAAGTGGGTTGGAGTCAACGAGATACAACAAGGTAAGAGGTGTTGGGGTAAGGTGAGCTCGGTCATGAGTGTGAGAAATCTAGGGACTAGGGGATGGGGTGAGGGTAGAGCAGGTGTGGAGAGCATAAGCGAGAACACATGGAAATTCACCATATTGACTTGCCATGGTGATGGGTCAAGTAAGTGACGTGGGGCACAGGAAACATAGGAAAGAAGGGTCGGGTGCGCAAGCTCGATAGTTATTGCGATTTAGCTAGGGAAGAGTGAATGGGGCATCGGGGTATTATGGGTTCACAAATTTGAGAGGGGTTTGGGATGGGAGAACTATGTGGGGGTAGTTAGGTCAAGGAACACAAGTGTCAAGCTAGTTATGAGTGCAACCAACGGGGCTAGAGGGAAGGCAGAGGGATTTAGGTAGCTAGGTTGGGGTGGGTGCGGAATTGGTGGGTAGAGAGTTAGGCGTGAGCTAGAGTGAGTCGCCGAGGTGAGTTGGGGTGGGTAGGCTAGGTGTGGGGTAGGTTAGGTGTGAATTATTTTATTTTTATTTTTATTTTTTTAATGTTTGAGAGGTAGGATATGTGTGAATAGAAAATGGAAAAATGATGGGAAATAAAAAGTGATGAAAAAATGATATGACGAGGTCATGCAAAGAGGAAAAGTGATGACACAATTGAAATGAGCATAAATGTAAATTATACACAAAGTGGTGATGATGCAAATTGAATGAAATATAAATTGATGGACTGATTTTCAAAAGGTAACAAATGTCCATAGACGTTTGTTCCTATTGAGGTAAAATGTAAAGATGCTCCATGAACCAATTATGGGGATGAATTGAAAGTGTTATGATTGTTGACAAGTGAAAATAATTGTGTGAAAATCATGGTGGTGAACACATGATGAAATCAAGGACACAAAACATGAGACAACGAGTAATCTAAAATAGAATTTTGAGCAAGGTCTAAGCGCATATGGTGACATACTAGCCTGTGACTCATCGAGATCCTGTTTGTGCACGTGAGAGTGAATTGACTGCTTGAAGTGAAGACCCGTGAGATAGTGAGTGAAAATAAAAGCCAATGTGTAGGTGTGACTGAAATATCTCGATTTATGATTTAATGAGATGGAGGGTTATTGTAAGTCGTGCATTTCTTGTTGTCACCAGCGCCCAAATCACGACAAAGATACATTTGATTATAGTTGCAACATTGTTCTTTTACTAGCCAAGCATCCATAACTTTTCTTTTGATGTTTTTTTTTATTTGTTTTTCACATGATATTTAACTCTCTTGGTTTTCCAAAGGGTTTGGAACCATAAGTGGCTTGATGGAGGGAATGGATATGATTGTAGAGATGAAGATTAGAAAGCATTAACAAATAGCGCTCCTGGGGTCTTCAAGACAAGTTGTTAAGTGTGTAAGTATGTGTGGATATCTAAGAGGAAAATCGTTCTTAATTCACCAAGTAGGAGAGACCAAGTTCAAGAAATTGTAGTAGAGACTATTGACTCATAAAACATGACAACAAGATGATCAAATTGTTCACCAAAATTTGTGAAACAAACCAAAACATGGAATGTGAATGAACTATAAATGAAATATGTAGTAGTGAACAAAGAATTAGAATGAAATATGAATGAATGGAGTGAAATGTGGGGAAGAACATCCATGGGTAAGCATTATTTATTACAAAAAAATTGAATATATTGATTTTTTTGAATTTTTGTAATTTTTTTAGCTATGTGGAAGTGGGTGGCAATGATAACAGAGAAAGATGTGTGGAGAATCATGTCATGTTTCAAATCTAGGCTTGATGAAAAGAAGTGAAATGCATAGAACATGAAAAATGTGGTAGTGCACCCAAGTGAAATTCTCCCCAGTCCAAATAGGGACTAGATGAGTGAGGGGCACAATTTATAAGAACAAGAAATAAATGAGATAGATGGTAGTAGTGAAAGGGATGATGTTGATGATAATTGAAGCAAAAATTCCAAATAAAATATAGAAAATGGTGGTGTGTGAAGAATGTGAGTGTGGGGATGAAACACTTGAGAAAGGTGATGAATTTGTTGAATGCACAATAATTTTCTGGGTTCGAGGACATGAGAATAAACCAATTGTACAAGGTAAAGTCTTATGAAGCATGGTGTTAGGGATGATATCAATTAGACAATGTAATGAAATTACTTGTATAATTCAGATTAAGAGCAACAATAGAACACCAAATAACACAATATTTCATAATAATGATCTCAATATGCAATTAGAATAGCTTCGCCACTTCGAGGGGGCAACCTACAAACCATTTAATAAGACTCAAATGCTCAAATGATAATGAAATACTACCTATAATCCCCTATATATACTATTCATATGCTATGGCCATCACCAAGGCCAACCTATTAAGCATGAGAAAGTATAAATGATATAATAAAATGATATGGTAAGCCACAAGTTGGCTACTCGTATCCTAATACAAGAAATAGGTTAAGGGCGTAGCATGCCCTTCCCCTTCAAACAAACGTTGTCCTCAATGTTGAATAATCCTAGATGTTGCTGCAGAAAACCTTCATCCTCCCAGGTGGCATCTTCTATGCTCAGATTCTTCCACTTGATCAGATATTCCTTAATGTCTCTAGTTCTCAGCCTCTTAGTATGTGTTTACAAAATCTTCTCTGGCTCCAAAATGATTCTTCCTTCCTCATCAAGTTCTGGTAACTCTATCTGGGATTCAAATTTCTGTCCAATAACCTTCTTCAGGCATGAAACATGGAATACTAGGTGTATGTGTGAAGATGGAGGCAACTCTAGTTTATAAGCAACACTACCAATTTTCTGTAGAACCTGATAAGGGCCATAATATTTAGGAGCAAGTTTGTTTTCCTTTTTCTATTGCTTTAGGGACATCTGTTTGTAAGGTTGGAGATGTACAAAAACCCAGTCACCAATTTCAAAATGTCTTTCACTACGGTGTTGATCTACTTGTTGTTTCATCTTGTTTTGTGCTAATGCTAAATTCTCCTTCAAACTAGCCAAAACCTATTGTTGATGTTGAATGTGTTCCTCAACATCTCTGACCTTAGTTTGCACCCTCAAGGAGGAAGTGATAGAAGGTGGATGGTAACCATATAATGCTAAAAATGGGGTCATTTGAGAAGAGGTATGAAAAGATGTGTTATACCACCATTCTGCAAGTGGTAGCCATTTAATCCACCTTTCCTGCTTATCTGATACAAAACAACATAAATACCCCTCTAAGCATTTGTTGACCACTTTTGTTTTCCCATTAGTTTGAGGATGATAAGATGAAATGTGAGCTAGCTGAGTACCCAAACATGAAAATAATTTTGTCTAAAAATTACTTGTGAAAATAGGATCACGATCACTTACAATTATCTTTGGGGTTCCATGTAGCCTTTGAACTGTCTCCAAAAAAAATAGTTGTGATTGTATTGGCTGCAAATGGATGTGATAGGGCACAAAAATGGGCATATTTTGTGAGCCTATCCACAATCACAAAAATAACATTCTTACCCTCTGAACAAGGCAATCCGGTGATGAAATCCATGGAGACCTCCTCCCATCTCTGGCTAGGAATTGGTAAGGGTTGCAACAGACCTGGTGTCTTAATTGTTTCCCCTTTGTTCTGTTGGCACACTAAACACTCTGATACAAACTTTTGTACATCCCCTTGAGTCCTTCCCAAAATAATTCTCTTTTTATTCTATGATATGTCTTCAAAAACCTAGAGTGTCCTCCAATAGGTGAGGCATGTAGCTCTGCAAGAATCTTATGCTTCAACTCAGAATCTTTACTCAAGTATAACCTATCCTTGTACCATAGGGCATTACCTTTCCACTCAAATTTTTTAGATGTCATAGATCCTTGCTTGATATTATGTATTAGAGATTGTGTATCCTTATCTTGATTCCATTCCAATCGTGCTTCATCCACCCAATCGGCCGTCAACATGGACATTCCACATAGTAAGGCATCTATGGATGTATCCCTTCTGGACAACGCATCAACTACTACATTTTCTTTACCCTTTTTGTATATTATTTCAAAATCATAACCCGACATTTTGTTACCCACTTTTGTTGTTCCTCGATGATAACCTTTGCTCCAAAAAGTATTTGAGACTATCATGATCATTTTTACCTTCAAGTGTCTACCCATGAGATAGGGCCTCCATTGCTTGACCGCATGAAGAATAGCCATCATTTCTTTCTCATGATAGGTTTGATCAGATCTTTTCCTTTGAATTTGCAACTCTCAAATGCAATTGGTCTTCCTTCTGCATTAGAATTGCTCCCAATCCCGATCCCAAGCGTCACATTCAACAATGAAGGTTTTGAGAAGTTGGGAGTAGCCAAAACCGAGGGTCGCACATGGCTTCCTTGGTGCTCAAAGGATTTAGTGGCTACGTTTGTCCAATGGAAGGCATCCTTCTTTAGCAATGAAGTGAGTGGGGTTGTTATTCTACCATATCCTCACACAAATCTTCTGTAGTACCCTATTAGTCCTAGGAATCCATGAAGATTTTTGAGATTTTTGGGCCTTGGCCATTCCACCATAGCTTTGATCTTCTGAGGATCAACTTTGATGCCTTCATGTGATACAATATGACCCAAGTACTCTACCTCTTGTACACCAAAAGAACATTTGGATGGATTTGCATATAGAGTATGTTTCTCCAAAACTTCTAACACGTTATTTACAGAGTATGTTGTAAGTGTTCTTCCCATGTCTTACTGTAAATCAATATGTCATCAAAGAAAACTAATACAAATTTCCTTTAAAATGGCCTAAAAGTAGTGTTCATCAATCTTTGAAAGGTTGAGGGCGCATTTGTAAAACCAAAAGGCATTACCAAAAACTCATAATGGCCCTCATGAGTCCCTGAAAGTCATTTTATGAACATCTTCCTCTTTTATCCTAATTTGATGGCACCCGAACGAAGATCTAATTTTGTTAAATAAACAGCACCATTCAATTCATCAAGTAAATCACCAATTCTGGAATAGGAAACTTATCTTTGATGGTGTACTTGTTGAGTTCTCGTAATCTGGAAAAATCCTCCATGTTTCATCCTTCTTACATACCATTACCATTGGTGAAGAATATTCACTCTGGTTATGCCACGATGATACATGCCTTCAACATTTCTTCCACCATTTTCTCGATCTCACTTTTTCTTGGAATATGGGTATCGTATGGTCTCGATGTTAGGTGTTTGGTCCCTGGAATCAACTGAATGGCATGATCATGATCCCTAAGCGGTGGTAGTCCCTTTATAATTGCATCAAAAATAGATGAGTGAGCATCCACAATCTTCTGAAGATCGGGTGGCATTGAAGACTCTGTATTTTGTACTTCTATGGAAAATAGCTTTGCTATAAAGCCATCCACTCCTTTTCTGAGAACCTTCTACATCTGATGAGAGCTAATAATCTATGGAGACTTAGCTACCATCCCATTTAATTGTATTGTCCTTCCATCTGAATGAAATCGCATGAACAATTCTTGGAAATTCATCTCTATAGTACCTAAGGTTGTGAGCCATTGGACCCCAAAACAATATCTGCCCCTCCCATAGAAATAGCAAACATAGGTGAGTCTAACATGTAGTCTCCCATGGAAAGCTTGATACTATGGCACTTTCCTGTGCACTTGACTGTCCCACCATCACAATCATAACTTGCATTTATGGAGCTGGGTAAATAAAACAATTGAGGTGGGCAGCTAACTTACTATTTATGAAGTTATGAGTACTCCCGAGTCAATCAACACCATCACCTTCTATTTTTGAGATAGCCAATAACCTTGAGTGTTTGAGGAGTACTAATACCTGACAATGCATGGCAAGAAATTGTAGGTTGGTGATCCTCTACTTCATCTTCTATTGGTTCCTCAGCCTCTCCTATAATTTCAGCTTCCTCATCATCCTCATTACCTCTGTCAATATAGAACAACTTCTTCTCAGCACATTTATGTCCCGATCCATATTTGCTATCACAGTTAAAACATAATCCTTTTGCTCTCTTTTCTTCCATTTGTTGAGGAGTTAGTCTAATTGGCCTAGCAAATGAAGGGGAAGAGATACTACGGTCTCTAGTGTTAATGAAAGGTGGCCTCCTACTACAAAGAACTTTTTCCTCTACACGATGTGCCATGATAATAGAATCAAAAAGCTTGATTGGATTAAACATACGTACCTCATGCTCGATGTGGTCCTTAAGACCCCCAAGAAACAGGTCATTCAGATTCTCTTCTGGAATATTCTCCACCCTTAAGGATAGGTTTTGGAATTAATGCACATAATCTTTGACTAATCCTGTTTTTCGTAACTTTGCTAATTGACTAAAGTAGTTCTCTGAAACACTGGAACTATAGTGCAATTGCAACTCCTCGGTAAAAATTGTCCAAGTGACACCTAGACCATTCTTCTGCCTCTGAGCACATAACCAACGATACCAAACAAATTGGTTGGGTTCAAGATATAGGGATGTCAATGTCACCTTTTGTCTGATGGTGTTTGATGTAACTCAAAGAAGTTCTCCATTTGATTTATCCAATTCAGGGGATCCTTACCATCAAATTTGCACATATCCACTTTCGGCATCATGTTCCGTGGTTACGAATAAGTTTGATTCTAATGGGACTGGAAAAGTGATCCAATATGGTTAGTTTGTCCATGATTTTGAACTGAAGGTCCTCCTTGGTTGATATGGGCCAGATTTGGGCCATACTAGTTACCCTTTACATGTTGCATGATATCATCCAACCGATGATTGATTTGGGCTATGTCTCCTTTAGAGGCCATCTCAGATTGTACATTTCGCAACTCATACTCAAGTTGGCTCACCTTATGATCAACTGAGGTAAACCCTAGTGCTAAGGAATCTATATTTACCCCTTCTAACTCCATCTCTTCAATCACTACCCCATCTTTATCTGGGGTTTTACCCGAGTAACCGGATTCTTTTTTGCTCTTGTGGAAGGCCCCGCCATGATGTCAAACCTTAGGGTTTAGGGTTTCGATACAATTTCAGCTAAACAGAAAAAACATAGAGAAGATACTAATACTATTTTTTTGAGATATTTCTGAAAATGTAAAGAACTTGAAAATTTTCCACAATTTGCACCCTAGGGAGTGATTTTATGAAAAACCATAAATTTGTAATAACTTTTGCAAAATAAATCAAAAAGTCTGAAATTTTCAGGGAACCTTACTTTTATTCTTCTCAAAACTCTGGTAAAATATCTCCCACCAATTCGTTTTGGTTCAAAAATATGGTGGAAACAAAAATTAGGTTTTGCCTAATTTTGGCCTAGATCGCAGCTCTGATACCACTTGTAATGAAATTAGTTGTATAATTTAGATTAAGAGAAACAATATAACACCAAATAACACAATATTTCATAATAATTATCTCAATATGCAATTATAATAGCTTCACCACTTCGAGGGGGCAACCTCCAAACCATATAATAAGACTCAAATGCTCAATTGATAATGAAATACTACCTATAATCCCCTATATATACTATTCATATGCTATGGCCATCACCAAGGCCGACCTATTAAGCATGAGAAAGTATAAATGATATAATAAAATGATATGGTAAGCCATAAGTGGGCTACTTGTATCCTAATACAAGCAATAGGTTAAGGGCGTAGTAGACTTAAGGTGTGGAAAATGTGGTGATGTCTAAAGAAAGTGTGATAGTCAATGGTGTGAGCTCGACTATGATGAATGAGTGTGAAGAGCGTAGGATGACATGAAAGAGGAATAGGTATGTAAGATGGAATATCCAACACATGAGAAGGTGAGAGAAAATTAAAAGGATGTGAAAGTGTAATAGAAGGTGGAGAAGGATTTTTCCCACATACGTAAGAAAAATGATTGTGTGAATGTGATTGATGACATGAACTCAAAAGGAGGAGTGGATAATAAAAAAATTTCTTGAATGAGTGGTGTAGGAGACAAGAAAGTGAATGTGACATAAAGTTCCAAAGGAGATGTAATAATGGAGTACGCGGAGGTGACTTGCAAGGAAAAGATGGCATAATATGGTATAAAAGTGACGAGGCATGGTTACAAGAGTGGTGAAAACATCCTTGATAGATGGTAGAGGATATAACAAGGGCATGGTAAGAAAAATAGAGATTAAATGAGTGGTGATGAATTATATTGAAGAAGTATGTAAGGAAGGGTAAGTTATGTTTGGAACCCTATATGATGAAGAGTAGAATGTAGATGTAGTAATGAGTTGTGTGATAAGTGGAGTGTACATGAGTGAAGAAAATGAAGAAGTAGAATCCATGGTGGGCAAGATGGAATCAAATGATGATATAGATGGTTGAAAGCTAGATAGAGCTGATGATAATGTGGAAGACTCTGGCGAGGACCGGTATAAAACCATATCCATAGTGGAAGTACATGATAGTGGAGATGAATACAAGGATGATGTTGATGATAAATGATTAGGTGGGCATGATGGTGTTGAGTCGAAGATAGGAGCATGTAAGATCGTGGATTGGGAAATGTTTGATTTATATGATGAGACACTAAGTGTGCATAATGATTGTGATGTAGTGGGGAATGATGAATTGAATTAGTGAGACATAACACACATAGAAGATGTGGCAATAGGATTGTGTGACCTTTGGATGGTTGTGAGTAGAGTAAGGAGGAGAAAATGGTGGTTCAATGGAAATGTCCCCTTTATCAATAAGATCTTGAATGATATTGTGTAGTTGGATATACAATTCAATGGGGTGATCGTCAATACAATGGTAAGCACATGTGTCATGGTAAGAATTCCACAATGGCATGGGTGGTTTAGGAGGGAGAGTGATGAGATTGGAATTAAACAACTTTTGGAGAATAGAGGAAAGTGGCTCAGTCAATGGGGTGAATTTGTGACTGGGTTGGATGAAGCTAAAATCCTTAGGGAATGTAAGGAATGTGAAGATGTGGGTGTATAAGGTGATAAAGTGTGAGGAGAATCGATTGGTGAACATGGAAAACATGGGAATGGGATAGTGTTGTAGGTGGTAGAGGAATGGATACAAGTGGGAAGAGGAGGTATAACGACCAATACTGCTTATGGAAATACTCAAGGTGTTGTGTCATGTGCACGACCTCATCAAATGTGCATAGTGATCTGAATTTGTAAGTGATGGGAGATGTGGGGGAGGCAACTCTCAAGACTTATTCCATTCAAATAAAAATTTTAATCTGAAATACTCCTTCCATTCAAATGAGAATCAAAAAGAGAAGGTCCAAGAAGAGTTTTGTGGAGCAAACTTTATCAAGTAAACATTTGTGTTTGTTTTCAATTTGTATATGGTATTTGAGATGGTTTTAAACCTCATGCATGCATTTATATAATGAATTATGCTTATTAATTGGTTTATTATTGTTTCTTTATATTATTTTTTGTGATTTCATTTCTTGGGAGAGTGAGGTTATTTATTTGATGAGAATATGC
The DNA here is from genome assembly GCA_018340775.1 of Taxus wallichiana var. yunnanensis. Lineage (NCBI taxonomy): Eukaryota > Viridiplantae > Streptophyta > Pinopsida > Cupressales > Taxaceae > Taxus > Taxus wallichiana. The sequence goes on along the minus strand of CM031240.1, from coordinate 154,910,514 downwards.
AAGTCGTAGTAGGTTATTGGAGTGATTATATGTGAGAGAGAGTTAGTTTGAGTGAGATGACCTTGTCCAAAGGAGTGAAATCTTAACACCGAGAGAAGGGAGGACTATCCATATACCTATTCGAATTCATTCAAGAGCTTACAACACTCAGGGAAGGTTATTTAAGTGGGAGGATTGAAACAGAGTTAGAAAATGTTTCCTCATAATAGAATAGTGGCATTGAGATCTAACATGAGGTTAAATGTTATCTCGAACCCTAATAGTAAGATGAGAATGTGAGGAGGATCAAAATAGAGCTAAGGTATAATTTTTATCCTTGAAATGAAGTTTTATTCAACTTATAGTGATCTTTTCCTCTCTGGGTTTATAAGAGACCTTACTAAGGTTTCAACGAGGGTTTGATGATTGGGAGGCTTAATGGTCGAATTGAATGATGAAATTTTTAAATAATGATCTTTGAACCTCTCATAAAAGGGAGTTTTTAGTTTCATAGCCTAATGTACCTCAAGACTTCTACAATCAATGATAGTCCGAAAATACAAAGAAGACATAATTTCAACCTTAAAAGGCTTAATAAAAGGTACAAAGTAGTGAGTTTGGAGCTCTTTTTGAGAAGGAAGGCATAGTGAAACTCCCCACACAAATAGAAACCCTAAATGAGTGATGTAAATTATTTCTACTTTGTTGAATGAGTGAATATAACAAAACTTCTAGGATGCCCTTGAGAAGGCTAGAAAGGACCTAGATCACCAAGGAGTTGTGTCAAAAAGTGCCCTTAAACAAGGAGTGAGTCAACCAAATTTTCCATACACCATCCTTGAATTAAAGGGTATTTGAAGGTGGTTTTAAATTGTAAGGAGGACTTATAGGTTGTCATAATCATGGAATGACCAAGAGCCATTGTTCTTGTACACTTATATGGGAAAATTAGGGAGGATAAGTGAATTTAAGACTTTTGAATGACTTTGATCATATTGATGGATGTGATAGCTTAATCAAGGCTCAAGAAAATGGATAGATGTTTAGTTAAACACAGTGAGGGAAAAGGCACAAAGTTAAACCCATTTGGAGATTCTCATCTTAAGTACATGGAGCTAGTAAAGCCATATAGGACTGAGTCAGTAGTATAAAATAGAGTTGTGGAGTATTTTGGCTTGAGAGTAAACATTGAATAAAAGAAAAGGACCTCGAGGAAGAGTAGAATGCAGGTATGTGGACGGGGTTAAAAGGATATAGATGAGGAGATCCAATTGTTTCATACTTAGAGCTTAGTTCTTTGAGAACTAATGAAGAGCAGATTTTTATGAATGGTTAGAACACTTGTACTCACTCTTGTATATGATCATTTAGAATATGTCAAGCATTCATTTAAGGTAGATAAATAAGGTCATTATTATCCAAAATACCCCTCCAAGTGTCATTTTGATAACTTCTCAGATGTTCATTTGGACTTAAGCAAGTATGAACAACGATAAAAATGGAGAAAAATAGTGATTGCAGAAATTACTTTCCTCATCTTAGCCCCTCAATTCCATACTTAGCCAAAAAATCAGAAAATTTGGGTTATTTGGGCCAAATTGGCTAAATCAGCTTTTGGAGGAACAATTCCTTCATTCCTCTTGTTCCCCGCATAGGTCAAGTCGATTGTTAGGAAATAAGAGATTAAATATGTGGAATAATCCCTTATAGAAATCAGTAACAATAGAAACTAATATGTAGAAAATATTACAGATCTAAAATAAAAGTACAGAATAAATAACACAACACAAAGAGACAAGATTTAACTGGTTCACCCAATTTGGGCTATGTCCACCAAGAATCACTTGCTCAGATTTTATTACAAGCCTCCACTCTCTCAATACAATACCCAGATCTGTTTGGAGCTATGCTCAACAAACTCTATAGAATTCACACCTGAATTCAAAACACATCTGCAATACATTTGCTTATATTTCTATCATATGCATAAGACCATATAAATAGACAACTGCTTAAGTAGTTTTACAAAACCATGGGTATCAAACAATGGGCAAAAACAAAACCATCCCATAAACCTATGGGTAGCCGAAGAGGTGGTTTTACAAAACAATGGGTACCGAAAAACCATGGGCCCAAAATAGCCCATAACGGTTACCCATTACCCATGGGTTAATAAACCACCCATGAAAATTTGCTTGGGGGCTTGCCCCAAACCCCCTGACCCGCTCACCGGCAAGCGGGACCATCGTAAAAATACCCGAGTGTAACACATAGAAGGTGTACCACACTCTAACATGAAAATAGGCTCCACAAACATAAATAATCTCCCACTTGGAGACTATTTTCACTGAGAAAGCTTCTCAACCCTTCACTGTCATCCATGAAGGCCAACCAAAGCTGAACATAGCTTTAGTTTATCCCTTGTGACCACCTTGGTCATCATGTCTGCAGGATTTTGACTGGTATGAATCTTCTCCAACTTCAACTTATCTTCCTCCAAAGTTGTCCTGATGAAGTGATATCTCAACTGTATATGCTTCATCCTAGAGTGGAAAGCAGAGTTCTTAGCTAGGTGTATAGCACTCTGACTATCACTATGTAACTTACATTCCTTTGCTTATGCCCCAACTCCTCAAGCAATTGTTGTAACCAAATCATCTCTTTGCTTGCCTCTGTGGCAGCAACATACTCAGCCTCCGTGGTTGACAAAGCCACCAGCTTCTGTAGTCGTGAAATCTAGCTCACTATTGTCCCACCTACAGTATAAATATAACCTGTCGTGCTCCTCCTATTGTCTACATCTCCAGCCATGTATGAATCTACATAACCACGTAAAGTGGTGTCTGATCCACTATAGCACAAAACTATCCCCATGGTTCCTCTCAAATACCAAAGGATCCACTTTACTGCCTATCAGTGATGCTCTTTACTGGATCACTCATAAATCTACTCACAGCTCCCACTACATGGGCAATATCAGGCCTAGTGCACACCATAGCATACATCAAACTGCCAACTGCTGATGAGTAAGGTACCTTGGACATCTGGTTTCTTTCCTACTCTATCTTGGGACACTGCTCCTTTGATAACTTAAAATGGCCTGCCAAAGGAGTCCCAACCGGTTTAGCATCCTGCATGTTAAACCTATCCAATACCTTCTTAATGTACTCTTCCTGAGATAAAGTCAACTTCCATTCCTTCCTATCTCGATTTATCCTCATACCAAGGATTTGTCTGGCTGCCCCCAAATTCTTCATATCAAAGGATTCACTTAGTTGTTTCTTGAGTACTTTTATTTCCTACATGTTTTTACCTGTAACCAACATGTCATCAACATACAAACATAGGATAATATAACTTCCATCCTCAAATTTCTTTGTATACACGCAATGGTTAGAATGACATCTAATATAACCTTGCTCCATCATGAAGCTATCAAACTTCTTATACCATTGACGTGGAGCTTGTTTCAAGCCATACAAGCTCTTCTTCAGTTTACACACCATCTCCTCTTTACCTTTGACCTCATAGCCCTCTAGTTGCTGCATATATAGTTCCTCCTCCAAATCACCATGGAGAAATGTAGTCTTTACATCTAACTATTCTAAGTGCAAGTCTTCTACTGCCACTATTCCAAGAACAGTTCTAATAGAAGTCATTTTTACTACAGGAGAAAATATCTCATCAAAATCTATACCTTGTTTTTGTGCAAACCCCTTGACCACCAACCGGGCCTTATATCTTTTCTTTCCTCCTTCTTCTCTTTAACTCTGTACACCCACTTGTTCTGCAATGCTCTTTTGCCTTCCGGTAGCTTCACCAAATCCCAAGTTTGGTTCTCATGAGAGACTTATGCTTCTCATCCATGGTTTGCTCCCACTTCTTACTGGCATCTACTTGCATTGCTTCATCAAAACTCTCTGGCTCTCCACTATCAATGAGTAATAAATAATAAAGAGAAGGAGAAAAATGTTCAGGTTGTTTTCTTACCCTAGAAGACCTCCTCATCTGTAGGAGTTTGGGGTTCCTGTTGAGTAGGTTCCTGAACTGATTCATGGGTCACTTTCCCATCCAGGAAGATCCTCTACCACTGCATATTCTTTCTTGGATTCTTCCCTATTTTCCTGCAATTGTTGCTTATACATGACTTTCTCATTAAAGACCACATCCCTAGATCGAATGATTTTCTTGTCCTTAATACTCCAACATTTAAACCCAAAGTCATCACCACCATAACCAATGAAAGTACATTTTTCTGATTTAGCCTCTAGCTTGGTCCTATCATCCTTGTCTATATGAACAAACACCTCACATCCAAAGACTCTAAGAAATGAATAATCAACTTTCTTACCATACCATGCCTCCTCAGGTATGCCTCCATCCAAGGCACTTGAGGGTCCTCTATTTATCAAGTACACAATTGTGCTCACCGCTTCTGCCCAAAAAGAAAGAGGCAGTCCTGCATGTAACCTCATGCTCCTAACACGTTCCATTATTGTTCTGTTCATCCTTTCTAATACCCCATTCTACTGTGGAGTTCCTGGAACCATCTTTTGCTGCGGATTCCATTCTTAGAATAGTAATCATTAAATTCATTTTTGTAATACTCCCCTCCATTATCGACTGAACATTTTAGCTTAAGACCTATTTCATTCTCTACCAAGGCTTTCCATTTAACAAAAGTGTCAAATACATCAGATTTGTTTCTAATACAATAAACCCAAACTTTCCTTGTTGCATCATCAATAAAAGTAACATAATAACCTCAACCCCAAGAGATGATACCTAAGCCGACCCCCACACATCGAATGTACCAGCTCTAACTTACTCTCTTTCTTCGTAGGTCAACCTTGAGAAACCTTACTCGCTTTTGTTTCCCATATATGCAGTTCTCACGAGAAATCCAAACCTTTTACGTATATCCGGGAAAATTCTTCTTTATGATGTTCATGCCCTTATGGCTCATATGACCGAGCCTATAGTGCCATAATGTTGTATCTAGATTTGAAGCCACAAGATTACAATCATTAGTACTATAAGTGGTTAAATACAAGGTTCCAACCTTCTCACCTCTTCACCACCAAAAGCACCCTTGGTAACCTTCCAAGAGTTAGCTATAAATATCACAGTACAACCATCACTTCCCAATTGCCCCCGATATCAAATTTCTCCTTAATGTAGGCACATGTCTGACATCCTTCAATAGCCATGTATTCCCATTCTACATCTTAACTTGAACAAAACCTTTTCCAACTATACTACAAGGCTCATCATCACCAAGAAAAACATGCCCAAAATCCCTTGAACATAATCAACAAAATAATGCCTATGTGGAGAAGCATGAAAAGAAGCCCTGAATCTAAAACCCAAGATTCGAGTAATATTACAAAAAGAAAGAATCAAAGCATCCTAACATACATTACCCGATGCCACATTTACCTCCTTGTTTTCTTCCTATTGTTTCTTCTTGTCCCGAAGCTCCCAACAATCCTTCTTTGCATGCCCAGACTTTCCACAATTCCAACATACAATCTTGCTCTTGGATTTTGACCTTGCTTCGATCTTTCGATTTTCCACGGTTTCCTCTATTCTTGTCTCCCTCTAGTTTCCACTATCAAAGCATTCCCTGAAGTAGAAGATTCCCCAGAGCTTTTTCTTCGCATTTCCTCTCTTAGAATCACCCCTACAACATCCTCAAACTTCAACTTGAGTTAGTCGAAACCAAGTTGCTTACCGCCATTACTGGGATATTCCAACTTTCGGGTAAAGAGCAACGAGAATTAATAAAGCCCTAACTTCTTCATCAAATTCTATTATAACCGAAGCTAGCATATTTACAACCGTATTGAAATCATTTAAATGATCTGCTACTAAACTATTCTCAAACATCTTCATATTAAACAACTTTTTCATTAAAAATATCTTGTTAGAGGCAGAGGGTTTTTCATACAACTTCCCTAATGCATCCATGAGTTCTTTTGTAGTCTTTTCCTTTGAAACATTAAATAATACCAAAGATGCAAGACACAACCAAATTGTTCCAAGTGCCTTCCTATCCAACAAATCCCATTCCGCATCTGTCATACTCAAGGGTTTGTTCACCTTCTCAGACAATGGAGTATAAAGATCCTTTTGATAAAGGTAATCTTCCATCTGCATCTTCCAAAGACTGAAATTCTGCCCGTTGAATTTATCAACCCTAGATCTTCCATCATCTGCCATAGCTCCCACTCAAGATAAAACTTTCCCTATGATTCAACACTTTAACAAACCAAACCAGGCTCTGATACCAATTGTTAGGAAATAAGAGATAAAATATGTGGAATAATCCCTTACAGAATCGCAACAGTAGAAACTAATATGCAGAAAATATTACAGATCTCAAATAAAAGTGCAGAATAAATAACACAACACAGAGAGACAAGATTTAACGTGGTTCACCCAATTTGGGCTACGTCCACCAAGAATCACTTGCTCAGATTTTATTACAAGCCTCCACTCTCTCAATACAATACCCAAATCCGTTTGGAGCTATGCTCAACAAACTCTATAGAATTCACACCCGAATTCAAAACACATCTGCAATACATTTGCTTGTATTTCTATCATATGCATAAGACCATATAAATAGACAACTACTTAAGCAGTTTTACAAAACCATGGGTATCAAACAATGGGCAAAAACAAAACCGTCCCATAAACCTATGGGTAGCCGAAGAGGCAGTTTTACAAAACAATGGGTACCGAAAAACCATGGGCCCAAAAATAGCCCATAACGGTTACCCATTACCCATGGGTTAATAAACCACCCATGAAAATTTGCTTCGGGGGCTTTGCCCCCAACCCCCTGACCCGCTCACCGGCGAGCGGGACCGCCATAAAAATACCCGAGTGTAACACATAGAAGGTGTACCACACTCTAACATGAAAATAGGCTCCACAAACATAACAATGTGAATAAAGGAATTGGGAGTGTATTATGAATGGATAGGATTTTTCGATCACTAAAGGAACGGTTCCCTTAGGCCTTGAGTTTTTGCATGGTTGTTTGGATCTCAAGGAAGATAAGGAGCTAGTTTTGTGGGTAAATTGGATTTGGAAGGAAGAAGAAGAATAGTTCCTCGGGGCTCGATTTTCAGCGCAAGGCCAAGTCGGCCAACTAGGTCGTAGAAGGAACAATTATGCGGGCAAAGAGAGAGTTGTGGGAACCAAGTGAGACGGTAGGATGGTCCATCAGTTCCATGAGTTTCGATCATTCGGTTCATCCGCACGAGGAACGAATCGCAACACCAAAATTTTCCTCCAAAATTTCTATTTCATTAATGTATGTATTAGGAATAGGATGTTGTTAAGTGTAATTAGTAGTAGCGTCGATAAAGATAACGGCGCGCGTCGATGCAAGTGCCGCCAATAATGTGGAGTACGGTAGCAGTCAAAGTACAATATGAATGTTGTAAAAGTAAATATTTGTCGTAAATGGTCCGGTAATGTTAAAATGTCAAAGTTTGGGTAATTAGAGAAGTAGGGTCTACATGATTAGGAATTAGAAATATTATATTGGTAATAAGGACAAGGAGTGAGGTCATAAATATTTTGTGTATTTTATTTGTAAAAATTCTAAAAATGTGGAACCCATGTAAAATGATAAGGTTTATCTTATCTTAACAGATAAGCTTACATGTACGAGATAAGAGTTAAGGTATGGAATATGATTCGTCAGAGTGGATTTCTTATCCTATCTTAGAGATAGGATGGATAAACTGGAAGTTCTATAAACAGAGAGGCCACCCCCTCATTTAGCATAGAAAGAAGTAGTGAGAAATATTGTAGGAAGTGTGCGAAGAAAGCCATCGATTAAAGGTGTGTTGAAGAAGCCATCAGAGAGGTGTAATTGTAAAGTTTCTCCCATAGCCTTGTTGAAGTATCTCATGGGTGAGATTATAATAGAGTTTCATGTTAATATTATAATTTATTGTGATATTTCAGATTTGTGGTCATTCATTGTCTTATCATAGTCAATGGTATTCTTGTGTTCGGTTGTTGTTTTGTTTCCAGATTACATCCACCAAACTAAAGGCTATGCATTAGTAAATAATCATAGCACGAGGAGTTCCCGGTGAAGAATTATCATAGTGCCGGATTGGTGATGACATTTTGGTTCCGTTGCGGGACCATTCCTCGTTGGTGGATTTTACGAGAGATATTTCCACTAAGGCAAAAATTAATTGGAGGGTAACCTTGTTTTTACTGCGTAAGTAGTAGTACATTCATGGTAAAGTCATTTTTTTTGTGGATAGTAGTTACCATGTTAAATTCATTTTTGCCATGAATAGTAGTTACCCTGGTAAAGTCCTTTTCTTTGGGAATAGTAATTACCGCATAAAGTCACTTTTCTAGTGAATAGTATTTACCGCATGATAACTTCACTTTTAAAGTCAATAGTGTTCACCACAAGAAAGTCGGTTTTTACACTTGATAAGTCAAGTTTTACCATAGTTTACCGTGGTCATTTCTAATTTCTTGTAGAAAGGTGTAAAGTCACTTTCTAGTATAGTGATTCCAATTATTTGTGCACATAAGTCTTGTTAATTGTACTTGTGGGTTGGTATTTCACGGTGGTTACTTTTGAAAATGGGAAAGATTCATGTTTTTTCAGCTCAATCTAATGAAGATGCTTCTTCTTTCATTCAAGAGTTTAAACGATCTTGTATTTGTAATGGCCTCATAAGAAGGGAACAATGGACTGAATTTTTTTCCTACCTTTTTGGATGGTTCAGCACTTAGGTGGTTTGAAACACTAGGTGATAATGTGAAAAATTCATGGGATTTATTAACTGAAAGTTTTCTTGAAGAATTTGGTGAACAGAAATATGCAGATCTCATGATCGAGATCACAAAGCTATCCCAAGGAGAGAAGGAGAAGATAAGGGATTATCATGCTCGTGTTCTAGAGCTAAGGAGGAAGCTCGATGCCCAGATCCGGAAGGAAGGACTAGCGGATGGGTTGATGAATGGCGTGGATAATCTCCTCTGTAAGCACTTCATTCTTGGGATGAAGCCAGAGATCAGACAACGAGTGAAGTATGACCGCCCAGCCACCATTGAACAAGCAAAGGAGATTGCAAGAAGGCAAGAAGAAAGCATGGAAGAGGAGCCCAAAGAAATTGTTGCTAAAGTAGAGCCTACACACCAAAGCACCTTTGGTCTGAATCCCTGACCACTCGGTGAGCACAAATATTTCTCCTATTACATCTCCCGAGTATGAAGATCGCTCAAAAAGATGGGTCGATTAACTATTAATCTTCTTGAGGAAAGGAATTTAGTTCTCGGGGAGGAGATAGAGGTCCGAAAAAGAAATATTTCGAAGTTGTTTGTTATGGTTGTTATAAAAAGGGTCATTATAAGTATAATTGTCAGATAGAGCTTCTACATCTGGTAAAGGAGATAATGATAAAGGAAAAGCACCTATGAATTCTTTTGATGTAGTAGATAAGAGCAGAAATAATGAAGTAGATGTGTTTGTAACAAAAAGAAAGAAATAAAAAGATAATCAAGATGGAAATGATCCTAAGAAGATGAAAGAAGAAACTAGTAAGAAACATAGGAGAAGAAAGTTGGGTGTGCAGGATTTTCTAATTTCACAGGGGCAAGGACCATACTCCATCTTGGAAGATCTGTCCAAAAGGCCTGCAAATATTACATATGGTCAACTCTTGGCTATGTCTTTTGAGAAGAGGCGGGAGTTGCGAGGTGGACTCAATGCTCGAAGAAGGAAGGAGGTTGAGGTCCCTGTTTTGGAGGCAAGAGGCGGATCCCTATGCTCCACAAGCTGAGGTATTATGTAATGGTATTTCAATTCATGATGTCTTAGTTGATGGAGGTGCTGCAGTTAATGTAATGACCGAGTCAGCGTAATGAATATGTTGGGTTTAAAAATTGATCGCCCTACAACACTTATGTTAAGGTCATTAAATAAGGAAAAACTAAACCAAAAGGTGTAATTTCAAATGTGGCAATATCGTTATGGGTGTTGTATGTGTGGTAGACTTTCGAGGTGATGAAAATGGACTGCATTTGCGTACCCAATCTTTGCTTTGGAAAGACCATGGCTAAGGAGAGTTCATGCAAGAAACTCTGGAATGAAGGTTTCATGACACTTGGACGTGGTAGAGAGGGTGAAGATAAACGTGATCCCTCGACATCATAAAGTAGAACACTGTGGATTCAAGTGATAAAACCGATGATTGGACATCCTCGATTACTCTAGTACCCGGTGAAGTGGACATCGAAGATGAAGAAAGCGAGGTGGATGTTTCAGTCATGGATATCTGCGATCACACCAACTCATGACCCCATAAAATTATCTCGAAGAAGAAGTTGATGATCATCTCCAACAAATAAATATTGGTGATCTTTGTGATGGAGAGTGAGAAGGAATCCTACCTCCGGCTCTTTCGAAGGTACATACACCTATTCACTTTTGATTACAAGGAACTCCGTCAAGTAAGTTGGGTAGAACATTGTATTGAGTACAGTAGATGGTGCTAAGCCTATAAAGCAAATGCCATATAGAATGAATCCTAATTTTTCCAAGGCTTGTAAAAGAAGAAATAGATAAGTTGCTTGATGCGGGATTCATATTTCTTTGTGGAGAATTCAAAATGGGTTTCTCCTATTGTGATCTCAATAAAAAAGAACGGGAAGCTACGCATTTGTGTTGATTACAGGAAGCTCAATAAGGCAACAAAGAAGGATCATTACCCTCTTCCATTTTCGGATCAGATCTTGGGAAGAAGTAGGTGGGGAGTGCTATAGTTTCTTTGATGGATATAGCGGCTCTGACCAAGTTCGTATAGCGAGAGAAAGATCAGTTGAAGACCACGTTCACCACTCCTTGGGGGGCGTTGGCTTATAGAGTTATGCCTTTTGGGTTGTGTAATGCTCAAAGCAACATTCCAGCGTTTGATGAATAGGGTGTTCGAACCCTACATTGGGACCTTCATCGAGTATTTCGGATGATTTTTACATCTATGGGAGCAAGTTGGACCACTGCTTTGAGATGGAGACAACATTTCAAAGGTTAGATGAAGCACAAGCCTCACTAAACCCTACAAAGTGTCTCTTTGGATGTTCTAAAGGCGTTTTGTTAGGGCATGTGTATCCAGAGATGGTATTGGTAGTGCGATCTGATAAAGTTTCAAAAATCAAAGATTTACCATTTCTATGAATAGAAGTAAGTTGAGATCATTTTTAGGCCATGTGGGTTTACTATAGAAGGTTCATCAAGAATTTCTCAAAGATTGCCTGACCACTAACCCGAGTTCTTGAAGAAGGATGTTGCTTATGAACCAGAAACAAGGCGCATGAAGCTTTTGGACAAGCTGAAGGAAGCCACTGGTGTCTTCACTGTTTTGAAAGAGTCCATATTGGAGCAAGCCATTCATTGTGTACACGATGCCTCGGATGCAGCACTAGGTAGTACTTTAAGCCAAAAGGATGAAAATGGGAATGAACATCCAATTTACTTTGGGAGCATACAAATGAGCAGTCTTTGAGGTAAACTATATGTAATCGAAAAGAGGCTCGGCTATCATTTTTTTGTAAAGAAGTTTAGAAATTACTTGCTAGGGCAGAAATTTATAGTTGTAACGGATCATCAGGCTCTGAAATATATTGTCAATAAGCCTAACCCATCAGGGAGGATAGCAAGATGGATAATTTTGCTACAAGAATTTGAATTTGATATTATAGATAGGCCAGGAAAGAAGCATGTCAATGCAGATGCACTCTCTCGAGCCTATGATGGTTTAGGATCATCTTGTGATGATGATGATTTTCCCGATGCAGCATTGTTCTCCCTTGACACAATCCCTAGTGAATACATAGATATTTGGAATTATCTGAATGAATTCAAGTTTCCTGATGGTGCCAATGCAAAGACTAAGAGAAAGATTACTCAAGCCAGTCGTCCATATTCTATTCTGCATGGAGCATTATTTCGAATAGGACCTGATGGACAGTACAAGAGGGCAGTTGGACGTGATCAAGGAAAGGAGCTGCTAGAAGAATTCCACAATGGTACATGTGGAGGGCACTTCTCTGGACAACTTACAGAAGAAGGATCTTGGATGCAGGTTATCACTGGCCCACTCTTTTTAAAGATTGTTATAATTATTGTAAGACATGTGATATTTGTCAAACACATGGTAACCGTAAGACTTCATCAGCTCCATTATGTCCTATTCTTCCCCTTGGTCCCTTTGAAAAATGGGGAATAGACATTGTAGGTCCACTTCCAACTACATCACGTCAAAATAAGTATATTGTAGTTGCCAGCATTATTTAACCAAGTGGGTTGAAGCTAGGCCATTGAAAAGCTTGACTTCCATGGATGAAGTGGCAAGGTTCATATATGAACGCATTGTCACCAGATTTGGTTGTCCATTAGAAATTGTAACAGATCAAGGAAGCCACTTCATTAATGAGGTGGTAGAAGCCCTAGTCAATAAGTTTTCTATCAAGCACAGGAAGGCAACAACATACAAGCCAAGCCACAAATGGACGCCAGTGGAGCGAACAAATTTTGTGTTGTGTCAAATTCTAGCAAAAGATGCAGCCTTGCAGGTACATAAATGGGATAAAAGGATTCATGCAGCATTGTGGGCATATAGGGCAACATCAAAGTCAGCAACAGGATACTCCCCATTTCAGTTGGCCTATGGCATTGATCGATTCTTCTATTGAGTTTGATATTCCCCCTTTGTGAGAGTTATGAAAAATGAAAGGATGGATGAAAGTGATTCAATAAAAGAAAGGTTGGTACATCTTCATTTGCTAGAGGAAATGAGGGAAATAGCAAAGGATACAAGCCATAAGAAGAAAATGAAGCAGAAGGAATACTTTGATCAAAAGATCCGATGGTCTCCATTTCATGTGAATGACTTGGTCCTAGTATATGATTCAGATGCAAAAAAAAGAAGACAGAGAAAATTTCTTCCAAAATGGATGGGGCCCTACAAAATAGCAACTTGTGCATGAAAATGGTACGTAGCGACTGGAGGAATTGGATGGCACTCCCATTACGAAATGGGTCAACCACGACAAGTTGAAGATTTTCCAAGCACGAGAATAGTGACTCAGGACGGAGTAGAAGCTAGGAAGGGGGAAGATGTCGACACTAAAATTTTCCTCCAAAATTTCTATTTCATTAATGTATGTATTAGGAATAGGATGTTGTTAAGTGTAATTAGTAGTAGCATCCGATAGAAGATAACGGCGCCGTCAGTACGGTGCCGCCAATAATGTGGAGTACGGTAACAGTCAAAGTACAATAGGAATGTTGTAAAAAGTAAATATTTGTCGTAAGTGGTCCGGTAATGTTAAAATGTCAAAGTTTGGGTAATTAGAGAAGTAGGGTCTACATGATTAGGAATTAGAAATATTATATTGGTAATAAGGACAAGGAGTGAGGTCATAAATATTTTGTGTATTTTATTTGTAAAAAGTCTAAAAATGTGGAACCCATGTAAAATGATAAGGTTTATCTTATCTTAACAGATAAGCTTACATGTACAGATAAGAGTTAAGGTATGGAATATGATTTGTCAGAGTGGATTTCTTATCCTATCTTAGAGATAGGATGGATAAGCCTAGAAGTTCTATAAATAGAGAGGCCACCCCCCTCATTTAGCATAGAAAGAAGTAGTGAGAAATATTGTAGGAAGTGTGCGAAGGAAGCCATCAGTTAAAGGTGTGTTGAAGAAGCCATCAAGAGGTGTAATTGTAAAGTTTCTCCCATAGCCTTGTTGAAGTATCTCATGGGTGAGATTATGTGATTTCATGTTAATATTATAATTTATTTTGATATTTCAGATTTGTGGTCATTCGTCTTATCATAGTCAATGGTATTCTTGTGTTCGGTTGTTGTTTTGTTTCAGATTACATCCACCAAACTAAAGGTGTGCATTAGTAAATAATCATAGCACGAGGAGTTCCCGGTGAAGAATTATCATAGTGCCGGATTGGTGATGACAGAACCGTATTAATGCAAACTGTGGAGAACTCTTTCACGACCATTCTGAGCCCTGAACTTCAAATGGTTATAAATTTCACCCTATTACTCCAAATTTCACAAACTTGGTACTGTTGGAAATCTCTTGAAATTTACTACATAAAAACTAGATTTCTTAATTTATGTGAGGCTAGGTGGGTGAAAAAGAGGAAGTATAATCCAGCATTAAAAGATGAGTTCGGTAGCTCAACCACCCAATTTGATGAAGTATGGTGCCCATTTCTTCTCCCATAAGCAAAGTATCATGGGGAAATGGTCTTGTAAGGGTGCCCATACCTATATTTATACATTTAATGTATGTTGATGATGGTTAAAAGTGAAATTTGATTTTCCCTCTCTCTTCCCTGCTCTCTCTTTCCCATTTTTACGTATATTTTAAAAAGATGCTCATTTGTAGTTGTTGGATCCTCTTGTAATGCTAGTGTATCCTTCTACAAGTCTTGCATGTGTATTTTGAGTTGCGGGTCTCAGATTTGGACATTTTTAGGATCATTCTTTCCTTCCTCCTTAATTGTAATGGATTGTGCATCTATTTGAAGCAATAAAATTCATATTTTGTGGTATTCTCTGCCCTAGCTTTTGTTTATTGCATTATCTTTCCTCTCTATTGCATTTTTGGTGTATTGTGCATATTTATTCTCATCTTACAGGGTTCATTTTTTTTTGTTCTCCATAGAAATCAGATTTTGAAAGTTGTCTTGGATAGTGACACTCATGTCTACCCTTTATTCCTTCCTTTTCCTCTCATTTCAACTAATCTAAGAGCATATTTCCCTCTTTTCTTGGTGTTATCACCTCTCTTTAGCTTAGGATTTTAGGTCCCTTGGAATGATAAAGTAGAGTAAGATAGTTGCATTTCCTTCATCTAGAGTAGTCTAGCATTAGGAATAGCTAGAGCAACCAGCCTGCTCCGGAGGTTTTTCTCAAAGTAGCAAGTCTCACGACTTAAGAGATAGTCCCATGTTACCCAAAAACATTGATTGCTAATCTATTCATTCATGAAAAATTAAAGGGTGTTTTTTCAGAGATAACTTGATCATTTTTATTGCAAAGAGGGAACAAAGTGAAGGACCTAGTTTTTGAGTGTTAAGCACAGGGATTGAATGGTTTCGTGTCATGAAGAGGCGATTTTGAAGTTGATTTAAGATAAAGACATGTGGAATGTATGATTTGACTATATGCTCGCATCATTTTAGTATCGGAGCGGAGGATAAGAAGAAATTGATAAAGAATAAGTTAGAGAAGAGAAAGACGCAGTGAATATGATGCATGGAGATAAATAAACCAACTCAACTTCCATAAGAATAATTGTATTCATCTTTCACTATGCAAGGATGTGTTGTGTGAAAGGCCTAAAACTTTCCCAAACACTCAAAATGCATTAAAATAATGAACTCAAGTTTATTTTCATTTCAAACATGTTTATTCACCTCAGAAATCATGATCATTCACTTCTCAAAGTTTCATACCTTCATTTTAGTTCATTTCCTATTTAGACCTCCCTTTAGGCTTATAGCTCTCTAATTTAATATTTTCCAAAAAAATTGACAAAATATGAGGGATTAGACATGACTGGTAAGGTTTCAAGGTACCCTTTAAGCCCTTTAGTAAGACTACAAAGTTTCATGGTTCAATCATGAACCAATTTACGTCTATGCTCCTTTCACCATTTTTGCTCAAAACATGCAATTAGCCCTTCTAGTGACAAATCCTAGTGATCAGAACAATTGGTAAACATTTAGACAAATTTTTACCTTTTCTAGTACCCATTTGGCCATATTTGCTTCGTGGAAAGTTTCATTTACTAATTCCTTGTCCATTTTTCCCAGCTCTCTCATTCACTCTTTCATGCCTAGACAATTAGGTCTTGAGGGTTTGAGTAGCCCAATGGAATTTCAATACTTATCTTTGTTTCTAATTGCTGAAAAAACATTTTCCTATTTTTGTATACCTCATTCATACCTTCATTATCATCCAATCACTTACAAACTTCGTTCAAGAAATTTTTCCTTTTTTAGCTCCTTATTGAGCTTTCTAGTTCTTGTTGCACTCTTAATCCTTAACCACTCATGTTTTTGGCCTTTCACTATAACCCTAAATATGTGGGATTATTCTCATCACCCATTCATCTCCTTACTTCTCCTTATCATCCTCCTCACACCTATTTTTCATAGTCTCAATCTTCACCTTAAACTTCTAGTCTTGCTCAAACTCCTGCAGATTTACTTGGCATTGTTCCACACACACTTCTTATCATTTTTAAAGTCTCCACACCATTGCATTATTCACTATGCCTCTCCTTCTTATCCATTCACCTTCATGTTCCTTCAAACTCTCATCTTGCACTTTGAGTTCTCTATATCGTTTCTTTACTTTCAAGTTTTTCTTGAGTCACTTATATCTCTCTCTCACTATTTTCTGAACTCATTATAGCTTATTTAATACCTCTTAATCATTTCATGGTCATTAGGACCTCTCAACCTCACTCATGCATCATACTCACCCTCTTATGTCCCTTTTAAGGTTTTCTCACCCTTTCTTTATGTTCTTTTTAGGATTGTGTTATTAGTTCTTGATTGTCTGTATTTATTAGAATAACACCTTCTTTGCAATATGCCACACTCTACCCCAATCTATTATCAAGGAATTACTCTTCTTAAACCACCACTCTTTCTCTTTATGTTTCCTTGAATCTCTAATAGTTTCACAAATCTTGACTAAATTGTCTTAAGGAGAGGAGTTCTAGGTTATCCACTAAATTGTGTTTGATGAAATATTGTATTACAAACTCTCTCTCATTGCTTTAACTTCCTTCAAATGACCTACCATATATTTTTGCATCCTCTTGAGGCTTAATTTCATTGGAACAAGGTTTATATGGCTGGGTTTGTCTTGAAGACAACTATAACTCATGATGCACAAATTGTACATAATCTATTGAGGCAAACCGAGTTGTATCTCCAATTAACTTTAACTTGTGCCTTTCAATGTTCTTTTAACATACGTTGATCCTCCCTTTACCCTTAAACAACTCATAGGTAGCACCAAGAGTGGGGTTTATAAGAAAATACAAGAAAACTTTTGTCAAAACCCTCTTACTTGGGTATGATCCTCACAAAGCCCGATATTTGTTGTTTTCACATAAGTTTGAAATTTTCTTTTCTCTTAGGACTCACGGTATCCTGCAACATAAAAAAATTCTCTCACTCTTAAAAAACCAATGAGCTTCAATGAGGAAGAATGTTTGTATACCAATGATCAAATGTATACAAACCTTAAATAGGGTATCTAAATTATGCATGACTTGTTATAGTTGTGTTTTGCTTTTAAAACTTATTAAAACTATTGCATGTGATCCCAAAGCCTGAAAATATTTTCAACTAGCTTTGCTCTAACATTATCACAAGGAATTAATGACTTTAAATCATGTAATATGATAAATTATTATTTTTAACCTCAACACAAACCTTACTCTATTCAAAAACCCAAGAGCTCTTATCTTGTTATTAATAACCATTCCTCCCTTTATTAGTTGAGTCGGGACTCTCAAACCTTCTAGATCTCCTAATATATGAAGATTTAACTTCCTTGGTCATGATAACCCCCTTTGAACTATGAGTCAAAACTCTAAGCTATCCAACTTACATTGAACCTTGAAAAAACCCTTGTATGGTAGTCTCACTATGACAAAATTTCATTATACAACCTTTCCACCCTAAAACATACTTGCATGTTCAATCAACATTCATTTCATAAAACTTTGTATGGCTTAGATATAACCAACATAATAATATTTTTCATCCACCAAGAATAGTCAAGTAACATGCACATTACCATAAGATTTATACTCAAAGAAGTCTTCATTGATTTCTTCACGAGATTACATAGTACTTCTTGATCCTTCTCCTCTATCATATGTCTCTCTCTCTATCTCCCTAAATACTCTTCTCAATTCATCCTCTCTCTATTATTCAAATACCTCCCTTATTAATACAAGAAAAGGTAGTTAATAGGCTAACTTTAGATGACTAACTATGGTTTTAGATAACTCTAGTTCCTGCCACCTTACATCAAAGGTTTCAACACCTTAATTTCCCCTCATGAGACCTAAGAAGTCTTAAACAACATGACATAACATTACATACATCATTATTCCTTGTTTTAATCCAAGCTTTGCAAATTCAAATTTTAACACTCCCTTTTTGTAGGGAAACTCAAATTGACTCATCTAACATATAAGGAGAGTATTAAAATACCAAGGAGGTGTTAAAATACACCTAACAAGACCTTTAAGACCTTATGCAACCATTGATTGCATAAAATTACAAAATTGATGCCTTTACAGTGATGCTCTTGCATCAGAAGAGAGGAGAAGTGAAGAATTTGTCAAGAAGATGAGTGAAAGGAAGAGCCATGAGAATCTCTTGGAACTAGTCAAAGGACATGGGTATTTGATGCCCAAGTGGATGAGGAAACCAGTAGCACAAAGAGAGGAAATCAAGTCAAAGCATGTGCGTGAGAGGACAAGGAACACGAACAACAGACACGATTGGAAATGATAATGATAGAAAAGAAACACTTGATGGAAACAAAGAAGGAATGTAGAGAGAGACAGTTGAGGGTTGTTAAGCCTTATGAATCATATTTAATAGAGGAATGAAGGAGAAGTAACAACAAATATGGATATAAAGGAATTGGTGAGAGAGTTGTTGAAATTGATAAGTCATAGAAAGAGAGAGTTGTAGACACAAAATCACACACTTGGGTTTATTTCTAGGTCGTAATCACATACTACTATTCATATGATTCCTAAGCAAGAAAAATAGTAATTGACATCTATCTTTGGCCTCTTTTTGTCTTTCTTGTTTCCTCTTTGGTCTTGCACACCCCACAACCCAGTCTGATCTTCATTGCTTTATCTTTATTAACTCTAGATGTCAGTGCCCAGGCACCCTCATCCCCTCTGGGTGCCCCGAACTCTTTATATCTTACTTGCCTCTTTTGGCCTCTTTTATCTTTTGGGCATCTTGTTTTCTTATGGGTCAGCCTTTAAAGCTGTCAATTACAAAATTCAAACAAGGGAATCATATAAATACAAAGCTATGTGACCATAATAAAGGACCAAGCTCTAAGAATCTACTATCACCACCTAAGGTTGCATCCAAAGGCATTCTAAGAGCATCAAGGCATCCATCTAGCACTCACTCAAGGGACAAGGGACTATATTTTTGCATACACGCATAGGAGGGGAAGTTCATTTTTCCATCCACACATCTATTTACATTGTTACATCTAGCTATCGCTCATTATCAAGTGCATCTTGCACAAGAGCTTCCTAGGGCATGATTTCTACACACACACAAGAACTACATGGATTATGAGATTTTGTATAGTGCTTAGTCGTAAGTTCACTTTGTACCATCGGGGTTAGTCTAACTCCCCATTTACATCTTTCTTTTTTGGATTTGATGTGTTTTGGGGTTTTGTAGGATATCACTTGTTTTGTAGATTACAAAGCGAGCTCGGCGATCATCCAGGTGACATACGGGAAAACAACGGTGAAGGTTAGCAACCATCTTGCAACACAACAAAAATTATTTCATGAGGTCTTGCACATTCACGGGTGCCTACTAGTGGTCTTTAGCGCCCGGTCGTGTCCCAGTGCCCTAGTCCAAACTCATCCTAAGTGATGATTGTAGCATAACAGAGGTGATTATAGCAAAAGCAGAGGAGCTCACACCTTGTGAAATGTAAGATTAGTGAGTACACTCATAGGGCACTAGGGAGCGAGGCCACTTTAAATAAGGATATGTTGCATGAACTACCTACAAGGACCATAGAGGGCCAAGTGTTGATGGATGACTCGGTGAGGAAGAGTCTCGAAAAGTTAGGGGTTATCCAATTGTTTGATTTTTGTTCTTTAGAAGGCCTACACACCTCTTCCAGTGGTTAGTGTTAAGAGTACATGAGGATTAATTCTAATTCACAAATTGAAGAATGAGAATTACAACCCATCTGATTGGGTGAGTAATTGAGGGGTTATGGGAAGCGGAGAAGACCTAACTCTAGATCTCTGCGTGTGAGAAAAAAATTAATGAGTTGGAAACTAAATTACAATATGATAGAGGAACCCGAGCCATGAATGTGGAGAATATTGTATACCCTACAACTAGGGTAGCGTCCCAACTAGTAAGTTGTAGGTTTAGCACTTCGAGAGAGATGGGAATAAGTAAACAAGAAGTTCCTCTACATTGCACACAAAATGGCATACAAGACACGATATAAAATTACACAAGTACATTACCAATGGAATTATTGAGGAGGAAAAGGCACGAGAATGAGATAGGAGAAAAAATAACATGGGGGATGATTTTGTTGTTGATAGTCTTCTAGGAGATTGGTTTCCCAGATTGGCCAGAAGATAACATTCGATTCACCCGAGAGAAGACAAGTCCCCACAGTACGTTTTGTAAATTTTACTTGCGGGGGTGTAATCAACAATTTATATAAGGCAATATTGGACAAATGGTATAGCAATATGTGTGTGGCCTTTGAGAATGAATGACCTATGCCAAGGATATGCCATAAGAAGTGGGCCAATAGGAAAATTTTGTTGTTATGTAACACTTTAGCCTTAATTTTTTCATGATGGCCATGGGGAAATGGGGTTGTGGTGTGAACTCTTGTTTGCATTCACCACCAAGTACTTCAAATGTACGATTAATAGAATAAAGGACATGCAAAAAATGGTGTTTGACATAGAGAAGATGGACTCGAGACTATCACACTCTATGAAAAACCTATGGATACCCATCCATGCATGCATACTTGGAGACTTTGGAACCCGACACCCTGGATTTAAGTCCCATCATGAATATAATATCAACAACGGTCTTTGTAGGACTTTATCAATCTTGACCAAAAATGAAGGATGGAAAGGAGATCGAAGTGTGCGACCACCACATGCCTCGGCAATCAAGGAAGAATACGGTGAAGATCTTGAAAAGAAGTGAAGAAGATTCCCCATCGAGGAGAAGGAAGAAGAAGAATAGGTTGCATTAGATTAGATTCGCATGTAAGAAATGCGGTGAAATAGGAGGAAGGAAAATGAGGGTGTAGTCTCTTCTTAGCCGCCCAAAGTAAGTCCACAAAGGATAAGAAGGGCTCCTAAGAGATCTCGGGTTGTATCCAAGGATGAGGAAGACCTATAGGAGGTAGTGGAAAAGAGTTGGCACGCAAGAAGTATGTGCGGGGAAGTAGAAAAAGAGAAGCTAGTAAATGTGGAGCCAATCACGAGAAAGGTGAGGGGGATGGGTAACATAAAATCCCCGATATGGAGGAAGTACCAGTTCATGAAGAGGAGAAGTGTGACACACGGGAGGACCCTAAGGAGAACAAGGAGAAGGTGGTAACACCTATTTCATCGGGAGGATAAGGGTGATGGTGGCAAGGCAAGCATGAATCCTTTCACACCTAGGAAGCAATGCACAAAGGCCAAGGCAATTAGGAGGTGACACCACCACAGTCACCATTCATGTCATTCATTGATGATCCTACAAAGGTGATGAGGGCTAGGTTTCAAAGCATGGTGCCTAAGGAGAAGTTATTTAGCTTGGACCTATTGGATGAGAGAGGAGGGATCTCATGCACAAAGAAAATGTTGTCATGGAGCATGCATACGCATCAGGAAGAGTTAAAATATAAGATAAGTAATTGGTCCTACTCCACTCTAACATAGAGAAAAGAGTTAGGAAAGGAGTATAAGGTTGTCTACCCCATGAGGCTAACTCTTTGAAAAATTGTGCAATGCCTTAAACAAGTTAACAACCGAGGTTATATGCGAAACATGGACAAGGGGGCTCAATGAGACTCGTGGTAAAAGATAAGAAGAATAAGGAGCATGACATTGAGAATATGAAGGATGATATAAAAAGAGAGCTAAATCAGATGAAGGAAGCATATGACATGGTTGGAGGCTTTGTAAAGTAGATTCTAAATGCATGTCCCACACTAAAGAGTCGGGCCATAATAGATTACAATGATGAGATGGAGTATCTTGAGGACTTGGTTGGGATACTTCTCCTTAATATCAAGAGTGGTGTGGGGCCATCAACGAGAATAATTTTCCAAGGAGAAAAAAATGAATAAATTTTTGTGGAGGCTAAGATAGATGATTTTGAAGCTTTAATCACAAAGGTCAGGGAGGCCAATAGTAAGGTTGGGTTGTCTTTTGATAGGTCTTTGGAAAATCGACCCTATTCTCAGCTTGCACATTACCAAGGAAGAGGCAAAGCTCAAGGCAATCCGGTGAAGACACCAAGTAATAAGCTTGAGTGAACAAAGGTCATGGAAAAGATATCAACGCAAAGAGATCGATAAAGGCCATGAGGGAGACACTAGAATTTTGAATCAAGTAAATTCAACTACTAGTCATATAGTGAATGGATATGATAGAAGGAGCATTTGTAAGGTTAAATGTATTCATCAAATAACTCAAGGAGAAATTGGATGAGCTAGTGCCTAATTATATTTCGGGAATTATAGATGTAGTGCGGGAAAGCCACAGAGGAGTTCGTGGAACGGAAAAAGTTAGAGGATGTATTGAGCATAGAGTTCCCAGAGCTCTCCAACTTCCTAAAGCTTGAGGTCACTGCGCATAAGTTTGAGAGTTATTATTCTTTATATTCATGGTAGTTTTGTCCTTATTATTTATTATTTAAAAATTATTTGATTAATACATTGGAGGATTACGTAGGAAGAAACATGTTCGAGGATGGGAAATGACTTTAGTGTGGGGTGCGTGAAGGGTCGCGAGGGGTGCGTGAAGGGTTGCGTGCATACAAGAAGGATTAGCACGCGAAGGTTCGTGCATGAGAAGACAAAATTTGGGACTTAGCCGATTTTTCAAGGACATGGTTAAAAATAGAAAAGCAAAGATGAATTAGTGTCAAGCAAGGTCTATAATTAGGCAAAAGAAAAATATCTTAAATGCACGCACAGAGGAGCTAAAATTGGAAAAAGAACATGTAGGATGGAGATGAAAATTATGCATGGATCAAGGATAATAATAGGATTGGTGCATGTAATGTTTTTTTGTGTATTTAGAATAATCTATTATTAGCACGAGATGTAAAAGAAAGCATGCAAGTTATTTTGTATGCACACCTATTATTAAGCGAATGCATTAAGCGGTGAATGACAAGTCCCCATCCTTATATATAGGTAATGCATCTCTGTTGTAAAGGAGCTTTTTATTTTTGGTATGGATATTCAGCGAGAGTGTTATCTTATTAGGGTTTTGGAGATCATGGTTTTCTTTAAGTCTACATAAGATCACACAGTCGTGTGTAGTGATGTATTGAACTATGATGTATTCAATTTCTGTTATGTAATTGATTATGGTTTGCAATGGATAATTGTGTTTGGGTTGCTAAATTGACTATGTTTGAGTATGGAATTATGGGAATTCAAATATTTATAATCATTCTTTATGTTGATTGAGTTTCCTTATTATATGTGTTTAACTGCCATGATTATGATGATTCTCTATGTATGAATGGATGATTTGACTATTAATATGATGAACATGTATGCTAACATCTTGATAAGCAAAGGAGGGACTTGGTGGATGCACGTGCTTTGAGTGAGATTCCAAAGATTTTTGGATGAGGTGTTAGTGCGCCTAGCTCTAGTTCGGGTATACCAAAGAAAACATTAGGAATAAGCTTATACTTGAAGTACTTATAACTTAATTATGCATTCTTATGTTGTTTAAAAATGAATACGAATTGCTCTTAGTGAGATCAAACATTCAAGCAAGCATAAAATCTTATATAAATAAATTCATGATGTGAAAATGTCAAATTGACTCAAACCAGCTACTGAACTATAACAACTATAACAAGAAAATAAAGGTACTCTAATGGAGGGAAGTTTATAAGAAGAGGTAACTTGAATCTAAATCTCCTTTAAATCTTAATATTTCTTCCCCTTGACTTCACGTTAGTTTCCTTGTGTAATGAGGGTATAATTTAAACATCAAATAAACATATTTGAGAAACAAAACCTTAGCATAAGAAGTTTTGTATGTGTTTAAAATGTGGCAAATAACTATTGAGTTATGGAAATTATTGTAAGGGAGAAAGATCCAAACTAAGTGTGCTTGTTATAAGTTGAATCTTAAATGGAATTAAGAATATGTAGGTTGAGAATGGGAATTTATACTCACGCGATAAATGCTCTTGGAATTTTAATTGTAACTAAGATGTAACCATGGTAATGATGTGTTGTGGAATGTTCCTATCCTTGGGTTCTTTTGTGGTTGGGTCATTGTTTGTATTTGTTCATTTGGAAAAGTGTGGCATTGATGTGCATCTTTTTTATCTTATTTTCTATGTGATTAAATGTTTGTATATGTGTCTTATGTCATGTTAAGTTACTCTATTTGAGCCCAAGTGGTGTCGTCTAACGAGTAATGAAAGAAAAAAATATTCTTGTAATTTTAATGTTGTATTTTGGTATTGAAAATGTGGGCACGACACTTATGAAGAACTTAGCCGCTTCAATACCTTCAAACCCCATTGATGACAATGTTGTAGATAGATCTTAGCCCAAATTTGTAAATATAACACAAGGTCTAAAAGTCATGGATAACCCATGCCCCCAAAACCCTATATTTTTCATTATATCTGAGTTGTGCAATGGATAAAGAATGAAATAATCATGCCCCATGTATTCTACTCTAAATTGTTTCATGTGTGTTTAAATATTTATTGGAAGTATATAAATTCTTGTAAGAATTTGAAATTGTTGGAATTTTCTGAGATTTTTCCCCTTATCGAGAATGGCAAGTGAGGGTCTATACCGTAGTACAATATTGACTTGAACTATATGGTATTGAACCAATGTGAATTCTACAAATTTTTATATTTGTGAATTCTACAATTTTTTACAATAAATCTTTAAAATGGCATTTGCCAAACAATGAACCATTCCTATTTCACAAACTTCAATTTATTAATTGGTTTACACCACTATGCAAATATACATACATAGTGAAAGGTATAGTGTATTGCTTTATCCTTTTCTATGGATTTGTAGACACCAATTTTGGTATCTCTTAGCCCTCATCTTGTGTTCGCTCACTTCATCATCATTTCCTACATACATACCTTTCTTCCTATTCCAAATTCCTCTTTCCCTCCTAAATTCAATTTATCCCTTTAATTATTATTTTCCCCATCCTAATCATATCCTTAATTTATCATCCCTAATCATTCTTAATTAATCCTAAATCCCCATCTAATCCATTTATTCTCCCTAAATACCCCTTTTTGTCCTCCCTAGGCCTTCATTTAATAATTTTATCTCCCCTTTTCCTTTATTTAATGTTTTCCACCTCTCACCTACCCTTTTATCTCCCCTAGGAAACCCTAGCTCGTCCTTATCACCCGAAACCCTAATCTGCCCTCTTTAGGCCCATTTTGCCTCAAGTTGGGCATCATCCCACCACCCAAATAAATGGTCCATTGCGAGTCTCTCGGTGACCCATCCAGTGTCACCATCGACCCTATAAATATGCCTATACCCCTCCCTTTTCCAAGATGCAAATTTAGGGACTTGATCTTTCTTGTGATTTCACCTTCATTTCTTACTCTTCTTTGCAGTTGTTATCACCATCTTGGAGCTATTTTGGAGATATTGTACTTCACCCTTAGAGATTTGAAGTCCTCTCTTTCTCTTGCATGTTTGGATCCACCATTATCATTCCATCACTTTTTCTTATCAGCTTTATTACTGAGTCCATCAATCATCCCCAGTGTCGTCTCTAGATTTTCTTATCTTCCTTTCCATTTGTAGATCGCCATTTTCACCCATATTTTCCCATCAAACCCTAGGTCACTCCTAGTCATCTATTTCACTGATTCTTAGAACGTTTGTCAGAATGTGACAAAAGCAGATAAGGTTAAAAGGGGCTAGGAGGAATACCTGTAAAAGTTGGTTGAAGGTTGTTGCACACATATGACTTCTTGATCCTGACTAATTGTGAGAGCTTCCTTTTAGCTAGGAGGAACTACCTGAAATGAACAACAAGACCACAAAAAGAGATTAAATAGCATATGACAGTGGACTGCCTAGCGTATGCTAGTTAGAAGTGTGATACTCCCTAGAAGGCTATCAATCCATTGTTTAAAACAATTCAATGTTAACAATAAATGAAATCTTACTGTAGTTAAAATGATTTAGGTATCTCATTTGACTACAATAAGCAAATTAGTTCACAACAAGCTAAGCTATGATTGAATCGAAAGGTAAGGTCTCTCTCGAGTATCTTAGTCTTGGTTAGGGTTTGGTTTTGGGCTGTTTTGGGTATTTGGTTGGGAAGTTAGGCTGTTCTTGTACGAGGGTAAAACATAGAGACCAACATCAGTCTAGTGTAACCGATGACGGTTCAGGATGGACCGACGACGGTCGTGGGTAACCAGCATCGGTATAGTCGGGTGACAGAAACTTATTAAAATCTTGGTGTAAGGATAGATCTGAGGCTAAATGGAAATGGAGAGGGTAATAGAAAGGCCTATGGAGATCTTAGGTATACTCGAGTTGTTTAACAATATGGTATGGGAAATTTAATGGTGTGGGTGAAGGAATGATCAAACTTACATGACGTTAAATGATGGGAGAATGGAAGTACAAGTAGAAACTGATAATAGAGGTAATAGAACCTACTAAAATGAAAATAGATGAATGTTGGTTAACAAAATACTTACTATTATATGAGCTTGATGGTTGGATGGAAATGGCAGTTGATCAGATGGATGGATTTTGATGTGGTGATGGCGCTTCCCAGGATGCTCCTGTGAATGCAAATGGCTCTATGATCGCTTCTAATGCTAGTTGTGGATGTTTGGATGCGTATGTGAATGTTGGTTATGCTTGCATGTAGCTCTAGTTTTGTCTCTCTTCTCTCTAAATGTGCCAACCTCAAAATAAGGTTGTTTTGGGGAATAAATGGTAACCAACAATGCAGTTTCAGGTTGACCAACGGTGGTTTAGGGTGACCGGCGTCGGTTAGGGTGGGATTTCCTAGGTTTACTAAAATGGGTAGATCCACTTGATTTCTTGGATCTTGTTCATTTCTTTTTGTGGATTAGAATGGAAGCTTCCTTTCTAATGGGTGGGAATGTGGTTAGAGGGAATGTAGGCTTTGATTTTTAGGGTTTAGGTAGGTCTTAGTTAGTTATGGCAACATACTAAGAATAGATTTGGGGTGAGGTGGCTAGGTGAGGTGTATAGGTGAGGTGGTGGTGTGAGAATTATCTTAATTAGGATATTTAAATAATAAATATTATGAGATCATGAATTAATTTAATTAAATTAATATTAGAGTGGGGTGAAAGGGGCCATGGTTAGGTGAGTGTGTTCAAGGTGATTATTTGACGCGGGACCAAGGGGAGTGTGACCCAATTTTGGTGTCTACATTTTGCCCATTTTTATTGCATAGCTTGTATTGGTAAGTGATGTTGACAAAAATAAGATGTGGTTGCCCCATGTGTGGGTGAAGGTGATCCCCCTCAAACTAGGAACTGATGAGGCTAGAAGGTAGAATCAGTGAGTGGTTTGATAAAAGGTGAATGTGATGAAAAGGAAGGTGGGCAATGGGGGTAAAGGGGTAAAGGTCCAATTGGGTAATCCAGGTAATGGGTCAAGGTCAAAGGTAGTAATAGTCAAAAATGCACGCACACGTATAAACTATAACATGGTACCAGGTTGAAGAGCATGCAAACTCTACATTGTCTAAGGTCGATAGGTTTATCCAAACAAGGTTAAGGTGATTCCGGTATCCAAGGTATAGGATATGGTCAAGAAACACATTGTAGGTTAGGTGCAGGAATGTTTAGGTATGTTCCAGTACACCAAAGGTTGGGTCAAGATAAATGGTCATGAAAAAGAGGAAAGGTAAGGTCATTAGGTCAAACAACATGGGTAATAGTGTCACAAGGTATAGTGAGCACATGAGGTCACAGGTCACTAGAAATGTTCCAAGTCAAGTATTTAGGTCACGGCATGGGTAGGGCCAAGGTATGGGTAAAATAAAGAGTCCCCAAATGATGAAGGGGTTAGGTGGTAAATGATGAGGTCAAGGAGGGTAAAGTGAAGTGTCCAAGTCAGGTGTGGGTGAGGTAGAAAGGATTCAGGCCAGCAAATTAGGGGTAATGGGTAGTAATAAGACTAGTAGATAAGGGTAACCAATGATGGTAATGATTAACCGATGTCGGTTGCCATGAACCGACCATGGTAGGCTAGGGCACAAGACCGATGTTGGTCAAGGTAAAACTATCAGCCGGTCAAGTCGGGAAGGCTATAAAAAGAAAAAGTGTCACGTTTTTTAAAATCATTTGTCATTTACCACATTGGAGAAAATGAAAAGAGAGAGATAAAGAGGTGGAAAGTGACCAAACAACACGGAGAGCTGAGTTGGCAAGCCGCAGAGTGAGTGATCATTGGTTGATAGGTGGGTCTATGAGCATGGTGTGATTTGATTGGGTGATTGATTGGATTTGATTGAGCCAAGCGAGTGATTGGTGATGGCAAAGGCAGGAGAGGGATTCGTGGATCTTGTGCGTGGTGGTTTGAGGTGCCACCATGCGAGATGGCATGATGAGGTAAGAGTCCATTCTATCTTTGTTGTTTTGAGTAGGTGAGGGTAGAAATTGGGTAGGAGGAAAATGGTTTTGTGTTTTGGGGGGAAATTATTAAAATTTGAAGGTGAGGAATTTAATGAGAAAAGGGGAACAAGGGAGGGTATATTTAGGTAAGTGAGGAGTGGGAATAGGTATTGGGTAGGTATGGGTGGGGAAATGGGTAGAAAGGAGAAGGGTAGGGAGAAATAGGGTAGGGTGTCGCGGGTTTGTCACCACGCGATAGTGACCGATGTCGGTTTGCTCTTAGCTGGCATCGGTGGGTAAGGACCGGTATTGGTCATAGATGTGATGAACCGATGCCGATTATTATTGGACCATGGTCGGTTGATGTTGACCGATGTCGGTCAGCAGGCTAAAGAGGCAAGCCCTCAAGGAGCTAAAATGGATGGGTTACAGATAGATAGGTAGGGGTAGGGAGAGTTAGGTAGGGGGAAAATTTATGGGTATGGGTAGGTGGGTGAATAAGGAAGATCGGTGAGAGGGGAAAAATGAAAATAGGTGAGGGTCGAGGCATGGGTAGATAGGTAAAATGAAAATAGGGCATAGAAATAGGTGTAGATAAGGTTGATTAGAGTTAGAAAGTAAAGGGTGATTTAGTTAGTAAGTGGGGAAAGGTTACATGTAGGTATGGTCAAGTTTTATTAATATGATTGGTTGTATGCAAGCTAGGGACCAACTACGGATGAGGGATAGGGTACCTCCCTTGCTTGTGGAGATATGGGGAGATGACATGTGAGGAGTGGATCCATGTTGCAGATGTGGTTTGATTGGGGTCGGACTTCTACGACACATAGTCTGGGAGGTGAGTTTGATGGTTGCCCTCATCGATAGATGGATTTGACAACCAATACATTCCATTTGCCGATGGGTGAGATCATGATCACCCTAGAGGATGTTTACAGGATCCTATGACTACCTATAGTAGGTGTATAAAGTGTATTTGATCTCCTTAGAGGCATCGAAGAGTTATTATTACCAGTGTTTGGAGAGGGGCTGGCATTGTTAGGATTCCACAGTGCCAGTATGAGCTACGGGGTGATGTATCAAGCCTACCCGAGGAGATGAGGTTGGTAGTGCTTTTGATGGAGGTAGTCTGTTGTTTTGCACTACCAGATGCAGAGGGTGGGAGATTCCCATGGTCACTGATGGGGGTCCTACACGACATGGTGGAGAGCAGGACTCGGTTTGCATGGGGGCATGTGTTCTTGGTATAACTATACAAGGAGTTGTGGGCTTATGGGTGACTATGGCGGTTTAGCTTGTGTTACACATTCTTATTACATTGTTGGGCCTATGAGCACATTATGTGTGTGGCCCAGTTGGTATGCCCCAGGCCAATGCATTTGAGCTGGTTTTGTTCGAGTGGGCTACAGGTGATGGGTGTTGGTGATGGGAGAGCACCGAGCGGTAGAGTGACACATGATGTAGCCTATTACATGTGATTACTGGAGGGTTTTCAGCGTGGACATTATTTAGAGGCCATATGTAGGCTATCCTTCATACAGGAAGATGGTGGTGGAGTTGGATGGGCTACAAATTTACTAGGTGGATAGAGGGGCGGTGGGCCGGGGAGCATGAGATGATACCCATAGACCTAGGTCAGATGATATTTTGGGTTGCCACAGGATATACCCCCACCCTTCCCTAGTATAGGAGAGATGATGTGGAGAGGCCTATGTCTCCACCATGACCTATAGTGCCGACCAAGTAGGAGGAGCAGCTGGTCGATCGATAGATAGATGATGCCAAGGTGACAAACAGGTATAGATAGTGGTGGGCTGCACAACTATGAGTAAGTACCGCCCAGGTTGGGAGTAGCGGATTTGGCTACCATCATGGTTCAGAGAGATGCCCTATAAGGGTAGGTGGCTACCCCCAGTGACTAGTTAGGCATAGTACGAGGACATTTGATAGAAGTGAGGCACAAAGTTGTGACTCTATAGGCACAGTGGCTGCTTTTTAGAGCACATGAGGAGTACGAGGACCAACACCCACACCGAAGGGGAGAGGGAGAGAGTGGAGATGGAGATGGGGTGTAAGTAGCCACCCATACAAGTGTAGGTGATAGGTTTGTAGGGCCGATTGGCCATGCGTGCAGGGACAAGTTATGAGGTTTACGAGGGCTAGTTGGCCACTACAGCAAGCACGAATAGTGGCCCTTGAGCCCAAGTATAGAGTGCGAGCTCGGGCTGATGACACCACCACAGGGGTAGGGATAGGGTCCCATTATTTAGGTAGGAGTAGGGTAGGGTTAGAGGCCGATGGCACCACCACATATCACTATTTACGCTAGATTGAGAGATGCCATGGGCGAGGTGAGATACTACCAAGATCATTTGATGGCAGAAGGATATATGTCTTATCATATGCCAAGCACAGAGCACAATAGGCCTCGAGTGAGAGGAGAAGATCCCGCACACATAGTGTGGAGAGTATAGGGGGCCAACGAGCCTAGGGGCTAGGTCAGGGTGAGGCCACTAGTGCATGGAGGGCCAGCTCTAGAGGCAAGACCATCAGGAGCCAGACCAAAATGAGGGGAGGGAGGTTAGCCGGACATCGAGCTAGAGGAGAGGAGGAGGAGACAGATGAGATAGGTTTGGATATCATATGGGGAGATGATTGAAGCTCCCCATGCATGATTACTTTATTTTTGATATCACATTTTTGACATATATATACCTGCGTCTGCGTGTAAAGATAGTGAGGATGTACATGAGAGTTTTTGAGATTTTTTATATACACCGGCTACGTACGTGTGAAGATATTTGAGAGTCATGTATATGGATACACATGTTTAGATGATTGATTTATAGAGATGATGGTGATTATGGCATGATGTGTATATGGTTGTGTTTAACTTGCTATTTTGATTTGTATATGTGATGGAAACTAAGTAGTGTAGGCATGATAGAGCCAAGTCATAGGCATGGATGAGTCAGGTTTTTGGTTTTAGGCATGGATGGAGTCAGGTTAGGCATGGAGTGAGTCAGGTATGTGGTTTAAGCATGGATTAATTCAGGTTGACTTAGGCATGGATTGAATGAGTCATTGTTTAGGCATGGATTGAGTCAAGTTGACTTAGGCATGGATTGAGTCAGTTGACTTAGGCATGGATTGAGTCAGGTCATAGGCATGGATTGAGTCAAGTTGACTTAGGTATGATGAAGTTTAGGTTGGTTTAGGTATGGTTGAGTTGAGATTGGTTGAGTTTGTAATTCATTAATTTGTGTAATTAATGATGATATGGGTCACGTTGAGATGTTTTGTAGTAAAATGCATGATAATGGTAAAGAAATGGTAGACATAATGAATGTATGAATGATGATGGTAAAGATGTGAAGCAATTGTTGTTTGTTTGGTTTAATTTCCAATTATTGATATAAAAGGAAACTAACTAGGGTAGAATGTGATTAGGAAAGGGGAGAGGGAATTGGTTAGGGTAGAGAGTGGTGAGCTAACCTCCAAGGGCCCCATGCCCTCGAGAGTGCTACCTACATAGTCCCGGTGAAAAAAGGGACCTCAAGCCGATGTAGTTCTCCCATAAGCTAGGGAAAATGTGCGAGGAGGTATGAGAATGGGTTGGTAGGTTATAGGCATGGTTGAGTCTGAGGTCTTTTAGGTATGGTTGAATTGTGGGCACATTGGTATGGGTGATTTTAAGTTGATTATGGTGAAAGAGGAAAATTTCCCAGAGATAAGCATCGAGGTCTAGTCCTGTATAGGATGATCAATACGTAATGAAGAAGGTGAAAGATAAGAGGAGGCAAGAGAGCCACCTGATTGGTGAGGATCATAATGGTGGACCATACCTTAGATAGGCTAGTGAACATAAGACCCTAAAGACATTACATGATTGATTATCCTAAAGGTGAAGAATAGTCACATGATCACCAAATGTCACAGTTTCAGTAGGTCCCTTGAGGTGGTAGGAAATGAAGGTGTAAATGGTGAGAAGGTGAAAAGTGGTTAGTTTATATGGTATGAGGTAGCATGCCTTTTGGCAAGAGATCCTAGATCACAATGAGCAAGTCCATGACGAAAATGTTTTCTATTTGACTTGTATTTGAGATAGACTAATCAATGCGGGAAGTCTATATGGGATGAGGAAATTAACTCCTTGAGGTCTTTGCGAAGATGATTGATGCGGGAAGCTTTGAATTCTCTTTTTTCTTTTTTTTTTTGAAGTAGGCTTTACATAGTTGTCCTTCGAGGGAGCAAGTCTATTTATAGTAGCGATGTAGAGAGAAAGATGTCCTTTTTAGGGAGTCATATTTTTATTGGAAGTTTGACTCAAGGAGTTGGATCCCATGTGAGGATTTTAAGTCATGGACAAGACTAAGGTGAAGAATCAGATTCTTGTTCAAAAAGCAAGGTGAAACGACCATGGGATCTCATCTAAAAGTAGACGAAAAGTATCCATGAGAATCATGCCATGTGCAGAGCCATGGTACACATATTTAAGAGAGGGTAAAAGAGTGATGAGTACACACATGATTCTTGTTTAATCATTGGGGATGGCATAGTGAAAGGAGGGAAGTGAAAGTGCTCAAGGGATGAGCATGAAAAGAGGTAGAAGGTGAGGTAGGACTGAAATTCAATAGTAGAATGGTCGAAGATGCAAGGCATTAAGGGGCTCAGGTTCGGGTTTACCATCTAGTGAAGATAAATGATAAGCACCTGATCCATAAGCATGAGTCATGATGTATGGTCAAGCCAATTAGGAGCAAATTTTCCCCATTTACTTTTTTTTGCTTTGGTTACATGTTGATTTTCCTTTAGGATGAGATCACCAACTTGGAAGGTTCGTTCATGGACATGTTTGTCATAGGCACGTTTGATATGTTTTTGGTAAACTTGAAGATGGTCAAGAGCATTAAGATGATGCATTCATCTAATAACTCAAGTTGTGCTAAATGGTCCTAGCGAAAGTCATCATCATTGAGCATGTCATGGAGAGAAATATGAAGTGATGGAATCTAGACTTCGAGAGGTAGAACAACCTCTGTACCGTAGACTAGAGAAAAAGGTGTGGCAGCAGTGGAAGTGTGAATACTAGTACGGTACGCCCATAGGGTGAAAGGAAATGTGTATGCTAGTCCTTCCCAGTATCGTTAACCACTTTCATGAGAATTTTGTTCAGGGTTTTATTAGTGGATTTGGCTTGGCCATTGGTTTGTGGGTAATATGGTGACGAGAAACTTAGTTGAATACTGAAGGTGTCATAAAGTTTCCGCAAGGTTTTATTTTTGAATTGTTTTCCATTATCAGTGATGAGGCGATGTGGAATGCCAAAGTGACTAGATAATGTGATGATTGATGAACTCGCATATTTTCTCGGCTTTCATGGAGATGAGAGGTATGGCTTCAACCCATTTGGTGTAATATTGGAGCGGTGATTATCCATTGATGTCTCTGGGAAGAATGGGGATTGATCTCTCTGACAAGATCCAAACCC
Organism: Taxus wallichiana var. yunnanensis; assembly: GCA_018340775.1. Classification (NCBI taxonomy): domain Eukaryota; kingdom Viridiplantae; phylum Streptophyta; class Pinopsida; order Cupressales; family Taxaceae; genus Taxus; species Taxus wallichiana. The sequence continues at coordinate 154,876,304 of CM031240.1, read as the reverse complement.
CATTGAGAGAAGGGCCAAAGGTCACGGGTGACTGTAAGGCATGACTAGGTGTATGATGAAGATTGGCATGTTGTTGGCATTTTACACAACACTTAATGTAGTCACAACAATCATGGTTAAGGTTTGTCCAGTAATAGCCTAGGTGAAGAATACTTAGCAACCATGAGACCACTGAAGTGACCTCCACATATGCCATCATGAACTTCCTTAATGGTATAGGGAATTTTAGAACGTAAGGCACCGTAAGAGAATACCATCAAATCTACACTTATAGAGGAGGACCATGATGATGTAATGGAGACCCTTTTAAGAAAGTGCGTTGTCAACCTTTAGTGGTTGGGGACAAGATGGAGAGGAAAGATAGTTCGAGTATGAGCTTTACCGAGGTCACTTGTGTTAGGAGACACATGGTTTCGGTGAAGTAAAATTCACTTAATAAGTCTTTGAGGTAGTCAAAGATGGTTTTTAAGAGAAGCCTAGTAGGTCATGGTATCTAAAAATTGGTAAAGGTGCTGGGTGAGCGGCATTTATATTAAGCAGCCATGGTATCTGATTTTTGGTCATCGTATGATAATCTTCAAATATGGTGAAGGTGGCGAAAATGATATCATGGATGCTTATAGATGTAAGTATCTCATTACACACTGGTATATGTGGACTTGGTTTATGATGATTGGAAATTTAAGGAAAAGGCATGACTCGATAGTAGAAGGTCCCCGAGGGGTGATGAATGTGGTTTTGTGTTGATCCTGCGGGGAAAGAAATATTTGATTATAAAGAGAAACCATCATGAGTGATACCATCAAGCGTGGCCAGGATAGTAAGGTCAACCCATTGGTCAATTGGGTAGAGGAAAGTCATCTTTTGGCTAAGCTAGGTTGAAGGTCATAGAAATTTGTGTAAATGTGAAGTCCCCATGTTGCCTTAGTGCGGGGACAATGTTAGATATCCATCTTGGGGATAATCAATGGGTAAGATGAAGGAAATCGAAAGAAGGTGTTGAAGTTCTTCTTTGAGCGGAAAGCAATGATGCGAGGTGCATTTTCCTCAACTTTTTTACTGTAAGGTTTGGCATCGGGAATGGTTATGATATTATGGACCACTATGGTGGGGTCAATACCGGGCATGTCGAAGTGTAAGACCAAGCTAAGAAAAAAAACATGGTTATGATTTTTGAGAAAAGAAGTGATGGCTTCTGTTCAACAGAGCATCTAAAGATTGGCCGATCTTTAGAATGTGTGGGTCATCCTGAGTATGGATGTTGATCTCGATAGTCGATTCATTCAACATGGTTTGCATCTTAGATGGTAACGATTGATGAATATGAGTCTTCTGCACCAAGGTAGGTGAGTATAGATTCATCATCTTGACATTAAACAACATTAATAGAAGGTGTATCGTCATCGATCATTTCGAGATAGAAGAAGGGAAGAGAAGAGGGAGCCTTGCCCTCGCATTAATAAGTCGAGGCCCCAAGGAAATGGTGTTTATTAAAAAAGATTAGGAGGAATGGATTTTAGATTCATTGGAATTTTTGGTGAAGGTGGTGAAGAAGGTTAAGGAGGTGGAGGAGGTGAGAAGATGATGAAACTTAGTACGGGTGAAGAAGGTGGAGAAGGGTTGATATCCTCAATGAGTTCAATGCAAGCCTTCTTGGTAGGTAGTTCAGCAAAGTTGATACCACTACGGTTGTTATGTTTGCAGTAGTACATGGAATAATAGTGTGACGACCTTTCTCATAAAATCCAAAACCAAAACCTTTCATGCACATCGGTGTAGGAAGGTGTGGGTGAAATGACGATTGGTGAGTGATTGGAGGTCGGAAAAAAGGGGTGGGTTTGTGATGGTGGTTTAGGTGTATAAGTGGAAGTATCAAGTCCCCCATAGGTGAGATTGGTGCGAAGGTGGGGAGGACCATAAGGAGATGCTCTCTATGTGGTGATCATAGTGAGGGTGTTGGTGAAGGCTTCCATACTCTTGTGGAGTAAGGAATGTGTTGACATTATATAGGTGATACTCCCCATAGTGAGGCATTGAAAAACACCTTCCAAGGGATCGGTGGTCGATATGTGGGTAGTGGGATGACGATGTGTTAGAGGAGATTAGATCGAGAGGTGGAGCCAGCTGATTGAGAGGTTGATGGGTTGAGTAGTGGAGGTCATGGAAGTGGTAGGGATGGAGGATTTAGGTGCGGTTGAGGTAGCGGCGGCACTAGTGGGTGGAGGTGTAGGTGAAGAGGAAGTGGTCATGGATGAAGATGCCTTAATGGGTACGAAGCATGTCATTGGGTCGGTAAAGCATGTTGCAGGTTTTGAAAGGTGATGGGTCAGCTAGAATGGTATAGGTGTGTCCTTCATGCTCAAACTTCACACAACGATGCAAAGTGGAAGGAACACAACCCATAACAACCAAGCAACATGTTATATTGAAATTCCCCTCCAAGATGTAAAATAACTCTAGAATAGTATGGGGCCCACACGAACATGGAGGATGATGGTGCCAAGTGTAGAGGTGATAGCATCATTAAATGAATGCAACATGATGGGATGTTTATGCATGTAATTTTGGGTATGCGCATTTGGTCGAATGCATGGGAGGAGATGATGTTAATGCTAGTGCCCCCATTGATCATAACACATCGTACACATATATTATTAATATGGATGGAGATGAAAAGGGTTAGATCAGGGTCATCGTTTGGTGTGGTGTGATCTCTTCATCTAAGAAGTTGAGGGTGGCTACTTGGTGAGTAGGTGAAGGTGTAGAAGAAGGTGGTAATTTGGTGAGAGAGGCTACATGATGAGGTGTAATAATGGAGGCTACGGGTGTAGGGTCATTGGGTAAAACCTCAATAGATTGAAGAACCTCCATGAGAGCTTGGCGATGGGATTCAGAGGTTTGGATGAGGTCATATAGGGACATTTTGAGGGAGGATTGGTGTAATTGTTTGAGCATCGTGTGATGTGTAACCCCATTAGAAATAGGATATGTGGGGCCACGGATAGTGACTTTAGGTGTGGGTGTAGATGGTATGTTGGGTATAGGGTTGGTTGGTGGGTCGGTTTCCTTTTCCTTGCCTTTGTCCTTCTGAGTGTGGGTAGTAACGTGGATCATGTTGATTTGAGGTGGGAGGTAGGTGAAGTAGGTGAGCCATGAAAGGTGTAATGATAGGAAGGGAAGAAGCCAAGAGGTGGGAAGGAACCTTGTGAAATGAGTTGGGCACACCGACATTTGGGTGGAGGTTTGGTGAGTTCTCTTATATGAACCATGTTAATTTTGAATCTCGGGGATGGCTCTAAGAGTTGTGGGGGTGGAGGTTTTGGTCGTTGAGTAGGAAGTGAGGGAAGAACTGTGGAAATTGGTGTTGGTGAAATGGGGTCCTCATCGAGAAGATCATCATCGTCAAAGTTTTCTTCAGGAGGACATAACTGGATAAGAATGGTTTTCAAAGCCTTATAGTTCTCTACATCATGTCCTTGACACACAATGGTAGGTGCAAATTTTGGTTTCTTCAAACCCCTTTGGTTTGGGTTTGAGTGGGTCATAAGGTCTAAGAGGCGGTAATGTGATGACGGAAGTTTGAAGGAGGTTGGTTAAAATTTTGCATAGGATCCCACTAGTGGATCACAATGGGAGGTGAATGTGGGTTTGGGTGCAGTGTGGCTGATTGTATAGGAAGAGTCTTTGCACAAGAAGGGGAGTGGGTTGAGCTATGGTCTTAGGTGTTAGTGTGGTCTTAGGTGTTGGTCATGTCTACTTGGGTAGGGGCATGGTAGATGAACTGGCAATAGAGTGTGTGGTTGGTTTGACTACCTTATTGGAGGGTAGCGGATTTTTTCCTTTAGGTTACACCTTCTTGGGTAAAGGTGATATGGTGCATATGAGATTTAGAGGAAAAATCAGATGGTGGAAGAGGGTGGGTTACCCATGGGGATAACCGAGGTGTTGTGGAGGTAGATGGCATAGGTTGTGCAAGAGGTGTGAGGGAAAGGGAAGGAAGTGTCATGGGTAGTGAAGAAGTTATTGATGGTATTAGAGGTATGGGTGGTAAAAAGGTTACAGGTGTGGGTGGAGGTTGTGTGGGGCACTTGGGTATATTAGAGGTCTACGAGGGAGAAATGGGCTGCTGCGTATTTTTGGTTTACCGGTGGGTGGGGTTTCTTAGCTAGGGTCGAGGGGTGAGGTCCTAGGATGGACGGAAGAGGTGAAGGTGATGAGGGTGTGATTAGAGGTTGGGGTATGAGATCTAGGAGATTGGTTCTTCTGTTTAGGGGTTGGGTTAAATTTGGTGTTAGTTTTGGAGGATGTAGCTAAATCTAATTTGATGGGTGGATGAGTAAGGCTAGCCATTGGGATGACCCCTAAAGTAGTGATAGGTTTAGGCAAGGAAGATGATGTAGGTGTGGGTTTGGATGTAGATGCATGTTGGGTTATGGGTAGAGGTGTAAGTTGAGCCATGAGTGGTATCATGGGAGAATTTGTGATAGTTGTGGTTGTGTTTGGTTTGATCGGTTGAAACACTTTTGGATAGATAGTGGAGGTGTCAGTGAGTGACATCTGCATTTGTGTTGAGACAGGAAGTAGAAGATGCCCCCAAAGTAAGGCTCTATCCACATAATCCAGGTGGTCAGCTAAGCATGAGAATGACACTTCGTAGTGGGTGAGGTTGATGTGGATCAATGGTGATTCCCGTAAAATGTGTTTTAGAAATGGGGAAATTGCTAGCTTCACCTCTGTGGGTAAGAGAGCCGAAAGTAAGTCAAGCAAGATCTTGGGTGGCTGATGGAGAATGGTCACCTAGAGGTAACGACATTTCTACTGGATCTTTGATAGGTGGAGGAGATGATGGGTGCTCCTCTGTGGGTGGAGGAGATGAAAAAGCATCTCCCATGGGTCGAGAGGTACTGCTGGTGACGGTTCTCTAGGTGGAGAAGCCAAAGGTGAAGTGGTCTCGATGTTAACAAAAGGCTCCTTCACATGTGAGGGAGGAGATGAAGGGTGTTCCTCTGTGGGTGGAGGAATAGGTGAAGTGGGTTCATGTGTAGGTGGAGGACTTTGGGCTAGGATTTCCTCTATGGAAGGAATATGAGGTAATTGGGAAGCAATTGGTGTCACTAAAAATAGCATGGACCTCACGGGTATGGCTATCATTAGTTGAGGTCTCTCCAATTTGATCAAGAAGAAGGGGCATGATTAGGAAATGGTTTCTTGAAGATGTGCAGGTTTTGGTTGGTAGGTGCATTCGGATTATCCAAGACTAACTCACCGTTCTCGAGCATTTCCTAGACAATGTTCTTGAAAGTGATGCAATTTTGCCATCATTATGACCTTTTACCCGATGATAGTTGCAGAAGTCATGCTCTTTGTACCATGTAGGTGTGGGGTGAGCAAGATCAAAACCAGTGTGTGGTTTTATAGGAGGAAGGGTGATGGCCCCAACTTTAATGAGATTTTCTAAAATAGAAGAATAAGGCTCCCTAATTGGGGTGTATTTCGTTGTTCTCATTTGAATTGAAAATTCTAGATAGGGGAAATATTAGATGAGGGCTTAGCTTGATTTGATGGATGAGTTAGGTCGGCCTTGAGTACCATTATGCGTTAGTGGTTCCCTTGGCTTTTGAATAATTATTATGTGGTTTCGAAGAAGAAGAGGTATCATTTGACTTAAATGTCGAGTTCTTATTTCGTAGTTGGATTTTCTTTTCTTGATGGCCCGAATCTCTAGCTTTCGTGCCATGGTGAATGCCTCATCGAAGGTTCAAAAATTCTACACCTATAGGGTTGGCGAGATATGTCTAGCACAAGCCCGAGTGAAGAGTTCTATGAGTTCGGTTTGTGGTAATTAGAATGTGAGTTGATTGATCAAGCTACGCCAATGAGCGACAAAATCATGATAGACTCATCATCATATTGATGCGTAGAGTAGAGGTCAGTCATGGTAACCTTCTTAACAACATTGATGGAGAAGTGATCCAAGAAGGCTTGGGCTACCTGATTAAATGAGTAGATAGAATGTCTAGGTAACCCACTATACCAGTCTAATGTGGGCAGGCCCGATCAGAGACATGGGAAAGGTCCTCAAAAGAAAAGTGTCATCATGGGCGATCAGATAACACCCATGTTTGAAAGACCGCAAATGTTGTTGTGGGTCCTCTTTGTTGTTGAAGCGATTAAATTTAGGCATTTCCCAATGTATGGGATATGGACGAATAGGAATGGATGGGTGTATGGGCTCATTACAAATTTCATCGTAGGTGAGAGAGTTGTGTGAGCTAGAAACCAATGCCTCCAGTGTTTACATCTTGTCCATCATTAACTTGATGAGGTCATTGGTAGGTGGTGATGGATGGGTACCTCTTGTAGCGTAAGAGGGTTGGTGTTGGACATATGATGGAGGTGGCATTCTAGTATATGGTGATGCCGCATAGGTAGGTTGAGAATGAGGGAGTGAGATAGGGGGTACGTACCCAGAATGAATGATAGATGAAATAGGAGGCTGCTAATAGTACATATATGGAGGTGGAAGGGTCGAGGTAACCCTAGTAGCGATGGGGCTAAGGACTATGGAATAGAAAGGATAATGTTTTGAAATGGGGTAGGGATCATCGACTTGGGGGTGGTTGTGTTATTATGGGTATATGTGAGACAATAGGTGTGGATGAGGTTATGTTCTAGGTGGTGGATGAAGGTATAGTGGATGTTGTGGGTGTAATAGATGTAGCAGATGCGGTGCTCATAATAGGTATAGGGCCTAGTTGTGAAACAACTAGGGCAAGGTAGGTGTGGGTAGTGTGGAGCTAGAAGGGACTGACGCTAAAGTAGGAATGAGAGTTCGGGGGGATAGATATGGGCATGTCGTATATCAACTAACTCGAGGCATCTTGAGTGGACGAGTGGGAAAGATAGAACTATAAGGTGGCAAGGTTTTGGTCAAGGAGTCATGCGAACTCCTCATCACCTGTGGTGATAGTGATAGGTTGGGTAGGATCCATGGGTGATAGAATGGAAGGTGGTGAAGGACTAGGTGGGAGTGGTTGACAACTAGTGTGGAATATGAGGGCATTTTCTTGGCTACGAGTTAGCACCATGTGAATAAGTACTGATTTGGTAGGACTACTTTCTATAAATGACATAGAAATACAACAGAAAATGGGAAAAAAAAGCGTAGTGGTAGGTGGAATTATAAAAAAATTCAACTGGAAAATTGACAAAGCAACAGCTAACCGATGCGCCGGTTAGGATAAATCGATGTCGGTCATAGATAGCTGCGGTCGGTCACTGTGGAAAAGAAAAGTTTGCCAAAACAAGGCTAAATGCTAATAATCTACCGGTGTAGATAAGATGCGAGATGGAGTTTATCGGGACATAGAAGATGATAAGAATTACAGAGACTCTGAACAACAAAGAATATGAAAAAGTGTCCTTTTGGGTAGGTTAACCAAAAAGAATAATAAACTGATGTTGGTTGGGTATAACTAGTATGATGGTCGAGAGGTAATCGATGATGGTCGCTAGACCAACACCGTTATTCTTGTGAAATTGAAACAGAGATGAAGAAAATGTGGTTGTGATTAAAAATCAATTGTGGAATCAAACCCAGAATTCTGAGAATGATGAAAATGGGATCAAGCATGATCGAGACGAAGTTGGAATACACCAACTATGATGAGGAGCGTGCAAGGAAAATAAAAAGATGAAGAACGTGTCCTCTCACCTCAAAACACAAGCCAAGCAGAAACACTAAAAATACGATCCTAAGAGTGCTCTTTCCTTTATGTTTGTTCAGCTTATGCTATTTAGAAGACTGACTCATGAAATTTAGAATAGATTTTTTGGTGAGGAAGGCTTCCTATGAAGAAGGAGATCTACAAGGAGAGGTTTCAGGTTATGTTATGGTGGGGGTGGGCCGTCCTCTAAGATAATGACTCGACAGAAGTAACGAGCTGGGTGCCCACTGTGTCGTGATCATGTGATCACCTACTGACTTCTTCCGGGTGAGATGTTGTTTAAGAATGTGTGTATTTTTCAATTTTGTGATGTTTGGTAAGACTCAGAGAGAGAGAAAGAGAAAGAAAGTGCTTTTCTATGATTCGTTTGTCAACCATCAGTTGGGCATGACTTCCAGCATATAGGTTGCCCTCATTTAATGTGAGCTAATGCAGTAAAGCTAGAATGAAATGCAGTTGATTTTAAGCCCAAATCAAAATATTGAATTTGATGACACAAAATATGAATAGGAGAGAATATGATCTTTCACTAATGCAATACTGATGAAAGAAAAGAAGAATTCTTTTATAGCACCAAAACACAATTGCTTTGAGACAAATAGAAAGAAGAGAAGATTCTAGGGAGAAATTTTAATGTGAGAACCTTTAGAAAGGAAACAAACATACAAATTTTCACCTAGGAATGAAGAAATGCAAGGAACCCCGAATGGGTCCCACTGGGTGTGCCAAAATGTTTCACCTAATTCTTAGAGCATTTCTTTGAATGTGACGAAATAGATAAGGGTAAAAGGGCTAGGAGGAATACCTGTAAAAGTTGGTTGAAGGTTTTGCGCGTATGACTTCTTGATCCACAGCTAATCGTGAGAGCTTCCTTTTGGCTAGGAGGAACTACCTGAAATGAACAACAAGACCACCAAAAGAGATTAAATAGCATATGACAGTGGACTGCCTAGCGTATGCTAGTTTTGGGAAGTGTGATACTCCCTAGAAGGTTGTCAATCCACTGTTTAAAATAATTCAATGTTAACAATAAATGAAATCCTACTGTAGTTAAAATGATTTAGGTATCTCATTCGACTACAATAAGAAAATTCATTCACAATAGGCTAAGCTATGATTGAATCTAAAGGGTAAGGTCTCTGTCAGAGTACTGGTACTGGTCAGGGTCTAGTTTTGGGCTGTTTTGGGTATTTGGTGGGGAAGTTAGGCTCTATTCTTGGTCTAAGGGTAAAACACAGAGACCGACGTCGGTCTAGTGTAACCGATGACGATTCAGGATGGACCGGCGATGGTCATGGGTAACCAAAGCAGTGTCAGTACAATCAGTGATAGAAACTTATTAAAATCTTGATGTAAGGACAGATCGAGGCTAAATGGAAATGGAGAGGGTAATGGAAATGTCTATGGAGATCTTAGGTATACTCAGAGGTGTTTAACAATCAGGTATGGGAAATTTAATGGTGTGGGTGAAGGAATGATCAAACTTGCATGAAGGTAAATGATGGGAGAATGGGAGTACAAGTAGTAAAGCGATAATAGGATAACAGAGCTTACTAAAATGAAAATAGATGAATATTGGTTAACAAAATACTTACTATTGTATAAGCTTGATGGATGGATGGCAATGGTAGTTGATCAGATGGATGGAGTTTGATATGGTGATGGCACTTCCCCAGATGATCCGTGAATTCAAATGGCTCTATGATCGCTTATGATGTTGGCTTTGGATGTTTGGATGCATATGCGATTGTTGGTTATGCTTGCATGCAGCTCTGGTTTCATCTCTCTTCTCTTTGAATGTGCCCACCTCGAAATAAGGTTGTTTTGGGGAATAAATGGTAACCAATGATGGTTTCGGGTTGGCCAAATGGTTTAGGGTGATCGACGTTCGGTTAGGGCGGGATTTTCTAGGTTTATTAAAATGGGCAGATCCGTTTGATTTCTTGGATCCATTTAATTTCTTTTTGTAGATTAAAATGAAAGCTTCCTTTCTAATGGGCGGGAATGTGGTTAGAGGGAATGTAGGCTTTGATTTTTAGGGTTTAGGTAGGTTTTAGTTAGTTATGACAACATACTAAGAATATATTTGGGGTGAGGTGGCTAGGTGAGGTGTATAGGTGAGGTGGTGGTGTGGGAATTATCTCAATTAGGATATTTAAATAATAAATATTATGAGATCATGAATTAATGTAATTAAATTAATATTAGAGTGGGATGAAAGGGGTCATGGTTATGTGAGTGTGTTCAAGGTGATTATTTTATGCGGGACAAGGGGAGTGTGACCCAATTTTTGTGTCTACATCGTTGTTGAATAAATTCTAATTTGTTTGGCATTTTGTCATTCATCTTGGTAGTCATCTACTTTCTAATCCCAAGCCTTTCAAATCTTCCAATCTTGTCATTTTGCACACCTACAACTTTAGATCCCAAATTCATCATATCCGATCCGCTTAATCGAAACCGATTGACCATGTCAATAAATTATTTTCATTGTTTTTCTTGCATCCTTTTTGTTCTTATCGAGATCCAGTCTTCTCATAAAATCCCAACATCATCCCATTCAAATCAGCTCCATGTAAGGCTTCAGAAGTCTTTCAGTCTACTTTTCGCATTTTATTTCCACATTGTCCCATTTTCCATCGATCGTGACCTACAATCTTGGGTCACCATTGACCCACCCAAGTTTGATTTGGTTTGCATTTACTTAGATTAGATCTACATTTTACTTTATCTATTGCATTTTAGCTTTCTATTTTATCTTAGATTTTGTTGCATCATATCAAATCCATCATTACTTTATTTATCCTTTATCAAAAAGTGGGTTGACATCCATCCTAGGAATTTTTCACTTCTTAGGACTGACGTTTTCAAGAAACCCACTCATCTATCTACTAATCCTTTTCTATTGAGTTCCTCTTTGTTTTGCAGGTAATCAAGCTTGCTGCAAGGAGGGTCTCTCTTTTGCACTCGTATTCATTGTCATCTCATCTAGAGGTACCTTAAACCCTCTCATATTGGAGTTGCTTATTTTCTTGTTACCATTTCACTAATCTAAAACAATAACGATAATATCAGTTTAACATTATGGCACGCCAGTGGGACCACCCTTCTTTGGTGAGTTCTTTTATTGATTTTCATTTTCATTTCCATCTTCCATTTTTCTCTTTCTACTAACCTTGCAGCTAGGAGATTTGCTTTTCTTACTCACTTGGTGGAGTTCTTGCTTGGATCAACAACGCATTTTCTTGCTTAAAAATAAAAATAAAAAGGAAAATAACGTTATCCAAGTATTCCTCATTTTTCCATATTTTCTCCTTTTGCATCATATTTCTTTTCTTGTCTGCTTTCCTTCATCAAATTTCACATTTCAATTTTGGGATCTAAAAAGAACCTCCTCATCTTGCTTGATAATATAGTATAATTAGGAGGTTAATACTTTGCATTCACATCTTCCACACACATCAAAAATACACACATCAAAACTACACATCTTAAACATCTTTCTCCAGGTGGAACTATTGGGATTTCATCACCCAATAGGAAATTTGTCACAGTGTTTTGGCCACGTTAGAAATTTTTTGACTATCAGTATATTGGCTAAGCGTCCAACACCCTTATCATTGGGGTGCATGAAATATGGGGTGGGCCCCAATATCGGGCCTCATATCGATAGTCATCATAGATTTAAGTCTCACGTACCTTCGGGTATATCAAGGATAGCAACAAAACTACCTAAAACCATCCATAGTTTGGCCATTTCTTAGGTTCCTCTTTGAGCCCATTTTCTCTTTTTTTCTCACATTTTTCTAATAATCAAGATAACTAAAACTTTGTTGTGTGATTTGTTTGAACTAATTAATAATCAACATAGTTTTATTTTATTGTTTGTTTCATGCCCGTTATTACACGTTCTCAAGCAAGAAAAATGGAACAAAACATGACATCCAACAACATTCCCACTTCTACTATTATTTCCCAACAAACTTTAGCCCTTTCTATCATTACTTCCACCCCTTTGGTCACCTCTTCTACTGGTTACTCAACCTATGGTTTCCATTCCCCCTCTTCAATATTCTCAAGCTATCCAATCTAACACTCATGTCGAAACCAACCCCTTCCTTTATCACCACTCGGTCCCATCTAGACCGGCTACTCCCCCATCCACCACTTCTATGGGGATTTTGGACCTCCTACCATTCCTCATGGATGTATGGAATTCCAAGAGCTTATGGATTCCAAACTCATTGCCTTACATGACTATCTCCTTTGTAAATCTACCAACCTCCCTATTGAGGGGACCCCTCTTCAATAAATCTATTAATCTCATTCTCACCCCAAGTCTACCCAAGTCCTTACATCACAACTCATTATTTTCTTCCCAAGATACATGAATGAACTTTCATTGCACAATGCAAGATTGGCCCTCACCAATCTTCTTCTATGATCCCCAAATCCATTAATCCACTCAATTGGTGGATCCCATTCGATTAAACTAAAATGTAATATCCTAATGTAATCTAATGCTATGCAAAGTTGTAAATAAAAGCTAAATAAATGAATGAAATGACTCAAGTAACTAAGTAAATAAGAATGTAAAATCCTAATATGCAAGAGAGGGTTAAGGAGTTCTTATTTGATTCGATGAAAGGTGTGGGATTGTTTCGCACTATAGACCGAGTGAACATGAGGAGGATACGACTACATAGAAGCCTGAGAAATCACATATCTGAGTTATCTAACCGGATTGGGGCACCTAGAAAGGGATAGGGGCTCCTGTGGATACCCTAGTTTGAGATATGGGTGCCATGGTCAGTGGAAATGGCCTCAAACCCTCCACTAAGGTACCGATGGATGTTTGTATGTATTTTCTTCTTGTCGCACTAAAGTTAGTGGACTGCATTAGATGTTGTTGTAAGACTTACAATAAGGAGTCACTGTAAAACCCCAAACAAAACATCAAAACCCTAAAAAAAGAAATATTTGTATGAAGGGGTCAAACTATCCTCGGTGGCCATAATGGTGTACTTATTAATTGAGCATTGCACTACATCTTATACCTAATGTAGTTCTAGGTGTGTGTGTGTACAAATCATGCCCTAGGTTACTCTTGTGTCGATCGTGCTTTGCGAAGTAGTAAGTAATAACCCAATTTGTCCAACCCTTAATAATGATGAGTAAGTCATGTATATATATGATTCCCTTATTTGAATTTTATCATTAACAACCAAAAGGTCGACCCAAAGTGATGGGTAGTAATTTAGAAAAGATAACAAATGATGTGGCAATTAAATTTTGAGAAAAGGAGGAAAAGGAAATAAGCGCCCAAAGGGGACAGTAACACCTAGGTGCTCGTGTCCCTCATGGGTGATATTTTCAGGATGCTCAAAGGATAAAACAAAAAATACAAAGTTGGGTCACACATGTCTAAATGTTCACAAGTAAAGTGGTCATTCTAGAAAAGTAAATGACAAGAGTATCAAAAGGATAAATCAATGTAAAAGAAAAACTTAATGCCTAGTTTTCTTAATTAGGAATCATGCATATAATAACATACTTAGAGGTATGATGTAAAGTTAGTAAGTGTATGATTTTGTGTCTACAATAAACAAACTCTTTTTAAAGTATCTCCAAGAGAAATATATTGGCGGGGGTGTTACTAAGTTATTCTAATATGTCATATCCCTTATATGGACATTAGTTTTAGTCATAAGAGCATACGCTAGGGATGCGCAAAGGTGGATTTCCCTCATTAGGTTACTTAGTATGTCTTGTGATCACCACATTAAGCGTAGGACTTAATGGGGCAAAATAATAGCATGTTGGGTGGTCAATAGTAATAGGATTGGCCTTAGATTGTATATCAAGATAAACATGAGCCACATCAACCATATAACACTTGAGATTAACATAAGGAACTTCATTCATGTGTGGAGTATGGGTGTGGACCTAGCTAGAGGGATAATAACCCATACTACCATGTGAATGTGGATCCTTAGCTTTAAAACAAATATCATATAATTTGGAAGGTAGTGACGTGGCGATATATAAGATGAATATGATAATAACAATAAGGAACATAAATTCCAAGGCCACAAAGGGTTAAAATACAATGTTTAATTTAAGAATCGAGTTCACCAAATGTTTTCACCCTTTTTAGATTCAATTAATATTTACACCTATAACAAAAAAGGAATGAAATAAAAGCTACATGGGGTTATTCTAATTAATTAAATTCCAACATTAAACATTTAATATCATAACAACACATTAATACTTACAAAAAATGTACATGATACAATACAAGCTCACAAATACATGGGACCTGAGTGCACTTAACTAATTCTAGATGATTATGGACTAATCTGCAGGTGATTTGGATTATGAAATAAAGAGATTTGGACCTAATAGTGTCTCATAACTAGATTGTGACTTGACAATGCTGCGGGAAGGACCATACAATAGGTGCGGGAACATCCATACGGTCTCGACCACACGCTCAAAACTATGATCTATAACTTTACTGGGTTTTTCACTTGTTTTAATATCTTCATTTCTCTCTATTGATCACTTTTGGTCATGTTGTGGGGGTCTCTAAATGCTCTACTCAATATTTCAAACCCTAAACATTAGTTGGGTTATGGGCACCTGTAAGCTAGGAAAAATACACTACTAACAAGGAAGTAAAATACCAATAATCATACCTCCTCCTTTGCGTTTCGTAGAAAACCTCAGAATGGGCTAGGAAACTTGGATTGAGCCCTGATTTTGTGATATGTAGGTGCTTTTCTTCAAGACGGAGCAAGACCTTCCTGCAACAACGATCTTCTTACTTTTCACTAGATGGGAAAAAGGATTATGAGGCTATTTTGGCATTAGGACGAAGCAAAAAGGATGTTCTTTGCTCAAAGGATGCAAGAACTTAGATATGGCATGAAAGCTTATTCTTCGTGTGTTTAGATGGGGGTAAGGTTGTATTTATAGCCTGGGGAGTGATTAACTTAGATTAATTTAAGTAATCATGGTTTGAAAATGTGGGCAAGATTAAGTGGGTGGTTTGAAAATGTGGGCAAGATTAGGTGAGTGGTTTGAAAATGTGGGCAAGATTAGATGAGTGGTTTGAAAATGTGTGCAAGATTAGGTGAGTGGGGGCCACGAAAAATGGGTGAGGATTTGAATTATATTTTTAATTCATAAGTGGAGGATTTTAGGTGAGTGGGGACCACGAAGGGTGGGTGAGGATTTGAATTTGAATTTTTAATTCAATAGTGGAAAAACATGGAGAATAATGACATGTGGTGAGGATTGGATTATTTTTTAGATTTTGAAATGGATAATTAATCAAATTATATTTGATTAATTCGAAGTGTATTTTTGTGGGAAATGAGGAAGGGGAATTAATTGATTTAGGATAGATGTGAAATTGGGGTGTCTACATTTGCCCCTCTTTGGAAGGGTACTATGAAAGTAGTGTCCTTTCAAAGAAAGTAGACGGTATGGGGGAAGAATTCAATCTACTTTTTAAAAGGTAGAGCGAATGTTTGTTGGGGAGAATAGAAAGTGGTGAGTGACGGATGTTATAGTATCCTCCAAGACAAAAATGTCATGAGAAGATGTGATTATGGATAGATGTGGTGATGCCCCCTCGAGAGGACTGACGAGAATGGAATATACGACAGAACTCTCGAAAAGAAGGGAAATGGATTCGGCGGAGAAGAGGATGATAATGGAGTGGAAGAGACTAGAATGACCGCACGACGCAAATGGAGAAAGGATTCAATCGACCTTGAATGCTAGGTGTGAGGGTGTGTGGGAAAGAGAAAAGGGAATGGATAGGATTGGGGGTTGATTATGAGAAGAGTAAGGGAGATAGGGGAGGGGAAAAAAAGGAATGAAAGAGGTAGAAATAAGAGAGAGGGATGATAGGGGAAGAAGGGAATGATGAAGGACAAACAAGGCAAAAATAGGAAAATGATAGAGTAGAGGGTGAAGGGATGAAATAAAGAGATGTGAAAAATGAAGGAAGCAACGAGAGATAGTAAAGAGGGATGCGTGGAAGTGAAATAAATGATAGAGCTGAGAAAAGCAGGAAAGCAGGAAAGGATAAATAAGAAGGAGAAAATGAGGTGGGAGTAGGGGTGAAATGGAGGAAAATGGAAAGAGGACGAAAGAAGAAGTAGAACGAGAGAAAAAAAAAAGAAACTATGAGGGCGATGAAAGTGTGAAAAAGAGGAGAGAAAGGAAGAGAAACAGATATAGAATGAACGAAAAGGTAGGGGTGGTAGAGAAAAGGAGAAGTGGTCAGAAGAAACATGAAAATTAGGGGAGAGGAAAGGAAGATAGAACGAATACAAGGAGAAGATTGAAGGAATCGTGTCATTGCGAGGAAGACCAAGGCAAAGAATATGGAATAGACCGTATGGAGATGCATGTGGAGGGTGGTATGATAAAAAGAAAGCAGGCAACGATGAACAACCAGGTTATCGATGGGGAAGTAAGGAGGAAACGTGATGGAAAAAGGGGAAGAAGATGATACAGGGGAAGGGAAATAAGACGAGGGGTGGGAGAGAGAAGAGGATAACAAAGAAAATGATGTAGAAGGAAGGGAATACAGAAGGGGGTAATAAGTGGAAAGGGAACGGTATAAGGAATGTTCAAAGAAGAAAGAGGGGATGAATGACGGTGAGTGGAAAAGATGTGGAGAGGCATGAAATGAGGATACTAGGATGACGAGAAAATAGGAAAAGGATGTATGATGAAGACAGTAAAGATAGTGAAGAGGGCAAAGAGGAGATGGAGAGATGGGTAAGAAGCGACAAGAAAGGGTGGGAGTGAGGGAAAAGAATAGGAGAGAAAAGAGAATGGGGGATAGAAAAGGTAATGCCAATGAAAGGATGTTAGGGAAATCCCTTTTACAATGAGTGGTGGGGAAGGGTGAGAGAAAAAATGAAGAAAAGGAGGAAGTGAATGAGGACTGGAAAGGGTAACGCCAACAAAGGGACGTTAGGGAAAACCCTTTGACAATGAGTGGTGGGCGTAGAGGAGGGAAGGAATGAAAGGAAACTCTAGAAGGTCAAGGAGTGAATGAGGTCATGCGGAATGATGATTGATAATTTTTAGGGAAAACCCATTGACAATTATTAGCACGGGAAGAGAAGATGATGATGAAAGAATGATATAGGAGTGTTAACAATAATGGCAAATGTGTGTGTGGGTAGAAATGTGGGGGAATTTGAGAAGATGAAGTGGAAAGAGTGAAGAAGATGGGAGGGATGAGTTGGGACTAAGTGAAAGTGAGGAGAGGATGCGGGTGATGAGGATGAATGTGGTGAGGATGAAGAACCAAGACATGAAAATAATGGGAAGAAATGGTATGAAGGGTGATGGATCAAGAAGAAGGAAAATGGGGAAAATAATGTGATTGTAGGTGGAAGAGATGAGTTGTATGTTGTAAGAGGATATGTGGAGAAGCTGATAATAGTAGGAGGAAAAAGTGGGTAATAGGAGATACCAGGTGGAAGAAGCGATCAACAAAGTGAGCGAATAATGAGGCGTGGGGAGAAGTTCACGATGACAAGTTAAGTGTAGGGAGTACCACGACATAAGATTGTCATGTGACGGAAGTGGTTAAGTAAGATTGCCATGTGAGTAAAACTGGAGATGACAAATGGTCAAGCGAGAAGTGGTGTTTGCGAGAATCGAAAAGGAGGTGAAAGGATGTGATAATGGGAATGCCGAGAAAAATGAAGGGTGAAGGGTGTGTAGTGATGGGGAAAGATAAGGAGACAGATCATCCTTAAGAGGGACTCTTAAGTGAGATCGCCATGTCGGGTGAGTGGTTAAATAAGATTGCAAGCAGAGGAGGGTGATAGTGGTGGTAAAAAGATGTGATAATGGGGAATGAAGAGGAAATATGGATGGTGAGATTGGAGAGTGATGGGCAAGTGTAAGATGACATGTCATGCTTAAGAGAATCTCTTAAGTAAGATCGTCATCTTCTTTGGAGAGGTTTGTAGGGTCATCCAACCAACGGGGATGATATGCAAAGAGAAAGACAAAATGATATTGGGGATAAGGGTGGAATGGTAGGGTGAAGAAGATGATCGCGATGAGAGGTGGGAGAAATAAGATGGGGAAATATGATGGGATGGGGAAGGCCAGAGGCGAGATCAACCTTAAGTGGAAGTCTTAAGTAAGATTGCCATGCGCTGGAATGGTTAAGTAAGATCGCAAGGCGAGGAAGAAGAAGGATGATGTTAGAGTTGGTGGGAATAGGGTATGACAAAATGGGTGAAGGGGAACCCTCAAGTGAATTTTCCATACTACGAGAGCGTGTAAGTAGGATGACCAGGCATAAGGTGGATTTGGGGAAGGATGAGAAAAGAGTGAGTGAGGTATGCCTAAGTGGTATATGATATGAGATGAGGTGATAATAAGAAAGAAAGGAAACAAAGGAGTGTAACATGAATGGATGAAGGAATATATGTAGTGGAGGGTAGAGAGTGTGAGGGGAATCCTTAATTGGGATGCCCGCGTGGTGAGAGTAATGATGCGAGAATGAGAAGTAGAAGAGGTGGAGTGGGAAGATATGTTTGGTGGTGATGGTTGTTTGATGAGAGGGCAGGTGGTGAAGAAGCTTCTACAGTGGGAAGATCTTAGGGAGAGGGTAAACCTCCACTGAGGATTCCATATAGAAGGGGTTAGTAAGTAAGATTGTCAAGCGGGAAGCAAAAGTGTGAAAGGAAAGAATACCAATGGGTGAGAGGGGACAGGAATGGTGAGAAGGGTAATATGGGTATAAGCGGCGGAGGAGTAAAAATGAGGAGTGAGAATGAATGGATCAAATACATGGTGATCATGGTGGGGGAGAAGGAGCTGCTGGATAGTGAATGCTACTTGAGAAAGATCATCAAGTAGGATTCGCAAACTACAACGGTGATCAAGTAGGATTCATAAACTGGAGAATGCATTAGTATGGGTGAATGGATGGGGTGTAAAGTAAGATGTTGATCATGCAGGAAGATACTCACGTGACGAAAAGCATCTTAGTTTTAATATAGCACATAACAGGATGCATCGTGATATAAAAGATCAGGATGACTAGACTGTAATATGCGTGATAGCATAGACAGGGGCCATCAAAAAGTTTTGATGCCCCGGTACGATATGCAAATGGAAGAGAGCATAGACAGAGGCCATCAAGAAAGTATGATGCCCCAGTACGACATGCAATCAGATAACATAAGAATATTACAGAGAACACCGGGATACATAAAATCAAGATACCCTGTAATATATCAAGATACAAGAAATCAATTAATAATTTATAACTAATAATGCAACACAAGAACCAATAAACATATCCCTAACGTGTTCCACAGTGAGGATTGATCGGATGTGCCCCCAAGCAGGGGTACGAGGACATAGTAAAGCATTGGGTCATTGTCCTCAAACAAGGAAACAATGAGAGCTAGATTTGCCCCAAGCGAGGATTCACGCGAGGAGAAGTGGTTTGAATTTGGTAGTCATAAGGTGATTGGATCATTCGTTGGGGATAATAGTTCAAAGGTTAAATTGTGTTGGTTATTTGAGAGTTTTTTTTTTTTTTTTGTAGCGATTTTATGGATTTTTTAATTTTAATTTTTGTTTAATATATATATACAGATTTTCTAATGTTTTTTAGATTTTTGACGATTTTCAAATGTTTTTGATTTTTTTGACGATTTTCAAATGTTTTTATTTTTATTTTTTGACGATTTTCAAATGTTTTTGGATTTTTGACGATTCTGTGTAATGTTTTTAGGTTTTTGATGAGTGTTTCTAATGTTTTTGGATTTTTGACGAGTTCTAATTTTTTTGTTGGATTTTGGACGATGGTTTCTAATGTTTTTGTTGGATTTTGGATGATTGTTTCTAATGTTTTTGGGTTTTTGGATTTTACATTGTTTTTGGATTTTTGACGATTTTCAAATGTTTTTGGATTTTAGATTTTACATTGTTTTTGGATTTTTGACGATTTTCAAATGTTTTTAGATTTTTACATTGTGATTGGCAATTTATGGACCAGAGTGTAGACTTATTTTTGAGAGGCGATAAACATGGATATTATCCATATGTACCATGTTCCGTGTTGTAACTTATGCTCAGAATAACACAAATTCTCTTTCCATTGGTAGGATATGGTGGTGATGATATGATGAAAAGAATTCCAGCTCCATTCTTGACTCCACACAACTAGTAAGATGTGTGGGCTCATCACCGAGAATCAAGAAGGACGTAAGAGGTAGATAATGAATATAGAGACAAATGCTAACAACAATCCCTTTGGGAAATTGTGACTCCATTCTTCATAACGGTACTGAACCAGTTTCAAAAATGGCTTTCACTTTATGAGTCACATGCTAGACTTAGACAGTTATGTGGCCTACTGATTGGTAAATATGAGGTTAAGGGATAGTTCTCTCTTCACTTAGGCATCTAAATTACGTGTTTGGGGATTCTATAATTTGTAAGCATTGTAAGATTTTGTATTTTTGAAATGACTCCCTATGCCTTGCCCCATGCTACTAGTGAGAAGCAAGGGCTCATCACCAAAGGCAAAATATAGGCGAGTGAATTTCCTTTTTGTCTTTTTTTTTTTTTTTTATTTTTTTTCTTGAATATTTTGCAATGTTTTTATGCTTGTATGAGAATGACCCTCTACGCTTTGCCCCATGCCACTTGTAAGAGGCAAGGGTTTATCACCAAAGACAAGACGTAGACGAGTAAGGGCACCTTCCTCCATTCCCAATCTCACACTACCAGTAAGAAGTGTGGGCTCAACACCAAAGACTATGAAGGACGAAAGATGTGACAATGAATTATTCATAAGTTATTGAATTGATGGATTTTTTTACAATAGTGCTTTGTATTTGGGAAGAAGCGTCACCCCCAATCTCGGCCCCCACGACTAGTAGGACGCGAGGTTCAACACCGAAGACCGAGATAGACGACCAAAGCGAATCGGGTAACGAAGTTTAGAGCTTTGTTATGAAAGAGAGAATGTATTTGAAGGGAATATATTACCATTAGTAAGCTTCTAGGTATGACCATAGATGAAAGCAACTGAAAATGGAAGAAGTATGACGCTCACAAACTTAATAGGATTTATATTAGCACTTGTCTCATGATGATAAATATGAAAATCTGATTTTGATAAAGAAAATATTTGCCAATGGAAATGAAGAAATTTAAATTATTCAGAAATAAGCAAGACAAAAGGAACAATGTACACGTTGTTGTTTCCTAGAATAGAGAGTGCTTTCAAGAATAGAATTTCTTTAAATGAACTGCATTCATTGGTTCATCAAGATCTTGACCATCTGCAGTGGCCAATTTATAGGCTCCAAACCCAAAACTATCTATGATTTCGTTGGGCTCAAATTTGTCTTGTTTGTCTCGTTCTTTGGGTGTGTTCTTTCGATTTTCTTTGAGAATGAAATGATTGACCTTAAATTTTCTAGGTTTGAAGTTTTTATGGTAGCTATGCCAGTAGCCGATTTTGATATAATTGAAGATGATCTAGGGCATTAATTTGTTTTTCATCAAGAAGCTCGAGTTTCATTAAGGCATGTATTTGTTAATAATAATCTTTATTGATTACATCTTTGAAGGATATTATGAAGGATGAAAATTCAACCTTGACATATAAAATAGCTTCCCAACCATAAATAAAGTAGAAGGGAGTGGCTCCAATAGGTGTGTGATAAGATGTGCGGTAAGCCCAAAGAGTGGGATAGATTTGGTTAAGCCAATAGCTTCCATGTGTGTTGACAATGATGGTTTGTGTTATTTAGTTTTTTGCTTCTATTTGTCCATTAATTGATTGTTTTGAGGATAGATTCACAATTAAAGATGGAAAAGGTTGTGTAAAGATATTCCTAGGTATAATTACCTCATAGAATGGATGCACGTAGAAGTCTTGACAGGTGAGACTAATTAGTGATGAGATGCCTGCAAGATCAATAGTTGAAAGCATGATGGACATGACGGGTTGCATTGTCGCAAGTGTCCAAACTCGATGTGGTTGTGTTTCGACAAAAAAGGCTAGAGATGTTAGGCATAAGAGCCAATATTGGAAGAATAGAATCAAACTTAATGGTACCTGTTGATGGAACCTCGTCTGTAGTGTCTATAGTAATATCAAGGTTTGAAAGGGAGTCTTGAAACGAGATCAAGGTCTCGTTAGATGTTGGAAGAATGTTGTCACCCAAAACAGGTTCAATATATGTTTGGGCTGAAAGAGTGTCTTGAAATAAGTTCAAGTGCTCAGTAGATGTTGGAAGAATATTGTTGTCTCAAAACAGTTCAATGTATGTTTGGGTTGAAAGAGAGTCTCGAAATAAGTTCAAGTGTTCATAGATGTTGGAAGAATATTGTTGTCCAAAACAGGTTCAATGTATGTTTGGGTTGAAAGAGAGTCTCGAAATAAGTTCAAGTGCTCAGTAGATGTTAGAATAATGTTGTTGTCAAAACAGTTCAATGTATGTTTGAACTAATGGAAGGAAATTTGAAGAAGATATGGATTGGTTTGGAATTAGAGAGTCTCTTGTTGTTGTCATGATATCGTGGAATTTCAAAGTATATATAGGAGTTTCGATAGTAGTCAACTCTTCATGGAAAGTTGTGGTATTGGATGTGTCGTTGGTTGTAAGAGCATTGTCATCAAGTTCTACAGAGATGACATCATCGTCAATTAAGTCTTGGACGTAATTCTTAAAACGCACACATTTATCTGTGTGATGGCCATCAATGCGATGAAAGTCACAGTATGTGTTAGGTTTGTACCAACATGGCTTAGCTTCCCCTTTGACAAAGGGTTTTGTAATTGGATATCTTATCAGTTTAGCCTCTTTTAGTTGATGAAAAACACTAGAGAGACTTTCTCCAAGGGGGGTAAACTGACGTTGGATTTTACATGAACTGATTTCTTCGTGAGGTTGTATGATCAACTTTTTGGGTGATCGCTCACTGATTTGGGTAGCCATATGAGAGAGTTGTGTTGTCATCTTATTAATTTGTTCTAATAGCTCATTGTGTGATGTTTTTCGTGAATTCATCATGTTTGAAAGAGAGGGAGAACGAAGAAAGGTGCGATGAAGAAATCAACCTATTGATTGTGATCTTTGTTTTGGCTCAATCAAGTTTTAACAAGTAAGGCTATAAGGAGAAAGCTTAAAAAAAGCTACTCGGGATAAATATGTGATAGCTTAAATAAGCTATAATGAAAATGGTTTAGATTTGGCTTAAACAAGCTCTGAATTGTTGACGTGGAGAGTAACTTGAGATAGGTTAATCGTGATATGGTTGTGATATAACTCAAAATGAGTTATGAAAGGATTTGTGTTGGCTGTGATTTGGATAAACACGATGGTGGACAGAATAATGAGTGAACTCAAACAAGTCACCCAATATTAGTTTGATATAGCTGGAAACAAGCTATGAAGGATGTTTTGACGATTGACGATTGACGATATGGGGAGTGAATGCTAGTCACTCAATATCAGTTGGATATAGCTGAAGATAAGCTATGGCTAGATGTATTGTTAGCTGAAGCAAGCTAATGAAATTGGTGTGATGTTTTGGTCTGTGTGGTTGGATTGTTTGGATGTTTTCGCTTGGTATTGAATTGGTCGAGAAATGATTTTTTTGTGGAACACAACTAGGGTTTAAACTTTTATAATGAACACATTGATATCAACCAAGTTTTATGATAAAACAATGCTAAACTATTTTGTTTTCAAACAGCAAGCAATCATGTGGATTCAATTGTTTTGGCTTATGAGGTAACTTCTTCAAGAATGATCATTGTTTCATGCAATCATACAAGTATGCTGTGAAATGGTGGATGCAGGATCTTATTACTCCAAGAAGATGCATCCTCTGATATACCCTAGTCCTGATATACCTAATTCTATATGGGGACAAGGTGAGTGTACGGGAACCCTTAGAGCACTGGAGGAGACTCACCAATTCTTACTTACCTGTTTCGGAGTGAATCACCACGTCCAAAATAGGTTTTATGAAAAGGTGGAAGGTGATGGAGGGATGAATGTGTATGGTGTCCTTATAACTCCCTGAAGATTTATAGGGACGATGCCTAGGCTTCGTTGTTACTGACTATTTAGGCGTGACTCGCATGCGCTTCACACGACAACATTACCTATAAGTGAAGAGCGTGCGAGGTAAATACCGAACGCTATGATGAGACTAGGTCTCAAAGTGCAATGCAGATGCAAATGTTGTTGGTGCGTGGTAGTCAAGTCCACGTCACCGGTGTAGCTTTGGTGGTGATGAAATCCACCTCGTCTACGTGCAAAAACAATATGATAAAGTGATTAAACACATGGTTCTTTCCAACTTGAAATAAATCACTAATAGAAATAATTACGTACCTGAGCGTACTTTTTTTTTTTTGGTTTCAGCAATTGTCTTTGAATGGTGGTATTTTTGCGGGATTTTTGTTGTTTTTGTTTTGTTTTTGTTTTTGACAATATTCCAATAGCAACGTGGTTCTACAGAAAACAAATTAGTAGTTATCCTGCAAATGAAATGTTAGAAAAGTGATCGTGGTTGTTTTTGATTTGCCAGATCGCTCAAAGGCGCAGGAAAAGAGCATACACAACCAACGACCAAACAAATATTAAGAATATGACAAAGGAAAATAATTATTAAAATGACAGTTGGAAAACAAAGCTAGAGGATCCTGCAATGTTAGAACAAGAAACTAAAAAATTGTGACCGTTTCTGATTTTCCAGATCGCTCGAAGGCGCAAGAAAAGAGCATACGCGGATACAATTGGAATAGTTTTTTTTTAAATGTTAATAATTATTGCAATTAATCATGATTGTGAAATAGTGATAATGATTATTTTCATAAAAAAAGAAAAATGATGAAAGAAGAGGGTGAAAACGTTACTTAGAAGTGTTGTCGTGGAAAATTGAAATGTAAGGCCAAAAATAAAAATTAAAAAAATTGTTGTGCAAAGCCCAAGTGGCCTCACATTTCTGATTTCCAAGATCACTTTTGAAATGCGACGAAAGAGCATACGTGTGAGGTTGTTACGTGAAATAAAATAAAAATAATAATTTAAAAAAAAAACTATAATTTTTGTTGTTTTTGTTAAAAAGATAGGTGTTAGAAGAAATGAAACCAAAAATTTTCTGTAAGTCTAAATCTAAAAATTATTTTTTCATTGCATATATCTTTTAATACCTTTCCATTAAAAAAATGAAGTCATTCCGAGTTCGGGAGCAAAAGTTATGGCGTCCGGAAGATGGGCTATGGTAGCACTCTGAATGAAAATTTTGAACGTGAGAAAAACGTCCCGGGAGCTTGTTTTTTTTATTTTCTGACTTCTGTACTTTACCTGAGAAGCTAAAATTTTGACAGCAAGGTTAAAAAAGAACAATAAACAGAGATCAGAAAGAGTTATATCACAAAATTATTGATTAAAATAAAAGAAAAAAATGATTAACTTCCTACAAAGCGCTTATTTTAGCAAAAAAATAAATAAATGCATTTTCGGATTGGATGTCCCATGTGAGAAGATGATAAACTAATGGCTAGTTCATGTGTTTCTACAGATGATGAGTAAATAGCAAAATCAAAACTGGGAACTAAACACCAAGCACCGAGGAGATCAAAGACAGGATGAGCTTCAGAGTTTCATTGTTGCGTTATAACTGCAGATACACCACAAGACACCACACAACAAAAACACTACCCAAAGCGTGAAGGTTAACCAAAGAAGACCATAAGGAACAAAAAAGGAAATAATAATGAACAATAATAAACAAAGAACAGATAAAACCACTAATTGGGAAATTAATGGTAACAAATCGAAAGTAACTAAAGGCGTGCCAGAATGTAAGCTAGGAAAAATACACTACTAACAAGGAAGTAAAATACCAATAATCATACCTCCTCCTTCGCGTTCCGTAGCAAACCTCGGAATGGGCTAGGAAACTTGGATTGAGCCCTGATTTTGTGATATGTAGGTGCTTTTCTTCAAGACGGAGCAAGACCTTCCTGCAACAACGATCTTCTTACTTTGCACTAGATGGGAAAAAGGATTATGAGGCTATTTTGGCATTAGGATGAGGCAAAAGGATGTTCTTTGCTCAAAGGATGCAAGAACTTAGATATGGCATGAAATCTTATTCTCCGTGTGTTTAGAGGGGGGTAAGGTTGTATTTATAGCCTGGGGGAGTGATTAACTTAGATTAATTTAAGTAATCATGGTTTGAAAATGTGGGCAAGATTAAGTGGGTGGTTTGAAAATGTGGGCAAGATTAGGTGAGTGGTTTGAAAATGTGGGCAAGATTAGATGAGTGGTTTGAAAATGTGTGCAAGATTAGGTGAGTGGGGGCCACGAAGAATGGGTGAGGATTTGAATTATATTTTTAATTCATAAGTGGAGGATTTTAGGTGAGTGGGGACCACGAAGGGTGGGTGAGGATTTGAATTTGAATTTTTAATTCAATAGTGGAAAAACATGGAGAATAATGACATGTGGTGAGGATTGGATTATTTTTTAGATTTTGAAATGGATAATTAATCAAATTATATTTGATTAATTCGAAGTGTATTTTTGTGGGAAATGAGGAAGGGGAATTAATTGATTTAGGATAGATGTGAAATTGGGGTGTCTACACACCCCATGCATCACCGAGGTTGGAATTACTCCAAAGAGGCCTCAAACCACACATCGTTCTTCACCTAACATGGTTGTAGTGCAATCATATTTGACATCATTCCTTTAAAAAATCTTGGCTCGAGTATCTCTTGTAAATCTCCTTGAGTGAGTGAATTTAAGTGCTTGCAGAAATGTGGGAAGCAAATCCCTAGACCTAGTGGGAAGCTTCAAACTTGTAGATGGTGTTGTCATAGTGAATGTGCAGAGGTATTTGCAAAGTATGGGTAGATTTGGGTTCCTTATGTGCTATATTTTGCAATGATTCCATAAGAGTGTTAGGTACAAAATGAGGCAAGATTCACTTGCTTAAATAAGCTTTCAAAATGGATTTAAGTTCAGAGGCCAAGCGAGAAGGAGTAAATTACCCAAAGAATAATTTGTAACTAAAATTTCGGGATCAAAGTGTAGACACTCATTTTGGTAATTCATGTCTTGTAACAACACAAATTGTACAACACTTTTGCATTAACCCACACTCGCTCAAATTCCCTAATTGTGCTATCCCTAGCTATATCTCATTCATTCTTGCTTGCACACACAACCTATTTGTTCACATAACGTTATATTAATTCATCAAATCAGGTTATACCCTCACACATTACAATCCTAATTTTCAAATCACTTGCACATGTATTTGGGACCGTAGTGCCTAAAAAGGGCCATAACATCCATACACTATGGGTTGACCAAGCCACTTTGGTCCCTTCCCTCCAACGGTACTTTTCTTAATTTGAACTTCTTTGGTACACTTTTAGTCGGCTTTATCCGAGTTTTCGGATCCAAAACACATATGTAAGCTACTTAACACCTAACATTGAATATACTAAGAGAAATCACAAACAAAGCTACTCCAAGACTCCCTTGAGCTTCATATACTCTGCATACTCATTATTATGACAATCATCTATTTATATTTGCAAGCAAAAAAGAAACATTATCAAAGTCAAGTCAAGTTATGGCATATGATCAAGTAAAATTGCATTATTGTAAGGTCATGGTTATTCATTTGGTTGCATAAATTCTACATATCACATGATAGGAAAGAATGACTAGTGGTTTTAGCCCTCTTGAGTATTGGCAATGTTCGTAGTGCACAGGGGTGCCCATAACCCAACTATTGTTTGTTTTATAGGATTCCCCCACCATCTAGGGTTTTAAATATTCAATCGGTTACACAATGATCATCGCACAATGTCAAAGTTCCAAATTGCAAACAAGAATAAATCAAAAAGTAATGCACAAACCTAGAAATTTTTAGAAGTTGAAAGTGCAGAGGGATGAAACCGTAGAGAAAGAGCCATACTGTACCCCGATATGGTCTAATTTTGACACTATGGTCTAGGCATATTTTCAAGGCACAATTTGAGAGATGAAGCTTTATCAGACCATTTCCAACCCTTTCTAGTCATAAAATTGACCTAGATCAGTATAAAAGAAATAATATTATCCAAGCCACTCTCTATCTCCTATTGTTAGTACTTTGTTTCATTATTTATCGTTATTTATATGTGTTCATGTATTATCCATGATATTGCTACAATTAGCTTTGGAAAGTAATTGATTAGGATAATCTACCATCAATTACTACCCCTATAAATTTAACCATTTAAGTAAAATCATAAAGTGAGAAAGGGAAAAATCGTACACTAGGGTCAGGAACGTATGGATGTTCCCACCCCTATTGTAGTTTTTTACCCTAAATAGACAATCTGAAGTGTGAAGTTTGGAAGTTGACAAGTGGAGTTTCTAAATGGATTTCATGCATTCAATTCTCAAAAACTATTGACAAATGAGTGTGTATAATCAAGAAAGTTACACAAGAGACCTAGAGATGTACCAGATGAGAATGGGTAAAGTGCACTTGTTTGAGTAAAAAAGTAATGTAAATACTAGTTTATTTAACAAAAATAGTAATTTAATGTTAAACCCTAATTTTAGAGTCATGTATAATATATAAATGCTAAAGTATACATTTGACACAAGTAAATAAGCTAATAAACATGAAACCCTAAGTGCAAGAGAGAGAGTAAAGGACTTAGTTGATTTCACACTTTTCCTATAACTAATAACTGGATTAGAAAAGCGATGAATAGGAAGGTGACCATCCCAAATGTGCATTGTAAATTCTAGAGTTGTCGGATGAGGCTATAATAGGGCTCACGGAATGGGTTAGGGTGTTAGAGTCTACTACTTTGGGCTCCCATGACTCTGTGTAGGTGGCCGGAACATGATTTTTTTAGTGTCTTACAAGTATCGTTGATAATCATTATTGGTCACATGTATGTCGCATAATATGATTGTTGTGTGGTGCACACTGTAACCTATAAAACTTAGCTTTACCTATAAAACCCACAATACTACATCAAATCCAAAAAAAAGAAAGATTTAATATGGGGTGTCGATTAACCCCGTGAGTCACCTAACCGAGTGAACTTTGACAAGCGTTGCACTACATCTCGAGACTCCATGTAGTTTTTGTGAGTATGTAATATAATCATGCCCTAGGATGACCCTATGCAAGCGTACATGATAGCAGGTAGTAGCTAGTTGTACCAATGTATATAGATGTGTGGATGGAAAAATGAACTTCCCCTTCTTATGTAGTGTATGCGAGAAAATGCAACCCCTTGTCCCTTAAATGGATGTTAGATGGATTCCTTTAACACTCTTAGATGCTGACCTTAGGTGGTGATAATAGATTATTAGAGCTTGGTCCTTTATTTTGGTCACATAGCTTTGTATTTATATGATTCCCTTGGTTAAATTTCATAATTGACAATTGGAAGGCCGACCCATAAGAAAATAAGATGCCCAAAAGATAAAAGAGACCTAAAAGAAGTGAGTAAGATAGAAAAGGGTCAAGGCGCCCCGGAAGGGACGAGGGCACTTGGGCATTGGCATGCTTCGGCCACTTTGGTGTCTGAAGTCATAAAATATAAACAAGTGAAGCTCAGACTAGGTTATAGGGTGTAAAATACCAAAAATAAGACAATAAACAAAGCAAAGAGGCCAAAGATAGTTGTTAATTACTAGTTTTCTCGCTTAGGAATCATATGAATGTAAGTATAATTTTAGGACCTAGAAATGTACCCAAGTGTGTGATTTTGTGTCTACATTTTCCCCACTTTATGTTGTTGAGTGAATAATCAATAACATAAAGTAGATAAGATATGTGTACTTGATAACCATGTAGAATGTGATGGCGATAACGTGTCGAAGAGACAAGTGAAAGCGTGAAGTGATAAAAATGAAGCATGGAAGCTAAGAAAGAGGAAGTGACCCTAGGGGTGAAGTGTATTGTGTTGTACCATGTTATACATGTTGTTGTGCTTAATGTAGGGATGTTTCTTGTTGCGTATTTAGGATGGACCTGCAAAATAAGAGAAAAATAGTAGTCAAAGTCGTGTATTATGAAAACTCTATAAAAGTATGTAAATGTGTGTAAAAGTAGTAAAGGAAAGTGTGCACCTAATGACCATGAGTGTAAAAGGATAAAAATGTCCTGAAATTATTGTGTAGAGCGATTTTTTTGGGTAATCTAATGCCAAGAATGAATTTTCAGGTGATCTCATGCCAATAACGATTTTTGTGGGCAATCTCACGCCGAGTGTGAGATTTTGGGAGATCTCACACCACAACGAGAAGAGTGTTGGGGAGAGAGATTTAGTGTTACTCTCCTTCCATGAATTATTCTCAAATTATACACCATTGTAGATGGTGTGATCTGTGTTGTCTCGAGCTATCTTGTATTAGTTACTGTATTTGTTCCATGTAGAAATGGAGAAAGAATGCATTCTACTACTTTGGAGGACTATACATCTTGTGAAAATTGATCTATAATATGTTGAAAACTATGTTTATATGAGAAAGTATTTGTATTTTCCCCAGGGAATAGGCACCTAGGAGAGGTCAGGATCACCCATGCACTATTGTTTGTATCTAGGTGCTAGATTTTGTGTTGAACTGAAGAGCCAAGTTAGATTCTCGGGTCGTTTATAAGCTGTAGCCTTTGTTGATTCTATAATGTGCATATGTGATATGTAGCTCGATTTTTGTGAGGGTGATTGATTCACACAATGTATGCCCCCTCGTTTGGGGTGCATGTGGCGTCGTTAGGAGAATGCGGCCTAAAATATTGGATTGATCTTGAACTAAATTGTATCGTCGTCAGGGGGACGGGATGTGCATGGTACAAACCAAGGCACATGAAAAAAATGACTAGATACATGTGTTAATATAAAAGGAAGCAAGTATGTCATAGAAACCCATTGAAACAAGTAAATGTGCATACAAAAGAGACCACAAAAATCGTGTTTAAGACATGGGACAACACTCACAATGTTATAAGACAATTAGGGTTGTAGGAAAAACATACAATATGCATACAAGATAAAGGGCATAGCCCACAAACAATAACATACAAGTAGACATCAATCTAAAACAATTTCAAGAAAAGTGTCAAATAACCATCTTGTGCAAATAGTTCCTAAAAAGAAAATGTTACACATGAAGCACCCTTTAGCATGTTAGAAAGATAAAGAGTATGTCAAGGCTTGTATAGATCAATGGAAAATAGTGTGCTAGAAAAAATAGGAAGTAGTAACTAATGAAACAATAGCACCGTAATATGTGAGAATAGTAAGTGTAGATGCCCCTAGGAGCCTCAGTGGGACTGGTAAGAGTGCGATTCTAAGCATCATTGTTACGTGTAAATATTTATATGAAGCCTACATTCACAACTAAAAACCAAGTGAATGCACATGTATATATAGAAAATATATTGACATACTCAGTATTCGTCTAACATTAGAAACAAAGTGTGCATGTAAGTATAAGCAAACAAAAATAAGTGTAACTAAGATATGCAATATGATGTGAGTGTGAATGGAATGGAATGTAAAGTAAATGTGATATGAGCAAAGCATGCCCCAACGAATGTGTATGAGCATGAGAAGAGGTTCATTTATAAAATACCCCTCAAAGAGTAAAGAATGAACCATAGAACAAGAGTGTGGCATTGAGAAATGGTTTAAAAATAGACATTACAAAGATAGATCATGAAGCGCAGAGCATAAAGAGTGAATGTGGTGAGGTTAATTTCAGATTTAGACCCTCAACAATCGAGTATGAACCATTGAACTAGAGTGCGTCATAGGGCTCGAGAAGAGGGGTTCCTCTTCTATCTAGCCTCTTCCCCTATCTCTTATATTCTAGAATTGGGGCCCCCATCTATCTAGAAATCAAGATCGTGCCCCCTTTACTCTCTATATAGATTGGGTCCCCCTTCTCTCTCTACCCCTTTCTATCTATATATAAAGAACCTATATCGGTTTTGATCCTAGCCCACCATCGCCTTCTCTATATATAGACCTAAGTTGACCGGGTAAGAGATATGGTATCCACCCCAACCTATATAGTATCGAGAAGCGCAGAGCATGAAATGTTCGAGTGTGTGAGGTTTATGGATGTAGTATGCCCTCAACATTCAAGTGTGAACCTTAACACAAGAGTGTGTCATAGGGTTGTGATGATACAAGATGTGTATCAAGTTGTGTGAGATCTCCTAGAAATAGGAATTTTGAAGCACAGAGTGTAAGAGTAGAAATGGTAGACATCTGATGATGCTAGAAGGGGGAGAGTAGGAATGATACACCCCAAGTGTGTCAGAGATGGAGGTATATGGTGGTTCTTGAAATGTTTCTTGGCCATCAATTTAAGGTGTAGTTTGCTTGATGAAAGTGATTGGATGTTGAAGTGGAGGTTGTGAAGGGATCTTGAATGGCAGAAGTGAAAAGAGGCCATCTAGAATTTTTTGGTCTTTCTTAGTGAGTGGTTTCTTATCCGGTAATGTTGTAGAACACTCAATAGGATAAATTTTGGACTGATTTTAAGAGTAAGTTGTTGAGGAGTTGGTGATGCGGTAGAAGAATTGAGAGGAGGAGGCATTGGCTGGTTTTGAGAGGAAGTTTCTTAGGTGGCTCTTGACTTACTGTAGAGGGAACATTAGTAACGATGACATGATGCTCATTAGACATAGATGAATCTAGATTTAGGAACCCAATGGGATGTAGCAATTAGAGATGAACATGTAGCAACATTTTGTGTAGTAAATGAAATGAGACCATAATGCTTAAGGTGGTCAATTTGTCGTTTTAGAGCATAACAATCATTGTCATTATGTCCATTGATTCGATGATAATTGCAATATGGGTGACCTTGGTATTTTGTAAGCCAATAAGGAGGATAACAATGAGTAGATGGAAATTTGATCAATTGAGTGAGGAGTTGAGGAAGAATATCATGTTGCTTAGCATTGAGATCAAACTTGAGAGGCACTTTGGGAGTGTTAAGACTCGGAGTTCACCGATATGAGCACATATGGTAGTTAATGAGATGTAGAAGGAGAACTAGCATGAGCTTGAGAAGTATCCTTGAGATGTTGGATTTCATATTTAAGAGATGTAATCATTGTTTCCATAGCTTGAATTTTGTCTTGAAATAAACAATGTAAAGCTTAAATTGACTCTAAGATGGGTTGATTAGATGGAGGATTAGGAGCAATAGAGTCATCAAGATAGACAATCAAAAATGGCATTTACTTGAGTGGGTGACATATTGCGAGGGAGATACATAGTGTCTAGGGTTTTTTGGAGAACAACCTTGCAATTGGGATGCATTTGAAGTAGATCATGCAAAGAAATTTGAGGAATTTTAGGATCCATGAGAGAAGAAAAAGAAGGATCCAAGTGTATTCGAATACGGGTTCACCAAATGATTTAATGTTAAACCCTAATTACGAGTCATGTATGATAAATAAATTCTAAAGTACAAATTTGACACAAGAAAATAACCTAATAAATATGAAACCCTAAGTGTTAGAGAGAGAGTAAAGGACTTAGCTGATTTCACACTTTTCTTGGGGCCTGTGCAGGTTAGAAAATCGATGAACATGAAGGGAATACCATTGTAAATGTGCTTTGTAAATTCTAAATTTTTTAGATGAGGCTAGACTAATGCACCTAGACTCAATCATGGGTGTCTTGGCATTAGAATCTACTATTGTGTGCCCGTGTGGGTAGGTGATCGGAACATGATTTTTTTGGTGTCGCACAAGTATCCCTGATAGTCATTATTGGTCACTTGTATGTTGCAATATGATCATTGTGTGCACATGTAACCTATGAAATAAGTGTTTACTTGCAAAACCCAAAATACCACATCAAATCCAAAAAAAGAAAGATGTAATATGGGGAGTTGGACTAACCTCGGCGGTCACCCGAATGAGTGAATTTACAACCGAGTGTTCCACTACATCTCAGACTCCATGTAGTTCTTGTGAGTGTGTGATAGAATCATGCCCTAGGATGCCCTTGTGAAAGCACACTTGATAGCGAGAAATAGCTAGATGTACCAATGTAGATAGATGTGTGGATGGAAAAATGAACTTCCCCTTCCTATGCAGTGTATGTAGAAAATGCAGTGTCTTTCCCTTGAATGGATGCTAGATGGATGCCTTTGATGCTCTTAGATGCCTTTGGATGCAACCTTAGGTGATGATAATAGATGCTTAGAGCTTGGTCATTTATTTTGGTCACATGGCTTTTTATTTATATGATTCCCTTGGTTGCATTTCAGTAATTGACAATTGGAAGGTCAACCCATAAGAAAATAAGAGACCCAAAAGAAGTGAGTAAGATAGAAAAGGGTCAGGGGCACCCAGAAGGACGAGGGCACCAGGCGCTAGTGTTCGAAGTCACAAAATATAAACAAGTGAAGCTCTAAGTAGGATATAGGGTGTAAAAGACTAGAAAGAAGATGAGAAACAAAGCAAAGATGCCAAAGATAGTTGTTAGTTACTAGTTTTCTTGCTTAGGAATCATATGAATGCCAGTATGCTTTTAGGACCTAGAAATGTACCCAAGTGCGTGATTTTATGTCTACACTAGTAGTGTTAAAGATTATAATTAGTAAATTTGAATGTCTACATTAGTAAATGACTGATGAGGTGTCTTTTATCACCTTTTGTGGGGTTTCATATTTTTTATTTGCTTTTTGGGATTATTTGATTTTTAGGATTTATTGTGGTTTTATATTGTTTTATATTTTTATCTTAGATGACCTTAAGTGCAAGATGTGTTTTCTAGTGTCTACACATACTTGCTCAATTTACACCTCGAGTTTCAAAGATGAAGCACTCGTAGATCATTTATATCATATACAATCATGCAAAGCATTACTAGATTAACTTCATGAGTTTGTAATCAACTAAGTGCACCCCTTTCTTATGTTTTGACAATAGTTTCTTGTATTCTATCTCGTAAATTTCTATGATGGTTTATTCTAATTTGGGCATTAATATTTAGTAATTAATTTGAATATATTACATTTTTTTAACACTCAAACTAAAGAGTAGATACGTTAGGACCCCCTTCACCATATACATCTT
Source organism: Taxus wallichiana var. yunnanensis (assembly GCA_018340775.1). Lineage (NCBI taxonomy): Eukaryota > Viridiplantae > Streptophyta > Pinopsida > Cupressales > Taxaceae > Taxus > Taxus wallichiana. The sequence goes on along the minus strand of CM031240.1, from coordinate 154,841,397 downwards.
ATACTTATTTATATAGTCTTGATTCGGTTATATGATTTAAGGTAGTCTTAAGTAGTCTCCTTATTAACCCATTGAAATGGAAAAAATGGTACTTCTTTGTTAGGTATATGTTATTGCACCTCATTTTTAGGCCCTTCACCGCCAACATTGATCTCTTGATCACGAACACAAGGCAATGATCAAATATGAGGAAACTATTACGAAGCCTCGTTACCTCAATCCTAAGGTGAAGTTTGTACATAATCCTCTAAACTTGAATCTCATTCTTTCTCCGCACCACTTCCTAGATATGAAGGTGAGAACATTAGTATAGACCCTCAACCTCTTTCATATTTTTTAAATATAAGTGTGAGAACAACAATTATAACTTGTGTTGCTTTCACAACTTCTTATAACTTGGCATGAGGATATACGCAATATCTAGATCTCTCCCCACTTGATCAAAATTTTATATCCACACATGATAATACTATGAGCACCACTAACCCCTATCCCAAGTCCAAGAACCCCAAGATAATGACATTTTTTCCTCACTATGATCATAAAAAAGAGGGACAAAATGATTAAACCACCATAAGAAATGTTATAAATAATTATTGAAAATAAACTAATAATACTACCCCATATGACATCGACCAAATCCCACTTACCAAAAATTCAAGGAAAACCCTTTAGTAATTATCTTATAATTATGAGGCACAATACAAATGAGAGCACCGCTTTGCAAGAGAAAACCACTAAACTTACCAATAATGACAACATTTATGATAACGGTATTAACATTATCTTTGTCACATGTCCTATCAACTCCACTACTTATGTTTCAAAATACCATGTTCATAGCTCGCAACCACAAAATCTTCTTGGTAGAACACATCTTAATTAACGGTGACATTAAGGTTAAATATGTGTAATCTAGACTTCGATCAATATTTATGATATACATTACATACGTGTCCGAATCCACTCACCTAAATAACTTTGATGGTTATATTGAGATTCTTGTGAAATCTTGTACTAGACATACGCACATGCACCTTTGGATGATCCCCATGGAACACATAATAATATTGCACGAAGTTGGTTGAAGCTGCATAGAGACAACACTATCTTATGATAGCTAGTATCTCACATATCAATACTTTGGCAAAACAATACTAATAAACCAAGACAAAGGTATAATCTATATGGTAGATTTTGATTTTGAATAGGGTAATTTCTTAGATGATATAATTGATGACCCAAGATCCTCTACATAAGTACCCACTTGGCGAGATATTCATATAAGCACTCTTATCAATCATTATATGTAGATCCTTTGTGACATTCATGTTTCTTCTTTTATGGTCTTTACTTTACTCATCACTACTAATTCTTCTAACACCTAATCTTGAATCTACATCTACACATGACCCAATAATTGAACACATTTCATGGGTTCAATTTGATTATTGAGGGAATCATACTTACCTAGAACCCCATCCTCATTCCACTTTTCTCTACAACCAAGGCACATTGCTTTAACATGTTTAGCTTTCTTTATATGTTCAAATATTCAAGCAAATACAAAAACATTTAAATATTCTAAAATAAAAAAACTACAACCTATATGTGACTTGTTTTGTTATTATCTAGATTTAAACATTGATGTTATCATTCTTTAGTAGTGTACTTTTCTACTTCCTTACCACTATACTTTAATGGTATAAATGAATTAGTTACATGATATATCTTTTACATGGAAACATACACTTATGCTTCATGACTTCTTGAGTCTCACATTTGGGGGAAACCCTTCACATTGGGGGCATGCCTAATAAAACATTATTAGGTTATATCTTTACATCCTTGTTCATCGGCGATATAAATTTTGTCTCTTTGGATATCTTGCATTGACTTATATTTTATGACACATCCTTTATATCAAATATTTTATTGTCTTTACACTAGATGACCACATTAATTATTTATATGTACTAACATCACACAATCCATGCTAAGCGTGTGTATTGCTTATACTATATTATGCATTGATGTACTTATTTAATTATTATAAGCCCTAGGATCCTGTATATACTTCATGACTTATTTACTCTATTTATGCCAAAGGTGTTTACCCTGCTGGAAATCCCTCCAGTCTTTGACACGAATAATGAAAATTAAAGTATGAGATTTGATCGTGTACATGTCGTTGATCAAATTAATCTCCATTGATTATATTATATATCCATCTATTAGTATAGTTTGCTAGCTTCTACTACACATTATCATATAAAAAGTGTTTCCTCTATTATTTGCAATCATGTTTTGAGAGGCATCATTCTTGCCCTTCCTCGCTAAAAACAAGTTCATGCCCATTAGCGGCCATCAACATCATTCCATCAATGGCACTAAAACATTACAATTGCTCATGATTATTATCAAATGTAATTAATTATTTATTTAATATAAGATGAATTTTCATTTATCATTTTTATTTTGTCTTCATAAGTAAACCCTAAGAATTTATCAATTATTCACACCCATCAATTATTCATTCAATTTAAGCTATTCTTTTTTTCATGCATGGAAACGATATCATCTAATGAATTTTAGAATACTATATCCTAACATTTTTATGATGAAAGGTATTTTCCTAGTAGAAAGATGGTGCACCCTTTGATTTAACAAATATGGAAATTTGTAAAACCCTAAGATATTTCAGAGTCACATATGATAAATAAACAATGAAGCATAGATTTGACACAAGAAATAAGCTAGATAAAAATGAAATCCTAGGTGCAAGAGAGAGGATAAAAGACTTAGTTGATTTAATAATAAATCCTAGAGTGTTCTAGATTAGAAAATTGATAAACATGAGGAGCAGACTGTCGTAACCATACCTAGAAAATTTTGTAGCTGTCGAATAATCCTAGACAGGGTTAGGGGCACTTGGAGTCTTTGGAGACCTCTGTTGGGCACCCGTGACTGCAAAAAATGGTGTTAAAATGATTCTTCTTGTGTTGTAATATGATCTCTAATCTTCATTGTTGGTCACCTATAAGTTGTTGGTTGATAGCATAATTTTTCTCTAAACCGTAAAATAAATGATATCTGTCAAACCCAAAACACATCAAATCCTAAAAAGAAAAAGATACAAATGGGGAGTCAAACTAACTCTGTGCAGTCACTGACAGAGTGAAGTTACGATCGAGCACTACAATACATCTTAGACTCTGTGTAGTTCTTGTGCGTGTGTGTAGAAATCATGCCCTAGGAAGCTCTTGTGTAAGATGCACTTGATAGCGAGTGATAGCTAGATGTAGCAATGTAAATAGATGTGTGAATGGAAAAATGAACTTCCCCTCCTATGCGTGTATGCAGAAAATGCAGTCCCTTATCCCTTGAGTGAGTGTTAGATGGATGCCTTGATAGAAAGAGGTTGGGGGCACCTAGAGGGGACGAGGGCACTGGGCTTTGGTGTCGAGTTAATAAAGATAAAGAACCAAAGATATGATTGGTCCATGGGGTGTGTAAAACCGAGAGAAAACAAGAAATACAAGAAAGATGCCAAATACGTGTAGTCAATTACTAGTTTTTTTGCTTAGGAATCATATAAATAGTAGTATAAATTAGGACCTAGAAATTTACCCAAGTGTAGACACCAAAATTGGGTCATACTCCCCTTTAAACCGCGTTAATTAAATTAACCATATCCTACCCATTCATATCCCATAGTGAACATGTTAATTAAATTAATTTTCTTAATTAAATTATTTAAATATCCTCACCTAGCCACCTCACTCAATGACCTACTCAAATTTCATTAATGACCTAAGATCGAGTCTAAACCTATCCTAACTAACTAGGACTTAGTCTAAAACCTAGACTTAACTCATATTAACAAACCTAAAAGGACTCCCACTTATCTTGCCATGATCTATCACTCGAGACTCGGTAGAAGGTTGGAGATCACGCTAAAAATAGAAACAATCTAGTTATTTTTAGCCAACCTAGATATTCTCGCCTTGACCAACGCTGGTTATATCTCAACCGACGCGTCGGTCACCTAACCGTTGTCGGTTAGGTTAAATGCGTTTCTAAAATCCTTTTCCTAGGTTGGTAAATTCATTTAGGATCTCATTTTCTTCTAGAGACTTAGAGCGCTCAAATTTCTTTAGCACTCAAGCAAAAAAAGACATGAGAGCACTACTAACATCAATCATTGTTCATCATTCTCTTCACGATCACAAATTCACAACATGGGAAAGCACTAAGGTTTAAACTGTCGCGCACGAATACAATGTCTCTTCTCTTTGGATTTCTATTGTCACTGTATTCATCACCTACATTCTCTAATCTACTTTCTAGTAAGTATTCAAAATCTCTACACTGAATCTCTAGTTTCCTTGTGTAGATTTATTTATTCATCTTCGTAGTCTATTTCTCTCCACACCCATATACTTCCTTCCTCCCATCAACCCATCACTTGATCATACCCAGACTTTTCACCCATTTTCACCCTCTCCTAATCATCTTTGAGTCCTTAGGACCATTTCCAACCTCTGTGCAATCACAAGGAGTCTGAAAAACCCATTTTAACAACTTTCTGCTAATTGCCCCTACCGACGTCGGTTAGCCAACCGATGTCGGTCACTCTGCCTAACCGGCATTGGTCAGTCATCCGACACCAGTTACTATGTATGTTAATATAGCTCGAGACGGTGAGTTGATACCCACTTCCCAATAGCCCAGAACCATTTCTAATTTTTACCAGACCTTACCTAGAGCTTGTACGGACACTGCTGACTCAACACCATCTAGTCAACCCTCCCGTTTTGACCTTAAACAACCTTTTGAATGACCTTTCTTATTTTTTTGTATGAGATACCTAAATTGTTTCAATTCCAATAGGATCTTTACTTCATGTATGATTTAACTAGCATTAATATTGTTATATAAAAGTGGATTGACAGCCTGTTTAGGAAGTATCACACTTCTCGGATCTAGCTCTCCGATTAGGAAGTCCACTCATTATTTTGTTTAACTCTATTTGGTGGTATTGTTTTGCATTTATAGGTAGTTCCTCCTAGCCAAAAGGAGCTCTCGCAATCAACTTGGATCAGGAAATCAGAACGTATGCACAACCTTTAACCGACATTATAAACAGTATTCCTCCTTGGCCCACTACCCTTATCTGTTTCATTAATTTGCTAAGAATTTGATGAAACATTTTGGCACGCCTGGTGGGACCCATCAGGGGTTCCTTTGCATTTGTTCATTCCTAGGCAAAATTGTGTGTTTATTTCCCTTCAAAAAGTATTCACATTAATTTTCTTCTCTAGAATATTCTCCTTCTTGCTATTGTCTAAAAGAAATTATACTTTTAGTGCTTTAAAAAGAACACGTCTTCCTTTTACTGCATTGCATTAGTGAAAGAGCATCCCTCTTCATGTTCTCCATTTGTTACATCAAACATAATTGTGGATTTGGGCTTAAAACACTTGCATTTCATTATGGATTGTTGCATTATAGCTCACATTAATTTGAGGGCAACCTATACATTGGAAGTCATGCCCAATTGATGGTTGACTAATTTAATCGTAGTTCACTTGCACACTCTCTCTCTATACCAAACCACTTACATAATTTACACATCTTCTTAAACATCCTCCTACCTGGAAGAATTTGTCAATGATCACATGATCAGAGGATTGACAGTGGACACCCAGTTAGTTTCTTTGTCCATTCATTATCTCAAAGAAAGGACCACCCCCACCAAAACATTACCTAAAACCACCCTTAGATCTTGGCTTTTCATAGGACACCTTCTATCAAACCAAAAATTATGTTTTGTTCATGATTCAGTCTTAAATAGCATAAGCTAAAACATAAAATTCACCCATAGGATTTCATGTTTCTTAACTTTTCTTGATTTGTGTTTTGAGTTGTGAGGACGTGTTCTCCATTTTTTCTTTCTTCCTTTCACACTCCACAATTATAGTTGGTGTATTCGACTTTTTCGAGTGTGTTAGGGTCCATCACTATCATACTCAGGTTTCTGGGTTGATATTTTACCTGATCTAAGTCACAAAAATCAACTTTCTCCATATTTTCAAATTTCATAGTGATCGGTGTCGATCCAGTGACCAGCATCGGTTTACTCTTACCATCATCGGTTTACTGACCGTTGTCGGTTATCTAATTTTTGGTCATTTTACCAAAAACAACACTCACCACATTTTATGTTCTTTCTGAAGTTCCTCAAACATATCATCATACCCCTAGATCTTTAAAATCATTGTCAGATCCAGTTTTGTCTCATTTTCATCAGTTATTTCCCCATTTGCAAAACTTTTGATTTCCTATAGTAATCGGTATTGGTTAACATAATCGGCATCGGTCACCCTATCACTGTCATCGATTAACCCAACCATCGTTGGTTCCTATGTTTTAATTTTTAATTAAAACATTGACTTTTTTTGCCTCCTAGAATTGTTTTTCTCCATTTCTTCTATTTTTTTGTGTCATTTACAGAGAATAGATTACCAAGCCTACGCCAACTCACATGGTTTTGACTCGTAGTCAAGCCAACGCCCTTGTATTCCATGCAAGCCTTCAGCCACTCCCGCCTAGCCCATTGCCACCTTCCATCCTGTCACCTATGGATCCTACTCAACCCATTATCATCAATATCTTGGTGATGAGGAGTTTGCAAGACTCCTTGACCACAACCCCATTGCCTTACAACATTATCTCTCCCATTCCTCCACTCGCGATTCATCAGGACAATTGGTATACGACATGCATGTGTCCATTCCTCCTGCCCTCACCCCCACTTCCGCATCAGCTACCACTAGCTCGGTGTTACCTTCATCCACCTTACCACCCGTAGTATCCCAACTTGACCCCACATCATCAATATTTGCAGCACCTATAGCATCGGTCACACTTTTGACGTCAATTTCTCCCATGGTGTCAACCATTCTATCATCAATCACCTTGAGCATAGCCCCATCTGCACTCACCACCTCGTATATACCTATTGCATCATAGCCACCCATACCCCATTCCAAAACATCATCCTCTCCATCCTGCAATCTTTACCTCCAATCACTATAAGGATCGCTACATCCACCCCACCTACTTACACATATCACCAACAACCACATATCTCGTCTATCACCTATTCGGGATATTTTCCTTCTACATCTATTCCCCCCTCGCAGAGTTCTCGTACGAGCACCACCATATCTTTGTAATATCGTCGACATCATACATTCATCATCAACCCCCTTATACTGTAGGGGTGCCAGTCATCACAACCTACCAATGACCTTATTAAAATGATGATGGAAAAGATGCAAACATTGGAAGCATCGGTTTTAGCTCTCGCAACTCTTTAACATATGATGAAATCTACAATGATCCCATTCATTCGTCTATTCCCATTTTTTTGTATCCCGCACATTGGGAAATGCTCAAATTCAACCGGTTAAACAACAAAGAGGACCCCAAAGCAACACTTGCAATCTTTCAAACATGGGTGTTATTTAATCACTCATGATGACACTCTATTCTTGCGGACATTCCTTATGTCCTTAACAAGACCCAGCGTTGGATTGGTATAGTGGTTTACCTTGACATTCCATTTATTCATTCAACCAAGTGGCTCAAGCCTTCCTAGACCATTTTTCAATCAATATCGTCAAGAAGGTCACCATGACTGACTTGTACTCAACACGACAATACGACGATGAGTCTATCGCATATTTTGTCACTTGTTGGCAGAGCCTCATCAACTAGCTTACATTCCAACTACCTCAAATTGAGCTTATAGAGTTATTCACTAGGGCTTGTGCCAGGCACATCTCACCAACTCTCCAAGTCTAAACCTTCCATACCTTTGATGAAGCGTTCACCATGGCTAGAAAGCTTGAAATTTGTGCCATAAAAGAGAATAAAATTCAATTGCATAACAAAAACATTGCATTCAAATCCAATAATGTTTCTTCCTCTTCAAAACCACAAAACAATTATTCCAAAGCCAAAGGATCTGCCAATGCGGTAGTTTTAAAATATGGCCCATCTCACCCATCCAATCAATCAAAACCTTCTTCCAACCTTTCTCTCATTCAAGCTTTCCATTTCAAGCAAGAGAAATGAAAATACACTCCAATCAGGGAGCCTTATTCTTCAGTATTAGAAAAACTTCTTAAATTCAAAGCAATTGCTCTACCACCCATCAAACCACATATTGGTTTTGACCTTGCTCATCCTATACATGCATGGTACAAGGAACATGACTATTACAACTATCATCGTGTTAAAGGCCATAGCAAATGATGGTAATTGTATAACCTTCAAAAACATTATCTAGGAAATGTTAGACAATGAAGATCTTGTCTTGGACAACCCAAATACACTAGCTAATCAAAACTTGCATATCTTCAAGAATTTGTTCCCTAACCATACCCCATCATCTAACCAAACCAACGAACCTTCAACTAATGATAGTAATGTCTGTGAGGTCCATGTTGTGTTTAACATCGTACCATTCCTTCCGCAATTTCCTCATATCCCCTCCATTGAGGAGATTCTATCATGAGCTCCTTTACCCACAGAGGAGCCTATTTAATCTACTCCTTCACCCACAAAGGATTCCCCTTCATCTCCCCTTCACCCACAGAGGAGACCAAAATATCTGTTGATCTCATTTAGTCACTCCCCTCACAACCTAATGAAAAAACTACGGTGTTAACTCTCCTACCCATAGGAGAGTCATGCTCACCTCCCTCTCCATTGAAAGAGGAACCTACTTCATCCCACATGTCATCTCCCCTACCAATAGAGGATCCTTAGAAGCACCACTGCCTATTGGTGACAATTCCCCATTAGCCTTCTAGGATCCAATTGATTTTCTCTCGGCTCTCTTACCTACAGAGTCCAAAGCTAACCAGTTCCCTATCTCACAGACATACTTTACAGGGATTACTACTAAATCAACATCATCTCCTCTTACAACAAAGTGTCATTTTCATGCCTGGCAGACCGCTTAGATTATGTTGATAATTCCATGCTTTGGGGGTGTCTTCGGCTACCCTTTTCAACCCAAATGCAAATGTCATCTGTTGATACCTCTACAATTTATCCAAAGGTATTTCAAACAATCGAACCAACCATGCCCATATTGGTCATAATAGCCTCTTCTTCATCACCCTCACCTACACCTAAACCTTTACCCATAATCAAACCTAATCCTATGCCTAAGAACCTACTTGTACCTACACTTTCCCCGCAGCTAAAACCATCACCACATTAGGAGTCATGTCAACATCAAGTCTAGTCCATCCTCCTGTCAAATTGGATTTAGCCACATCTTCACAAACCCACACAAAAATATTCCTCCACCTAAAAGGAAGACCCAACCTTCTAGGCCACATACACCTGGTTTCGCCCACTACTCCTCTATCACCTTCACCATTGCCCTCCATCCTAGGACCTCACCCATCAACCTTGGCCAAAAACCTCCTATCAAGGCAAACCAAAAGCACAACAACCCGCCTCTTCATCACAACCTTTTATCACACCCAACTTACCTGCACAACACACACCTTCATTATTACATGTATCTTTCTTACCACCTATACCCCCACCACCTATAGTAACCCCATCAGTACCTATGAGATTTCCTTCTCTTCAACCCATACCTTCCACCTTGCCTCTGCTAGCAACCTTCACCATGCCTCCTTTATCACCTTGGCTAACTCATCCTCTTCCGCCATCTGCCTTCCCTTCCACATCGCTTACTCCTTCCTCACCTTTACCCAGGAAGGTTCAACCAAAATTGAAAAACCCACTACCCTCCAAAGAGGTAGTTAAGCCTACAATACCTTCTATCGCTAGTTCATCTACTATGCCTTTACCCAAGCAGGTACAATCAAAACCTAAAATAGTAAAACCTCCCAAAACAGTGGTCAAATCTATTTCACCTCCAATTCCACCTCCTGTGATGCCTCTCCCGCCAAAATCACCCACACTCACCTCACATTGTGATCCATTAGTAGGGACTTACGCCAACATTCTAGCTAACCTTTTAGAGACCTATATCATCACATTCGCCCCTTAGACCTTACGACCCACTCAAACCCAAACCAAAAGGGTTTGACGATACTAAAATTTGCACCTACCATCGTGTGCCAGGGCATGATGTAGAAAATTGTAAGGCTCTAAAAATTGTTCTTCTCCAACTTTGTCCTCCTGAACAAAATTTTGACAATGATGATCTTTTAGACGAGGACCCTATTCCCCTTCACCTATCACCACACACCCTCATCCCTTACCTATCCAATGACCTTCATCTCCACCTCCACAACCCATTTATCCTCCTCCAAAATTTGAGATCAACATGGTCCGCATAAGAGAGTTAGCCAAACCTCCACCTAAATGCCAATGCGTTGCTTTCTTTGCACAACACTAGTATATGCCCTCATCATTCTATTTCCCATCTTGTCGCTACACTTATCATGACTCAACTGCTCCCTCACCCCATATTAATATGGTTAGCATTGCCACTCGTGCCCAAAAATACAAAGGAAAGGAGAAAACAAGTAGCCCATCCACCAATCTTATGCCCAATATACCATTTGCACCCGTACTAAGAATTACCATTTGAGGACCCACATACCTTATTTCTAAAGGGGTTGCCCATTATACAATGATAAAAAAATTGCACCAATCCCCTCTAAAAATGTCTTTGTACGACCTTGTCCAAAATTTTGAATCCCATCAACAAGCCCTCATGGAGGTTCTACAATCCATTGAGGTTTTACCTAATGACCCTACACCCATGGCCTCCATTATGACCCCTCACCATGTGGCTTCGCTAATTAATTCATCCCCTTCCTCTACACCCACCTTGTTCACCAAGTAGCTACCGTCGTTTCTTTTGTCGATGAGATTGTACATCTCTAATTAGATGATCCTAATCCCGCCCTTTTTATTTCCATTTACATTGATAATGTATGTGTTCGACACGTTATGATCGATGGAGGTGTCATCATCAAAACCATCTCCTCTCATGCATACAACCAAATGCGTATCCCTTCCAATTACATGTATAATAACCCAGTTATGTTGCATTTATTCAATGATGTTATCACTTCCACCCTCGGCACCATCATTCTCCACATTCGTGTGGACCCCGCATCTTGTTCGTAATTTTTTTGTCTTAGAGGGGGAATTCAAAGACAACCTTTTGCTTGAGCAACCTTAGATATGTGTCATGGGTTGTGTCCCTTTAACCTTACATCGTTGTGTAAAATTTGAACATGAAGGACATAACTATACCATTCCAATTGACCCTTCACCATTCAAAACTTGCAACATGTTATATCGGCCTAATAATGTCTTTATTCTAGTCAAGGCATCTACCAACACTGCTACTTCTCCTTCACCCACAGCCCCATCTACCAATGTTTTTGCTACCTCTCCTGCACCTAACTCATCTATTCCCACATTATTGTCATAGCTTCTACAACTGACCCATCCGCTAACCCATCTACTTCTCAACCAATCAAAACTTCTTCTTCACAATCGCCTAGTGATTCATCTATTCCCACAACCCACATGCCAACTATTGATCCCTTAGAAGGTGTTTTTCAACATCTCATTCTGGGGGAATGCCACCTGCACAACATCGACAAATTCCTTACTCCTCAAGAGTATGGTAACCTTTGCCAACATCCTCGCTATGATCACCGCATAGGTAAGGTTTTCCCTTATGGTCCTCCCCACCTTCGTACCAACTTAACATATGGGGGACTTGATACTTCTACCTACTCACCCGAGCCACCTTCCCAAACGTGACCATTTTCATTTGACCTTTAATCTCTCACCAATCACCGCTTTTCCCACACTTTCCTCCATCATTGTGCATGGAAGGGCTTTGGCTTTGGTTTCTATGAACAAGGCCATCATACTGTCATCCCATGCACCACACGTAAACATAAAGACCGAAGTGGTATTGGATTTGCTGAACCATCTTCCAAGAAATCCCATGTCGAACTCATTAAAGATGACAACCTTCCTTCACCCCATCTACCAACTTCACCACCTTCACCTATGGAGTCTATGGATCCAGAATCCATTCCTCCTAACTTTTTTTTTTTCATGAACACCATTTCCTTGGGACCTCTGACTTATCAACAAGGCTCCCTCTTCTCTTCCCTTCCTGTATCCTGACATGATCAATGACGATACACCTTCTATTAATGTCGTTCAATGTTAGGATGATGAGTCTATTCTCACCTACCTTGGTGCGGAAGATTATTATATTCACTAGTTGTTACCTTCTGAGACACAAACCATGTTAAATGAATTAACCATCGAAATCAATATTAACACTCAAGACGACCCGCACATTCTAAAGATAGGCTAATATTTAAACACTATGAATATGAAGATTTTACTTCTTTCCTCCGGGATCATAGCAATGCTTTTGCTTGGTCCTACACTGATATGCCTGGTATTGACCCAAACATTGTGGTTCATAATATCATCACTATTCCTGAAGCAAAACCTCGTAAAATAGAAGCTATGGAAAATTCACCCTCGCATTGCCCTTCTTGTCAAAGAAGAATTCTAGCGCCTTATTTCGGTTTCTTTCATCCTACCCATTGATTATCCCGAACGGATCTCTAAGCATCGTTCCTATCACAAAAGTGATAGGGGACTCCGCATTTGCATAGATTTCTGCAACCTTAACTTAGCTTTCCCTAAAAGATGACTTTCCTCTACCTAGTATTGACCAACTAGTTGATCTTACCGGTCATGAGATGCTATCACTCATGGACAGTTTCTCGGGTTATAACCAAATATTACTCACCCCGGAAGATCAACACAAAACTACCTTCATCACTCCTTGGGGGACCTTCTACTATTGATTCATGCCCTTTGGCCTTAAGAATGGTGGTGTTACATATAAGTGGGCTATGGCTTATATCTTTCATGACATCATGCATCAAATATTGGAAGATTACGTCAAGGATCTCCTTGCAAATCTAAACATCAAAGTGAACACCTTACCGTCCTTAAGGTCATCTTCGATCATCTCATCAAATATTACATTCATCTTCAACCTAAGAAGTGTGTCTTCGCTATTCTCTCCTGGCAAGCTCCTTAGTCTTATCAGTTCTTTGTGTGCATCATTGAAGTTGATCCTACTAAAATCAAGGCTATTCTTGAAATTCCTCCACCTACTAACCTTCATCAACTTTGTAGTTTAGAAGGCAAGTTACAATCTATTCGTCACTTTATTTCTTAGCTTTCCAACCGCTGCCATCCATTTCATCATCTTCTCAAAAAGGATGTCTCCTTCAAATGGGATAATGAATTCCATAATGCATTTGATGCCTTGAAAAATACCTCCTCAAATCTCCTATGCTCATTCCCCCTAAGGATGACCAACCATTTTACCTTTACATTTCTACTACTGATCATTCCTTGGGTGTCATGCTTGCTCATCACAATGAGCAACATAAGGAGCAAGTGATTTATTATATAAGTCATATGCTTCTAGACTACAAAACTAGATATGACCACCTTTGAAAAACTATGCTTAGCCTTAGTTTTTGTCGCCACTAAACTGTGCCATTATCTACTTAACCACAAAATGTTTGACATCACCAATATTGACCCCTTACATTACATGTATGCCAAACCCTAACAACATCAATGTGTTGCACATTGGCTTATCCGCTGCTTGCAAACCTAGACCTTGAATTCACTCAAAAAAAATCTATCAAAGGACAAACCATTGTTGACCACCTTGTAGATGCACCCCTCTTAGGAAATCAATCCTCTAACTTTGATTTCCCATACGAATCCATCACTACCCTCTCTTTAGATGATACCATTTACTAGATGACCTTATTCTTTAATGGTTCCAAATGTCAACGTGGGGGTGGTGTCGGAGTTATCCTCATTCCTCTTGATGGTGATCTTATGCCATTATCTTTCAAACTAGATTTTGATTGTACTAACAATATTGTCAAATGTGAAGCACTCGTATTAGGCCTTCAAACCCCCATTACCTTAGACGTTAAGTTAATTAATATCTTTGGTGATTCCCAACTGGTTTTAAACCAAGTTAATGGTATATACCAATGTTGTAACAAGATACTTCAAAAGTATAAGCATCATGTAAACATACTCTTGACTACCTTTGACCATTATGAACTTCAAACCACCCCACATTCCACTAATAAATTTACGGACACCATTGCCTATCTTGCTTCTCAAATACTCTCAAATACCCGCTTTTCCTCGACTCGAAAATATTTGTCATTGTAAAATGGTTGAAATCACCTTCCTATCTATTTCAAGACATCAACCTTGTTGGAACCATTGTAATCGACCCAAATGACCTTTGGTATAGGAAATTTGTTTACTACCTTTCCCTTTCAATTCTATCTCCAGACCTTACTCGCAATGGACAACGAGCCTTTCTCAAAAGTGTCTCTTGTTATGTCATTATGGGTGGTCTTCTTTATAAACGTGGCTTTGATAATATCCTCTTATGATGCCTTACAAATTCTGAAGTTCCCTACACCATCAAGGAAGTTCATGACAAAATTTCTGGAGGTCATTTCAGTGGTTTAGCTATTGCTAAGCACATCCTCCGCCCGGTCTATTACTAGCCAACCTTAAACCGCGATTGTTGTGATTATGTCAAATGTTGTGTGAAGTTCCAGCAACATGTTAATCTTCATCATACCCCTATTCACGCCTTACAAGTTTGTATGATCTTTGGCCTTTCTCTCAATGAGATTTAGATCTTATTAGAGAGATCAATCCTCATTCTTCACAATGTCATTAATGGATTATTACCATTACTGAATACTACGCTAAATGGGTAGAAGCCATACCTCTTATTTCTACAAAATCTGAGAAAATATGTGAATTCATCAACCATCACATCATTTTTTGCTTTGGTGTTCCTCATCATCTCATCACTGATAATGGAAAATTGGTTAAACACAAAACCCTATAGAAACTTTATGACACATTCAACATTCAAATCATTTTTTCTTCACCCTATTACCCTCAAACCAATGGCCCAGCTGAATCAACTAACAAAACCTTAAACATTTTTTTATGAAAGTTGTTGATGATCTTTGGAAAGGGTTGGCATATGCACAATCCTTTTGCCTTATGGGCTTATCACACTAGTATTCATACTTCAACTACTGCCACACCTTTCTCTCTAGTCTACGGTACAAAGGTTGTTCTACCTCTTGAAGTTCATATTTTGTCTCTTCGTATCTCACTTAAAGAGATGCTCAATGATGATGACTTTCACCAAGACCGTTAGGCACAACTTGAGTTATTAAACAAGTGTCATCTCAATGCTCTCGACCATCTCCAAATCTACCAAAAACGTATCAAACGTGCCTACAATAAATGTGTCCACGAACGAACCTTCTAGGTCGGTGACCTCATCCTGAAGGAAAATCAACATGTAACAAAAGAAGAGAAAAGTAAATGGGGAAAATTT
The DNA here is from genome assembly GCA_018340775.1 of Taxus wallichiana var. yunnanensis. Lineage (NCBI taxonomy): Eukaryota > Viridiplantae > Streptophyta > Pinopsida > Cupressales > Taxaceae > Taxus > Taxus wallichiana. The sequence continues at coordinate 154,825,862 of CM031240.1, read as the reverse complement.
ACTCCTAATTGGCTTGGACCGTATATTATTACTCATACCTATGGATTAGGTGTTTATCATTTGTCTTCACTCGAAGGTAAACCCAAACCTGAGCCCCTCAATGCTTTGCATCTTCGACCATTCTATTGTTGAATCAAGTCCTATATCACCTTTTATCCATTAAGTGTTTTTCCTTGAGCACCATTCACCTTCCACTTACCTATTTTAAGGAGCAACAACTAAACAAGAATCATGTGATTACCCATCACCTTTTAAGCCTTATCTTCAATATGAGTACCACGGATCTACTCATGGATAATTTTCATTTTTTCAAGTTGGAATCCACGGTCGTTCATCACTTAAACCCTCTCTTTCATAGTTAGCCTCTATGTGTTATGGTTTTGTCTGCAACACAAAATTCTATCTGTTTCTATAGCCTTGTCCATGACCTAAAAGTCCACAACAAAACAATTTTAAAAGTAAAATGGGATTCAAATCCTTGATTTAAACTTCCAACAAAAAGATGACTCCCTCAAAAAGGACATCTACTACTTATATCTCGCTGTTATAAGTAGACTGCTCCCTCGAAGGACAGCTACACAAAGCTAGTCATATTACACATAGTCTATCATAATAAGAAGACTATTCTTGCAAACAATAAAATCAAATTTTCGAAGCTTCCCACGTTGATCACTTCAAATGTTAGCATGTATGTTCATGATTACCATTATCAAAGCATACATTCAGATGTAGATCATTACAAACATTATAAGGAAACACATGTAATAAGGAAACATAACATATCAAACCATTACTAAGATCAAGTGTACTATGTGATCACCATACTTAGATACATCAATTACCAGAATCCAACCACAATTATCCATTCATAACATAAATATTACATCACAAAAGTTGAATACACAATACATCAAACCAGTCTCAACAAAGTTATATGCACTAGAACATCAAGGCAAAGTATAACAATATAATGCATCTGACCTCTAATACACGGTGTCCAAAACTATGAAGATCAATACATATATATAAGGGTGGGGACTTGCTCTTCACCACCCATGCATTCTCAAAATAGGACATACCCAAAATAGACATCATGCATGCTTTTCTAACAAGATTAATAATAGACTATCATAAAGATAAACTCCGCCTAAATCCTATTATTAGCTCTCATACATGTGTTTGAACTACAAGTTTCTTTTCCAAAAATAGACCTTGTGTGGCCGTTAAGTCTTCATGTCCTTATCTTCTATTTGAGCGACACTTCCTTTGATTTTCTAATTTTAGACCACTTTTGGAAAATGGTGAGTATTTGGTAAAAATGCACATTCTGCATGCAATCCTTGATTATCCTTCATGCACACTCCTTCTTCTCTCATGTGTACGTGCTTTAGTCTTCTTTGGTACTTAGTCATTTTCCCCCGTCCAACACTCATATAATCATATCTGCTTTGAAAGATCCTCTTCTTATTTTCTCCCAATTTTTTCGCCTTTCATTTAAAAAAATAATAATGATAAACTAATCTATCAAATTTAGTGTATTAAATTTGATTTTTAAAATTATAGGTTTTGACCCTCAAACCTTTTTTATTTTTTAACATTTTTATGTTGTCCACAATAAGCGAAAATTGCACTCATCGAACAAGATCAAGATGATGCAAAGGAGCACATATAGAAAATTTTATTTAGGTGGGAACAATCTAATCTGTCGAATAGGTGTAGGACATGCATGGTTTTAATTCCCACCTTTTTATTTCCAACTTTCCATTCATGTCTTCAACTTACCTAACAAACTTAATGTCATACAATAAAAAAAAACTTGATGTCATAAAAAAATAAAATAATAGAATAGCAAAGCTCGATTGATGAGATAGAATCTTCCTTTAACACATATGTCTATTCCTTAGAGGGGCTCAATCATCAATGATTGTTCCTACACCGTATGCTTCTCTACAATTACTTGAGCTTGAAACTAAAAAGTGTGCCTATAAAGTGCTACAAAAAACAAGCACTATGGTTGGGTTTCGAACTTGGGCCCTATAGAATTCTCACGAAAATTTATTTCAAACCCTTTAAGATCACACTACAATCACGTGAGTAATGCGCACAAGGTTGAGATGCTTAAGTGGAGCACAAATAATAGATATTATTTGGGGAGGAACAAATCGCTTCATGGAGCAGTATGAGGCATGCAAGTATTTAATTTCCCACCTTTTAATTTCCAACATTCCATTCATGTCTATGTCTTTCCTATCAAATTAAACATTGTCCAATTGAAAGCCTTGATGTCATAAAATAAAAAAATAGTAAGATTGATTGAAATATAAAATCTACCTTTGTCTTATATGTCTAATCACTTGAGGGGCTCAATTATCGATGGTTGTTCGCACACCATCTATTTTCCTACAATTACACGAGCTTGCAACTAGAATGGGAGGCTAGAAATTTCTATAATATGTGAGAATTTTGGTTGTGTTTTGAACACTAAACCTTTTCGATTTTCCTCATTTTTTATTTTTTCCTCTTTGTGAGATTGAAAAGCTTGAGTGGAGTAAAGATAACAAATGTTGTTTGGGTGGGAACAATCTAATCCATGGAATAGGTGTTGGACATGTAGTTATTATTTTCACACCTTTTATTTTCAAGCATTCCATTGATGTCTATGTCTTATCTATAAAATTAAACATCATCCAAACGAAAACCTTAATGCCATACAATCAAAAAAACCATAACACCATAAAAAAGTAAATTAACAAAATTCAATTAGCGGATAAAATCTTCCTTTAGCACATACATTCATTCCTTAGAGGGGCTTAATTATCAATGATTATTCACACGTCACCTAATTCTCAGTAATTATTTGAGCTTAAAACTAAAAAGCATGCCTACGAAGTGCTACAAAAAGTAAGTAATCTGGTTGGGTTTCAAACTTAAGCCCTATAGAATTCTCATGAATTTATGTTTACCCCTTTAAGATTACATTGTAATTAAGTGAATAATGTGCATGGGGTTGAGACACTTAAGTGGAGCACATATAGAAGATATTATTTGAGTAGGAACAAATTTCTCTATGGAATAGGGGTGGGACATCGAAGTATTTATTTTCCCACCTTTTAAATTCTAACATTTCGTTCATGTCTACATCTTCCCTATCAAATTAAAAATTTTCCAATTGTAAACCTCAATGCCATGAAATAACAAATAACAAGATACGCCTACCTTTCTTTTATATGTCTAATCACTTAAGGGGATCAATTATTGATGGTTGTTTTACATGAGCTTACAATTTGGAAAGGGAGGATAGAGATTCCTACAAGATGTAAGATTTCGTGTTGGGTTTAACACCCTAATCCTTTTTAGTTTCCTCATATATATATTTTCATCTTTGTGAGATTGAAATTCTTGAGTGGAAAAAATATAATGAGATATTATTTGGGTGGTAACGATTCGACATGTGGAATAAGTGTTGGACATGCGGGTATTAAGTTCACACCTTTTACTTTCAAACTTTCCATTCATTTTTGCATGTTTTCTATTAAATTAAACTCATCCAATAAAAATATGAATGTCATGAAATAAAAACATGCCAAAACTTTATTGATACATAAAATCCACATGTTGTCTTCTAAGGATCAATTATTAATTATTGTTCATACTTTCGCTTCTTTTCCTACAATTATTTGAAATTATAAATCAAAAGGGAGGTTTCAAATTTCTGCAAGAAGCAAACATATCTTCCTAAATTTTTCACCCCACAATTTTTTTTGTAAAAGTAAACCAGACTATCAAATTTAATATAAAAAAATTGATATTAAAAAGTGCGACAATTCTAACTAAAAAGGGGGCCTCCAAAATTCTACAATGAGGAAGCATTGGTTGGTTTCATACATTGCATGCTTTTATGTAAATTATGTTGTCCTCAACCAACACCCATGCTTTCAAATGATTCCATTTATTAATATTTTTAGCTCAAATCGATAGATTGTAATCTTAACATTGATCAAATAATATTAACACCGATCAAATGAGATTTTTGGCATCGTCTCTCGCTTGCGCATGTTGGAAATGAACATATGGTGTCAAATTTTGATTCAAATTATTAATATTGTTACATTTCTTTATCTTTTCCAAACTACAAGTATTTATTTATTGCCTATTTTTCTCCAACTTCTCATTCATTTCCTCATAAAGTATCTAACAAATTAAATGTCATCCAATCAAAAACCTTTAATTTTTAAACCTCTACGTGGGTATAAATTCTACCTTTCTATCATATGATAAACTAATGTACGAGATTAATTATCGATGCTTATTTGTGCATCAAGTATTTCTGCAGATTGAGTTAGAAGATATCTCTACCAAAGCATTTTTCTCACCATCATACACAACACTCTTTTTCTCCTTCATATGATTGCTACAAATTTCTTATGTTTGTTGGAGTGTTCAATTCCGAGTTGGTTCTCCATTCCACTTACTCGCCCTTGCACTTATCCACCCTTCAACCCATTCCTCTTCACCCCTCTTCCCCTGCCTTTGTTTCTCTCCTTCCAGTTTGAAATATTTAATGCATCCCCTTAGGCATTTCCATCATACATTTCACGTGTGATTCTTTAGTACATATTATGTGACACATAATTATATGGAGCATAATTGCTTCACACATACACCATCCTTTATCTATATTGTATAACATGTCTATCCTCTAGGCTAAATGAATCTATGCATATAATGATTATTTCTTATATGTTTCATGATTATATGCATACTATGTGCTTGTCACTAACATAACTAACGATAGAGTCATGATGTCTTGACTATGTTGTTAAAAGTATTTTGGCAAGATAGCCATGTCATGTCTTATCGTCAAGTTGTGATTCTTAAAGGACCCTTTGGTGTCAAGTTGTGTATGTGCTTACATACCTCACCGATTTATATTGTTACACTATAGCTATTAATTTGTATGGATCTATGATGTTCAATATATGCTTACTCTCGAGATCAAAAACATCATCTCAATTCTATAATGATCATAACCTATGCATGTTGATTTAATCTGCCATGTTTTAGTACACATACTTTATATGGTTTATTTCAATATGCCTATTACACATGAAACAATTAACCACTTTTATCTTTTGAGTTGAGTGATGCCTGTGACATCCCTCATCTCAAAAGGGGGGCATATTATCGGCTCATTCAAAATTTCATATAGATTATAGGTAAAAAGGATGCATATTCGGACAAATTGGGGGTATTTGATATGATTCGGTGTAGAGTTTTTCATAGTTTAGAATAGAGTTGGTCACATGTTACATGGAGTTCATATCAAAGTTATATACTTAACACAAAACTTTAGAACATAATTATTTAAATATCATAGAGGTTTATTAATCTTATCACACATATAAAATCAATAAATGGCTCCATCGACAACTTGAGACTGATATATGGATCCCTTAATAGCTTAAGACAAATATTAATTTGGTGCCCTCAATGGATCAAAGAATGATATATGGCTCCTCGAGTGGCCCAAGACTATAATTGGCCTTAATAACACGTAAAGTTGAATGCCATGTCAAGCTATTGATAGAGCTATTGGGAGGGATTCTATTTTATTCCATGCACATATTCTATTTCATTTTCTACACACGCTTATTGTTTGTTACTTCACAAAGTGCAATTGACACAAGAACACACACTTGCACATAGAACTACATTGGGTCCGAGATGTAGTGCGGATCTTAGTTAGTAAGTCCACCATTTTGGTTGTTAAGGACAATATGAACCCTTCATATGCATTATTATTTTTAGGGTTTTGATGCTTGTTTTGGGTCTTATAGGTATTTTATTCATCTTGGAGTATTGGCGACATTCGGCGCATGACATCGAAGTTGTTGTGACACACAACGAGGGTTTTAAACACCTTCCGACCCTGTAAAAACTAGTTTCAAAGATTTTGCACACAGGGCACCCAGTTGCAGGCGCCCCAGTCCTCCTCAAGGTGCCCCACTCCAGCTAGATCCTCTAGATCCATCCTTTTTGGGACTTCTGCATAGTCATTCCTGCTCCTAATTTTTCCAGTTACCTCTGTGACACTTTCCGATAGACATTTGTTATCAATTGAGTTCTTTCCTCACTCTCTTTTTCATATTAGGGTTAGCATTTCCTTTTGCATAGTTGTTTAGTTTATTTACATTACTTTTTTACTGCATTTATTTATTTTATTACAGTTGTTCATAGCTTAGATTAACTATCTATACACTACTTAGTCCATTTTTAGTTAATCATTTTGGTGAACCCGATTGATCATTCACACTTTGAGCTTCTTCATCCATTATTTTTCATCCTAGGCTTAAGTCATCATGTGTATCTCAATCAATGATTATTTGCTTAAAATCCTGATTTACTCCATAGAGTCCAACATTTTCTTTCTACTACTCGTATTCGTGCTAATATGCATCCCGAGATGTATTTATCAGGATTTTGCTAATGCATTCTCTCCACACTTAGTATTTAAGCCCAACCTTCCCTCTAATGTTCACACTTTCGATAATGATCCACCTTTTCATATTATCTCTCGCATTTATAATGTCGTTGTTAAGCATACTTTGATTGACAATGGATTTGAACTTAATTTGTGTCCTATGTCATTTCTTGAAGTTTTAGGTCTTACCACTCATGACATTAGTCCCTCTAGTGTTTCACTACATGCTTATGATGGTTCCATCCATCCATGTTTTGGTCACATCACATTGCCCATCACTTTTGGTCCTAAAATTGTCCACACTATTGTCTTTTTGTTGTTTGATTTCTTAGTTTCCTATAATTGTTTACTTGGTAGGCCATGACTTCATACCATGCAAGTTGTCACCTCTATTGTCCATAATTGTGTTAAATTCTTACATGAGAGCATGGAGTATACCATTTTTTCATGATCGTGATCCATTTTAGTATTATGACTAGGATCCTAATACTAATCTTCTATCCCACACATAGACATTACAAATGAGCCCCAACCTAGGGAAGAGCCACCGCACTTACCACCACTTGATGGTACTATTTGTGTGATAGATGTTGTTTCTTCTATGCCACCTACTACTACTACTACTATGATTCCTTATCAAGGGCCTGTCCAGTCTATGGACGTCATTCTATCACATCCACCTCCACATACACCACCTACTTTAGCATGCCCACCTTTCACTTACACACTCTTCATGAATGGAGTCATATTGGGAACACATTCCATTTGATCTTACATGCGATGACACTATATGTACACATGAGGGTCTTAGATCACTTAGGGTTTTCTTTTGAGGACCTCTATCCTACATCACGTGTTACCTCATCTTTATTATGTTTTGTCATATATCATTATTGCTTATGGTTTGCATGTCTTTCATCTTATAGTCTATCTCTCATGTATTCCTCGCTCATCATCACTTACATTGGGACAATCATGGCTTGATTATATTAGAGGTACACTAGATCCGGATCATATAGAAATTTCATTTCCTATGCCTTTGGACGTGTTTTCATTTATAATAGCTCTTTCTGGCTACACACTCAAAATATCACTCATTGGTATGCACTCGGTTGTCCACTTCCTCCATTCATTGATGAGGAGTATGCTATGAGCATGTACAACTTACACCTTAATGGCTCATTATGCGACCCACAGACACTATAGCTTATCAAGTCACTAATGCTTACCCATTTGACTATGAACCTGAGAGCAATGATCTTCTAGATGACATTACATGATATCCTATTTCACCATTCTTCATTGGGGGCATAACACCCTAATACCCCCTCCATTTCATCATAACATTTATCATATTTGCATTTTCATATAGGAATTTTCATCACACGTTTTAGCATCATCATTACCCGATGACACACTCTTGTGCTTCGGTTCACACTTGACTATTGAGGGATTACTACTACATGAACCCCACACACTGTATTATAGGCATTATACATTGTGTTTCATCACACATCACATCACATCATACACCATACACCATACATTCTCCATGTTTGTCTACAACATTGTGCCATTTCCACATTCATACATCATACATTATACTAGTCCTCACCTTATGCATTTTACATCATACACTATTAGGATATTTACACATATTGCCTCACATCCTATACATAGGCATATACCATACATCATACACTACGCATTACATCGCATTTTTAAACATATGCTAGTCTTCATCATATATAGTCTAACATTACATTCATCCCTACATACTACATTACTCATCTATCTACATGTATTTACACTATGTGATTATACATTACATTTTATACATTTTACACATCTAACATTGCATTCTACACATAGCGTATTTACATATTATACTCATCACATGGTCATTTTTCACCATTACATATATTATACCATCTTCTACTCACTACACTCACCACCCTATGACACACTTTAGTTCCTCGGTCCATACTCGATCTGCCGAGGGTTTACAAATCAAATGGACCTTACACTCATCACACATGCGACAATCCTAGGCTAGTGACATATGCTTTAGGCTAAATCATCACCTATTCTATCATTTTGTAGTGGTATACACCTTAGGTTACATCACCACTCCCTCCTTTCATCTTGTAGTGACATACGCTTTAGGCTAAATCATCACCTATTCTATCATTTTGTAGTGGTATACACCTTAGGTTACATCACCACTCCCTCATTTCATCTTATAGTGATATACTTAGGGATAAATCATCACTCATCCATTCATCTTATAGTGATATACGCTTAGGATAAATCATCACTTATATGTTCATCTAGTCATGATATACGCTTTGGCTATAGGGTTCACACACACATCATTTCTAGGTCACATCTCATCACTACACTTACACATTCATCATAGCACGTTAGACACAACACACACTACTTGACCATTTCCCGATGATGCACTCTCGTTTATGGTTCATTCTTGACTACTGAGGGGAAAACAAAATGAACCTCATTGCATACACTTCCATTCACTCAGGGGGGCACATGGCTCCTATCATTCCATCTTGCATTCCATTCCATCCATCCACAACATATTGCATTGTCTTGGGGCATTTACTCTTGTTTACTAGTGTTTTACATGATCACTTTACTACACATGTTAGATTGATTTCTTATATGTCATTATCTATACCATCCACACATGTGCATTCATGCCTTTGTCTAGTTGTGATCACAGATATAGATCCTTCACATGCAACATGGATGCTCGCCTTCTACCCTTCCTACACTAGTCATTGGGGCATCCACATTCATCTCTCACAGGTGTTATTGTTTCATTTTGTACTTAGCACTTTACATTACTTGGTTATTCACATGCTTTGACATATTAGTTATTTCTCTAACATGCTAATGGGTGTTCCATGTGCAACACTTGTTTTGTAGGATTACATGTTTCCATGACTACTTTTTTTTTGTTGTACTTGTCTACATTGTTTGTTTCTTTTTGTATGTGGGCCTTGCCCTATGTTTGTGTGCACACTTGTTTTTTTTTTGTGGCCATGATGGCCTTGTGTGTCTTGCTGACATGGTGAGTGATGTCCCCATTTGTGACCCATTTTGTGTGGCTTACTTGTCTTCTTGTGTGTTTACACTATTGTGCTTGGTAGTTTTTACATTTTTAGATAACACATTGTCTTCTTACATGCATGTGTTTTCATACTAACACTTGTTTTGGCTAGCCATCCTTGTTTGTGTGTGCCTTGGTTTCTACCAAGCGCATTCCCTTCCCCTACGAGGGAAGAGTTACAAAGTTCATGGTTGGTCCTCTTTTGGGGCTACATTCTCCTATCAAGTGATGTCACATGCACCCCCAAAGAGGGGGCATCATTTGGGGTTTTTCTACATACTAACACAAAGATTTTACAGTTCGGTTGGTTCAGTTATATACAATGAGTGGGTTCAAACTAGTCTACGAACCCCATACACAATGGATTTTACAGACATGGTGTCCTTAGCATTCTGGGAAGTAGTTATAGGCTTGGAGGTTATAGTGGGTGTGCCTCTCTACACTACTTCGGCCAGTGGCATTGGATCACCCAAAAACCAAGACGATACAAGATATCTTCACACACATTAGGGAAGCAGTTAGAGCTTGGAGGACATAGAGCATTTCCTCCTACACTTCTTCGGCTAGGGTGGCGTGAGATCACCCAAAAAACTCATGAAAGACATGATATCCTTCTACACTCTCTTTTCTTGACATGGATCAAGTGCACATGTTCCATTTACATTTTCCATTTACATTTGCGTATTTTACATTTACATGCTTTTTACATACATGCATCTTTTACATTGCATTTTTACACATACATACATACATATTTGACTACTTGATCATTTTCTCCTTGTAGGTCCGGCCGTATGAGAAACAAGCAATCAAATTGGGGCAACAACAACAATAACAACGTCAACAACAACACTTTATGACAACACACGCTTTACTAACCATGTAGGTACATTACACACCACAATAACTACACACGTTTCTACCCTAGGTTCACTCTCATCACTTTTTCTTTGTGCATTTTTCATCTTTAGTTTCCATGCTCCTCCATATTTTTGTCATTCCATGCTTTGTCTAGTCCTTAGTGCATTTCTACTACACTCTTCATGGACATCAAGTATGCATCTCTATCTACTTTATGTTACCAAGATTTCAGCTCACCAACATAAAGTGGGGGAAAATGTAGTCACAAAATCATGCACTTTAGACATTTATTTATCTCGGTTTCATACTACTATTTAGAAGGTTCTTGAGTGAAGAAAGTACTAATTAACCCCCATCTTTTGGCCATCTTATTTTATTTTATTTCGTCATTACCACCCTTTTCATCCACATGCCCGTTTATTTTGGCCATTTCCCATCATTTTAGCCTCGATTGGGGTGCCCATGCTTAATCTTGGGGTGCCCATGGGTCATCTGGTCCCTGTGGGCACCTGGTCCTTTTCACACTTTCCCACCACTTTTTGGGCTCTTTCTAGCCATTTGGCATCTTTATTTTCTTGTGGTTGGTCCTTTTCGGGGTTAATTATGAAATTAGATCAAGAGAACCCTATAAATATAAAGTTATGAGACCATAATGAGGGACCTAACATCACTTACTACTATCACTCCATCTAGAGTTACATCCATCTATTACATTGGAGATCACTTGCATCCACATAGCTCCATCATCAAGGTTTAGGCTAGGACATATGCATCACACTTCATAGGGGAGGGATTCTATTCTATTCCATGCACACATTCTATTACATTTTCTACACATAGTTATTGCTCACTACTTCACAAAGTGCGACTAGACACAAGAGCAACCTAGGGCATGTTCACACACACTTGCACATAGAACTACATCGGGTCTGAGATGATGTAGTGCAACACTAGTTAGTAAGTCCACCATTGTAGTAGTTGAGGTCAATCTCGACCCCTTCATATGCATTATTTTTTTTAGGGTTTGATGTTTGTTTTGGGGTCTTGCAGGTTTTTTATTCATCTTGGAGTATTGGTAACATTAGATCACGGGGGCAACGAAGTTGATGTGACACATAACCAGGGTTTCAAACTACCTTCTGACCCTGTAAAAACATTTTAAGTGATTTTTACAAACCAGGGCACCCAAATTGTAGACTAGAGCACCCGCAGCGCCCGATCCTCCTCTAAGTGCACCAGTCCAGCTAGATCCTCTAGATCCGTCCTTTTCGGGACTTACATACTGATCGTTCTTGCTCCTGATTTTTCCAGTTACCTCTGCGACACTTTTGATAGGCATATGTTATCAATTTGAGTTCTTTCCTCACTCTCTTTTACATATTAGGGTTAGCATTTCCTTTTACATAGTTGTTTAGCTTCTTTACATGTACTTCTTTTTACCGCATTTATCTTTTTATTACAATTGTTCATAACTTAGATTAACTATCTATACACTACTTGGTTAGTCCATTTTTAGTTAATTACTTAGTCATCCTAGGTGGTACTTTTGGGTCGGTTGAACGAGAAATCATTTGAATGGTCACCTATATAAACACATCTACGAGTAAGCTATTAGGGACATCTATGTATTTTTATTTAACCCACTCTAAGAAAGACAAGAACTAAAACACTAAAGCATTTATTCCTTAGAGTATAATCACAATAGAAAACTCTTGAATTCTAAATATATTTATTGTTGCCCTTTATCAATCATTAACCAAAATTGAAACCTAAAGTTGACATTCACAAGTATGAGGGATGAAACAAGGGCTCCATTTTTTATTGTTTTATTATTTATCACATGAGTCTCATCATAAGGTTGGGAATATTGCGTGCGACTTGATATCACTTTGAGGTATTGGTTCGTTATGCGACAGTAACACTTGGTGTCCCTAGATTTCACTCTGAAATCTGAGACTACCCCATGTTAAAAAATTTCGTACTTTTAAAATAATGGGTCGTTTTGTGTTTTTATTGCCAGAAAATGTCTGTATTGTGTCAAGATATTCCCAGAGAGTCATATAAGCCAATTTTGCCAAATACCCAGATGCCCAAACTCGTTATATTCTGTCGTTGGGGTTTGCTGCAGGAATTTTTTATTTAATTATTTTAAGCCTCGTTTGAGGTAAATTGTGCTCTGGTTTAACCTGTTGAGGTTTTACATGTCAATATTCCCATATACCAGTAGGGTTTCCACCAGGAATGAATCTTGGGCTTTATTTGTGACTTCTGGCAACATTTTGCGTTTTTGTTATTTTTCTCATTTTGTTTTCTGTGAAATTTCCTAGGTCGATTCCTTTGCGGTTCATCTTTTCTTGCCTAGAGTATCTGGAAATCATCTACGAGATGTCATGCCAGAAGGAATTTGCCACATGAAGTCTGGTTCTCTCTAAAAAGACGAAGTCATGCACAAAAAAGGCCTCTTCTGGGCAAGTCACATTTTTGGGAAAGGAAGGTTTTAAGCTACAATGAGATTTTTGTAGCAGGGTAGGTGGGAATTTTGTACCTACTTGGCAGGGTACTTTTTCCCATGGGAGCAAAGTCACTTAAGTCATAATGGGAAAATTAGAGGCAACAGGCAAGCGGAAATTTCTTACCTACCTTGCAGGGTGAAAAATCCCATTGTGAAATAAAAGAAAATCACTTAAGGCATTGATGGGAATTTCTTACCTACTTGCAAGGTAAAAAATCTCATTATGAAAGTCAAACAACTTAAGTGGACCATGAGATTTTGGAGTTGAGTGCATAGCAGGTGATTATTCCCATCAAAAAGTGACTTTTAAAAATAAAATTCACCCTTACTAAAAAGTGCAACCCACATTGGGTGAATAAGAATGCATTTAATAATATTTATTAATGTTTATTCACCCAATTTTGGTGCCCAAACATGAGGAAAAGTCAATGCAGTGATGAGAGGATAAAGGAAATTAGAAATAGAATTCTAAAATTAAATAAATTTAATTTATTTAATGCAGCCCCCTCATGCAAAAAAGTGTGACCCATATTGAGGAGAAATAATACTTTTTAAAGTATTAATTGATGGAATTAATTCCTATTTTTAGTGCATGAGGTCAAAGCACACTGTGAAGTCAAAGTGGACTAGAAGTAGAAAGCTAAAATTAAATAAATTTAATTTATTTAATGCAGCCATGAACATGCACAATTTTGGCGCCCAAGTTTAAAGAGAGAGGTTGATTTTTAATTAATTAATTGCCAGGAATAGGAAGGGCAATTATTAATTATAGAACGATGAAGATTATATAAGAATGGGCTGCCATAATGATGAATTAATTAATTCTTTAGAAAAGAGGTGCAGCCCAGGCAATTTTGGCACCTAATTAAGGAGGAATTTTGCTCAGAAGAAGGTGTTTTCAACTTAAAGCTTCAAAGTTTGGCGCCTAGGTTTGAAGGAGCTTGATTTAAGTCTGATTAATTGTTTGCATAATGATACAGTGCCCAGTGAAGTTGACAATATTTATGCTTGCTTTGCATGCAAGCAAAGCCTCAAATTTTAGGGTAGCGAGCTATGTATGCAGATTTTATGATAAAAATCAAGTGTTCATGCTCGGAATCCATCTTTATCGAATTAATTGCGCAGGTATTCATTATAGGTGCTTATATAATTGAAAGGGAGCTTGAATCAATGTCCAATACATTGAGTATATCTTCCGAATATGAAGAAATTCCTAGATTTGCACCATTGTAAAGAATTTTTGGTCGAATAAAAAAAAGAGTTGCTCGAAAAAAATATTGCTCGCCATGGCAAAGCATGATAAAAGAAAAGGATCAACAGAATCATGCATAGATTGATTTAGATCCAGATCCAGATCCAAATTCATAATTGCAAAGGCTTCATCCTCTTGTTTTGAATGCAATCGTGAAAAGTCGGTCATGGAGAATTCCTTCAGGACCTTGTGCATGTTCTCCCAATCTTCCGATTGAAGTGTTCATTGAATTTTCATTCACTTGGAGTAATTTCGAGAATTTTTAATTGCTCATATGCAATTAAAAATAAAAATGATGAGTTATTTACGACAAACATTGCACTGATGCATGTACTAGAGAAGAATTGCAAAAGCTTCAATGATAAGAGGGAAGACAAGGCAAAGGCAACACCCGTAAGCAAAATTCCAGATCCAACTGTTTCCAGATCCAGTATGGTGAGAATCAAGGGCAAAAGAATCAACTGCATGCAGAATATGAAAAAAGAACAAGACTGCAACTTTCCTCTTCCTTCTTCTTTCCTCCGACAAAGTAATTGAGCGATCAATTAAATTATAAAACTTAAGTGATTGGTTTAAAAGCCATTACTTGAAGAAGTCAACTACTTGGAAATATGTGGCAGACATGTAAAATAGAAGGTTTTATCTTTAGTTGCAAATCATGCATGTCATGCAAAGAGGAATTCCAGGAGGGAGATTGCCAGTTGTTTCCTTTCGACTTCCACATGTGCCAGTTCAACTAAAAGCTTCCTATTTGTAATTTCCCCTCTACATGCTATAAGTAGAGGAAGAACCTACGGGTTAAGAGATATTGGAATTTGTAAGCAACATTCTTGTGTTCCAGACTTTGTGCTGAAGCCCCTGATAGTTATTTGAAGCAAAGGAATACAAAGGAGCAGATTTCCGGAGAACTTTGTGTCACGGTGCATTTTATTTCTAGCTTTTGTCTTAGATCCACTTTTAAACTTTGTGTTATTTTAGATCTAGATTTGAAAGTTGCCTTTGCTTAAATTTCTGAGTGTTAATATCTATTGGTCCTATCTATGTGCATGCAATCAACTCTGTAATCTATTGATTGGGTTGCACATCTTCCTCTTTCTTTCCCCGTGTTCTTATTACTTCCTTCTTCTTTAGATATTTTCTTTATGTAAACAATGCTCACTTGTCAGAAACTATACTGACTATGGCTCATGAGTTGCATGGTTAAAGTAAAACCCCAAAATAGATACTAGCATATTTTATTGACAAATCATACACGGGAGGCTCATCGGTAAATGACGAAGATTTATCTCATGATCGCTAGGTTTTGACCATGCGAGAAAATCTAGCCAACAAACACTCATCACATCGGTGGGCATGCTAGAGAGGTTAGTCCAACCCAAACCATTACTAACACCTTTTTAGAGTTACAAGCAAGGAGAATCCATATCTTAGCAAATGACATTTATCGCACAAAAATAAGTCCAAAAATTAGGCCTCTAGAGACATGCGAACCAAATCCTAAAATCTAAATCCGACTCACAACACTAAAAGGACATATTCATAGCCCTATGAACAAACTCAACCACGAACTTGCTCAACATTTAAAAAACTGTCCTACACACAATTTTTGATCCTAGTATTTTATAGACAACTGAGTACGCGCTCCGATTTAATTCTAGGTACATTATGAGCATTTTATTACATCATTTAACTATGGTAACACAATTCTCTTTCTAAACTCTAAACCGTAAACTTTAATAATACTTTCACTAATTATTTTTGACAAAATTGTTAGCACATTCCAATAATAACTTAATTTAATACTATTTTGATGTATTATTCTAATTTTAAATTATCAATATTACAAATTATATTTACGCCGAAAGGCGTTGTCTCAATTAGAATGGCGAAAGGGTGAGCAACATCTGACAACATGTTAATTATTTTTTGTACGTTATGTAATCTCCACCACCCGCATGTTGGTCCGTATCGTTGACCTTAAAAGGATTTGAACCGCTCATTTCCAGTGATTTTAATATGATTTTCTATTCTTTTCTATTTTTTTATCAGTGTCAGGGAATAGACGACTAAGATACTTTTGGTCATTGATGCATGACGTTTTCCGTAGTCGTCCATGTGTCCAATGACTGTGCTTTGAGCCCATGACATTTTGACATCGTGATGCTTTGTGTGTTAGAACAAAGAAATGATGGGTCTGACGGATGGGAGTCCCCTGATTGGGGGTTAATTTACCTATTAGTTTTGTTGTAGGTTTTATTTACTCCATGGTCTTGTTATCAGATAAAAATCTGACGTACTAATCCCGTAAATACATTTCACCACTTTGAAATTCAAGATTTTAATTACAACAATAATTTTAGTAGTCAAAATGTAAAAAAATGAGGTGGGGTCATGCATGGGAATTGAGCCAGTGACCTTTGGGAGGCAACTAGGTGAAAACACATACTACTCATACCACAAACAACATGATATGTTCAATAGTAACTGAGCAACTTGATATGTTAAATGGTAACTAAGTGTTTTTTTAAACATCAGTTCTTTCTTGTTGGAACGAATGATTTCACAACACATTTTAATCATGATACATGCTTTTTAATCATTGTTATTGCTATAATATTAAAGGAATTTCTTCAATTATTGTTTATTTCCTCTTCTATATTTATATGTGCTTGATTCAAGTTTCTTTTGGGGATTATTAGTCCTTTCAAAGGTAATATAGACTAAGAGTTACTTGTTATAGTCGATATTGTTGTAAATTGCACTCACATAAATAATGTAAGTGAGATTGAAATGATAAATTGGAGCACAAATAGTAGATATTATTTAGGTAGAAAGCCATGGAATAGGTGTGGACATGTAGGTATTTAATTCCAACATTTAAGTCATATATTTTTCTTTCCAACATTCTGTTAATTTCTTCCTTTTTTTTTTTTATGTAAATAATGCGAGCAAGATTGATATGATAAAGTAGAGCACATATAACATATATTATTTGGGTACGAACAATCGAGCCATGGAATAGGTGTGGGACATGCATGTATTTAATTCCAAACATTGTATTTCCACATTTTTCTTTCCAACTTTCCATTCATGTCTTCTTCTTATCTAACAAATTAAACACCATCCAATCAAAAACCTTACACCATAAAAAAATAAAATCAAAAAATTGCAAAGCCCATTTCCCCATATTTTCTCAAAATTTTCCATTTCTTTTAGTTATGTAAGGGCTTGTTGTTGGCGACCTAGAACTAAGAGATAAGTTAATGTCACTAAGTGAGGGACCCCTTCATATGGCTAAACAAAGACACAATACAATGTTATTCTTAAGCTTGATACTATTTTTGATTAAGTTGACTCATGTTACTCAATACTTATTTCATCATATCAGTGCACCACTATTGAAATATTATCTTCTCATTTTCTCCTCAATATGAAAAATATTTTAATCATACCTTCTAAATATATGTCAAAATATCTTCCCATATTTTTTACCTCTCAAAAAATTAAAAATATACAACTAGGCCAACCTAACAAAGTGGATATATCAAAAAGTGTCATGGTTCTACCTACATTAGAAATAACCAACCCTTTGTAAACCATGGAAAGGCCACCATATCCATCTTTCCTCTTTTGGAGAAGAATGGTTATCGTAAAAAGGAAATGCGCAACATTAATTCATTTCCCACATTTAGCTTTTTTATGGTTTCCATCTCATAGTTCTAACTGGTGGAAATTGTTTCCTATTTGGTGCTACATGTATATCTCATGAACCACTTCATTATTAAATTTCTAAACTAATGCCAATGTCATGTTGTGCAAGTTCAAAATTATCTCTTACCCCCAAAATATTGCAATTAATGGACCCGCTATAGTGTGTTACTGTTCATGTTGACCTACACACCCAAAAGCCTTTGAAAAAATAGAAAGAAAATCTTTTGTTCCACAACTTGCCGCTCACTGCACAATAATAGAAACAAACCCACAATTTGCAAATCCTCTATTGAGTTGACAAAATACAAACACCATCACTTATATATACACAAAATATATAGGCCAACAATGAATTATCCATAAACAATATTGCACGTTATTGGTTGTTGAGTTTGTAATGTTAACAAGTACTTATATTAATAGCCATTTTTTCCAAACGAGGCCGATGCGAGAAAATTGTGTGCTTGGACACAACCATGTCAAACACATGAATAAAATTTATTATTTAAATATCAAAGTCCAAAGTACGTGTCATTGTCTTCCACCTGACTAAGTGGTTATTATTGAGGCTCTCTCGTGAACAATTTACAAAGGTTTTCATTTAAGATAAGAGATCTAACGTGGAAGGCTCTCGAGATACTCTTTCCACATTTACATGCACCTTTTCTTATATTTTATGGCGCGTTGTCTTACTCAAACACCTGTAAAATTGAATGTCTCGTATCTCCCTTGTGTTTAGCCTTGCATTAGTCGTTCGTTCCTTCGGATCCAACGATCTGCAACATTTAGCATATATTTAAAATACAAACATCTATATTTCATCTACATTATTTACTAAACAATGTCATTCCTATACTTTCTAGCATTATTAGCACATAATCTTCTCCATTGCAATAAAACTAGACTTTCGACTAACCACATAAGATAAGGATACCAAATTAAGAAAACAAACAACCTATTTTCACATGTACATTGCACAGTGCACTTTGATGGTTTTATTAGTTTAAATCCCTCTTTCAAATGGAAAATAAAAGCCACCTTTCGCTCATTTGGCCACCTACTTGAATGGCTTGATTATTGATGACTTTTTGTTCAACAACTATTCTCTTGTGATTGCTCAATCTTAAAACTAAGAAGGGAGGTTTATTGGATTTTCCTCATTTTTTAATTTTGGCCCCTTTAAACATAATTTACGTTCATTTGAATAATGCGGGCAAGATTGAGACCGAAAAGTGGAGCACATAGCAAATATTATTTGGGTATGAACAATCTAAGTTGGGGAATAGGTGTGGGACATGTAGGGAATTAATTCCTTTATTTTTACTAAGTCATGGAATAGGTGTCGAACAAGTAGGTATTAAAATCCCACATTAAAAAAACTCTTTCAAATGGTAGATGAAATCCACCTTTCGCTCATATGGCCGACTACTAGCGTGGTTTAATTACCAATGAATGTTCACACATTACTTGTTCCTCTATACGTACTCAAGCTTGAAACTGAAAATGGACATTTTTGGGTTGTCCTCATTTAAAAATTTGGGTCCCTTTAAATGTAAATTACATTCATTTGCAAAATGGGGTGAGACCAAAACAAAAAGTGGAGCACATAGCAGATATTATCTAGGTGGAAACAATCTAAATCATGGAAAAAGTGTCGGGCATGCATGTATATAATTAATTGTTGCAAATATATACATTTTTCTTTGCATCTCACATCAAACTCCCATCGTGTTTTCTTTAATTTCTCATTGGTTCCCCTTTTCCCTAATTTATAATTTTAATAATAATTTCATTTATTTATTTCTACTTCATTTATTAACATTGTCTATTATTTTACGTATTTGAAAATCACTTTATGTTGATCACTTTAAAATAATTTAATATTAATTACTTCAAAACAATTCAATGTTAAATACTTTAAAATAATTCAACAATTTAATGTAAAGGCGAGGACTAGTGGCATTGTGATTCTCATTAACGAAGTGTCACCTAGTGGCTTATTCCTGTAGAAGATTTAAAGTTGAAATTAAAAAGTCGGCTCCTTTGACGGTCATTTGGATGGTTAAAAAATCCAATACAATTCATGAAAACCTAAAACTGATCATGCTTTTAACATATATGATATAAGACATTACTAGATATTACATTATCTCTTTTATTGTTTTCACATCCGTGCATGTGGCTTACTAAACATTATTTTACTGTTAGCGTTTACATTGGACCTAAACTACATACAAAAACTTATATGTGTCTACAGTGCATCCTTCATACCAATAATTATGTTAGCCCTGCACATCTCCTCTTTTACAGCTTCAATATGTAGCCCACAAACCCAACATCCATAGAACGATTCATATATGTGAGCTATATAAGTGGGCGTGCATTCCTCCTTCAACCCACATCGCTCACACGCCACTAATTCAACCTCATATATAACAGTTTCCACTTCCATTTGAGCATACATGGTTTGTGGATTTAAATCCTTCAATGCTTACAAATCATATATAAAAGTAATATTTTAGTTGCATCTTCTTCAAATCCATTGCAAATATCTCATTGCCAATATCATTTTTATCAAGATTTAGAGTGTTACACTCTACTGAGTGGTGAACATTTTCTTATATTTCGTTATAGATGTTCACCATTGTTATTAAGTGCCATGATAAATAAACCAAATTATAATATTCCATCCGATTGATTGAATTATATTCTTCAAAATAAAGCATTCCCTATTTATAATCTTGGATGAGATAAAACATTGAAGGAAAACCCAAGAGCACATTCTTTTCTCTTTTTCTAATGCCTCAGACATTAATTATGTTGACAATCATTTCCAAACATGATTCTCAGTGGTTATGTCTCGACATGCGTTGGGGAATACATGGTCGAAAACAATATTTGGACAGACAAAATTTTGTATTGGTGGTCATTCATGAAAAATATTGTCAAGACGCTAAATGAAAGAAACCATAGTTTCTACATTTATCTACAAATAAAAAAACTAATTAATTCCTTCCCTTTTCCACATATCTTTCTTCGGCTACTCATGCTAGTAAAATTGTTTATTTAATTAAACATTATTTGTCACCTATATTTTTGTAGTGCACAACCCACTAAAAATTGGGTTTTACCAAAAATAAAGAGTATAAAAAGCACAAAATATAAACGCAGTCCGACGGCAAATTGAACGCCCTCCCCGATTACTGGGAAGATTTGTGATGTTCTTATTTTTACTCTACGCTGCGAAAAATTAAAGCCTCTATTCGAGCAACTAGAATGAAGAAATCCACAAAATATTAGTACCAGAAGATACAGTGAAGACGTTTCAGCATTACAGAGGAAGCCTCGAATGAACTCGGTAAGTAACAAAACCTTTTCGGACACCTTTTGGCGTAGAAATATGCAATTGTTGTTTACCATTTTATGCTTTATTGTTCTTCATCATATTTTCAAATCCATTAGGCTTGGATTCAGGATTTTCTGTTAACTTATTGATTCTCTAATCAATTATATGGAAGTTTCACTAATTTTCAGCTTCAAATTATATTTAGAGTGAAGCAAATTGCCCCACGAATGCGTTATTTAAGTTTTTGAAATCTTTCTGTAAACGGATTTCTTTTGTTGATTTCAGACTCGGGGTTGTTTACGCTATGATGTTGATAAAATGCATAAATTTTATGTTACCCGTTAATTCTAGGGCACTACGTAACGTCTAACTATAGTATGTTAAGTACAGTCTTTGTGAAATCATAAATGTGTTGCTCTACTCTACTATATTTTCTAAGGTCACTGAAGATACCAAAAAGTGCATCTTCGTATTTATTTTTGCTGTAGCGATTTCTAGGGTTTTCTTGATAATGGGTAGTTTGAGGTAGATGTATTTTCTTTTGTTAGGAGTAAGAAAATAAAAAAATAAATTGTAGTTCTGACATTGGTTAATGCCATTCTAGGGCTGGAGGAAGTGGTAGCAAGTTGTTGAATGATTTGACAAGGAAGAGGTAGCTGAAATATGGCAAACAGAACAGATCCGGCAGCAAAGAGTGTTCATGGCACCAACCCTCAAAATCTGGTCGAGAAAATTCTGCGTTCCAAAATTTACCAGAATCCATATTGGAAGGAGCAATGTTTTGGCCTGACGGCTGAAACATTGGTGGACAAAGCTATGGAGCTTGACCACTTTGGAGGAACTTTTGGTGGAAACCGAAAAGCTACTCCATTTATGTGCCTCACAATGAAAATGCTTCAAATTCAACCAGAGAAGGAGATTGTTGTGGAGTTTATCAAGAATGAAGATTACAAGTAAGTTATTGGTTTGACAACCTTGTTTTTGGATTTTTCATTTATTGAAACTATCTAATTTTATTCTAGCAGCATGAAGCTGTTGAATTTGTCAATTTGAACAAGCAAATGCTTTGGATAGCCCAGGGTTCTTTTACCTTGCCAGATAACAAAGATTAAATAAAATTGAAATAACAGTTGTAGAACATATCATACAGATCTGGCAATGTCCAAGCTGATTACATTAAAGTGAAATGTATGTGTGTGTGTGTGTGTGTGTGTGTGTGTGTGTGTGTGTGTGTGTGTATTACAATATATCTGCATTTAAATAAGCTATGGTATGCTAAAGACCATAAGCCAAAAATGCTCGTTTTAGTCAAAATTCGTTTGGTTTACTTTAATTCATCACATGAAATTTTGTATGTAATGAACAACACATTACGATACACACCTTTAGTTCAACTGTCAATGTTTATTATCCTTAAAACAATTAAACTTTCTTAGTACCCAGTGATGGAATTGTAAAGATTTCCAAACACTGCAACTTATTGAATTCTATCCTTATCAGGTATGGTATACTAGATCATATGGACTTCAGCCATCATGATTTTTTGCGGCTTAATAAAATTTAACTATACCTCCAGCTTTCAAATGAAAGCATCCATTTTGTCCCCATTGATTGTGGTGTCAAAATGGGGTTTGGATGTCTCAAACTTGAAAGTAGACACCGTCAGCTGGTGGTGTCATATAATCATATCTCTATTATTAACCCATTTGTTATTGGAATGTGCTTGAGATTTGGTTCATGAGTGCAAGTCAAAACTCATTTTGTTGCCATCCTATTTGCAGCACTTGTTTAGACAATTGGAATGAGTGGGGTTTTGGATGTGCTTGATGCTCCATATTCAACTAGGCACAATTTCTCTGTTTTCATTTTACCTTTCTATTAAAAATGAAGTACAAGAAGACTGAGAAAAGACATTTCTCTCTTTACCTGTGCCTTGGTTCCTTTTTGGCACCATGAAAGAATTTGTTGAGAATACGACTCTTCCCAAAAAAAAGTTATAAAGGGCCCTCCTAGGCTAGAATGAAGTGGTAAAGGTGACAATATGGGCCTCCTTAAGGGGTTTACTCAATTAAAAATTGCAAAGCTCAAGTGGCAAATGAGAGGATTCTTAAAAAAAGTAATGACAATCAATATTTCTAAGTCTGAAGAAAATGCTAATGCCCTTGTTTAACATAAAATTCTATTTTTTTTTCTAATGAACCAACTTAGAAAATGACAATTTTTAAATATCATTGCTAATTCATGCATGAATGGAAGAGGGGAATATTGAATTATTCTCAATTTCATAATGCTTCCAAACTTTAGACATCTCAACTAGAAGTTTTGATCCCTTGGCCTTCATGATTTCACCATTGTGGATTTCACAAGAAAGTTAGATAATTAGAGTTAAAATTCCAACATCCACCAAAAAATATCCATCAAATGATAAAAGACAGATTGTATCCAACAAACATGTCCTTGTGAAAAGGACATATTCATGCAAAAAGGGGCAGTTTAGAGTTGTACAGCCCATGGGCAGTGAGAAACACTTCCAGAGAGTATTTCAAAATGTTTTTGAAGCTCCGTAAAGGACAAAGCACGTGTCTTTGTTGGAGTTGGCAAAGTTGCTTGGCGCATTGACACCCATTATGATCCTGGGCGAGCCTTGGGCGGAACAAGGCTCTAGGATCAACCAGAGATGAAAACCATTGTAGATGTCGAGGGCAAAAAGATTGGAAAACTGATAGGGATCTGATAAACGATGGAGCTGAGTCCAGACTTTGTTACCAACTGATATGGCCTCACAAAACAAAAACAAGAAGAAAATGTACACCAAAAACAGAGAAAGTAGGGAGATAATTGTAAAAACTGATATCTTGCACTTTTGATTAGGACGAATTAAATAGATTACAAGGCTGGGAATCAGTGCTGGCTCGAAAAGGCAAGCACATGTGAAGTGCCCTAGAACTAGCCATGTATAGACAACTAAGTTACTTATTTCAATTTGAACATGTCATTAGAAGGGCCCAAGTGAACATAGGCCAAGTTTTCATGCAATCTTTGTGAATAGGAAGACATTGACAAGGCGAGAGATCAATACGAGGAGTGAAACTGGTCAAGGTGCATATAATAATATACTTAGGAAGAAAAAGTAGTTGCTTTCAATGCAATATTATACATGTTGAATTGGTTTTGTTTCATTTTAAGACGAATTGGCTTTTGTTAATTGCCAGTTATCAAGATCATTGTAAATGTTGCCTTGAAATGTGTTATAGTTTATAATTAGCCAACTGTCTCCTTGAATTTTGTTTGTTTCAGTTCTATAACTATTGGTACATGGTTGATTTTTATGCGCAAAATACTTATGATTATGCATGGATGATTTGCTTTTTTATTCCACAAATTTTGTAGTTCTCACTATATTCATATTGAGAGATAACTCTTATGGATATTGCGTTGCTCACGAAACATCGGTTAGTTTAATTGCAAACATCATAGTTCTTTTATTCTCAACAACCATCCTAACAATTGCTGTATTATATCTTTCAAACAGATATGTTCGAATTCTTGGAGCATTTTATTTGCGTCTTGTTGGTAAACCAACTGATGTATACCAATATTTGGAACCTTTATACAATGACTACAGAAAATTGCGATACAAATGTCCAGATGGAAGTAAGTCTTGGCATTTAACATTCAATATACATTACATATTAAGGCAGGTTTTTATTGGTACTAAATATCACATTTTCTGTTTTTGTGATACCTTTGGTATACAGTTTTAGGGATTGCAAGTGTGGTTTAAGTTTTATTCTTTTTGCCAGTTGTGAATTTGACAATTTGTTGCCTTCTAATATTAATGGAGGATTTCTCAGTTACAGGCTTTGCATTGAGTCACGTGGATGAATTCATTGATGATCTTTTGACAAAGGACTATTCATGTGATGTTGCTTTGCCACGTGTCCCCAAAAGGTATTCCCTATATTTTTCTCGAACTTTTTATTTTGCAAATGAAAGCACAACAATATTATATGAATAGAGTGACAAATCAGTTTCATTATGCTAGACTGTTTTGGTATTAATACCGAGTAGGTTTTACGCCTTTCAAGCCGAGTAGTTTATGTATGTTTTACGTGGTATTCATGGTGAAGGTGATTATAGATTTATTCATTTAATCTTTGGAATTCTTTTCCCTAATGCCAAGATTAGTTAATAGTTTTTGTTCATTGAAATACCTATCATCAATAAATTTTGTAGTTCCGACTTTTATATGTTTCATATTTGTAATCGCGACTTTTCTAATGACTTGTGATGGTTTACTTGATGATTAACACGTTAAAACTTCTTTGGTGCTTATTGGGAAAGGAATTACTGTTTATTTTGTTTTGAAGCTCAAAGGAACAGTATGTTGTACATACCAAGTTCTTCTAGAGAACCGTATGATTTATTGTTGTCTGTCTGTTATACGCAATTGGTTTACATTGGAACAAATTCACACTTTATTAACATATTCGCTAAAAACATATTCATGTAACTTGAAATCTGGGATAATCCTTAGCACCATTCTACACTATTAAGCGATCTGTGATAGAAATTGTTTTAGATGATATTTTTTTGGATTTTCATCCTCGTTTTTACAAGCTTCATTGAGAAAGTCTCTTTTTCAGTATCCGAACGCTTTTCTGGTGCCTTCATTTATTTTCTCAAAGTACTGTGATGCATGCAATTTAAAGATATGTTTGATGGTCATTGGAAATTAATCAGCGCCTTTCTTTATCAATTAATGGGTTTTTAAACAGGATCCCTTACCTGCTAAAAGAGATGCAGACCATAATATGCCAGAAAATAAGCATGATACTTTTTCAGAAATCTGTTTTACAAGCAGCAAATCAACCGTTACTGTTACTACCAAAAGCAAACACAGATATCAACTACTGTGCCACTCTGAATATTCATAGGAAATCTGGCCTAACCTGAAAATAAAAGGATTTTTGATGTCCATTAACAGCCTGAACAAGGTTTAATCACCATCACTATCAACACAGGTTTTGCATGATAACCTGGTATCCAAAAATTTATAATAGTAGTAGGTTTTGGGCAATTACCATGGCCCAGGATAAATCTTAATGAACATAGCAAATGAAATAAAAGCAATTCCTTACAAATCAGCCGGATTTCATCTCCCAACGCTTTAGCCACGAAAACGCGTAAACTAGCTCCTCCAAGCTACCATCATCATTAGATGGTGGTATGAAGCATCATGTTTGGGAGCCAAGCTTATCCCTGAGCAGGAAGATGATATACTTCGGCAGTGGGATTTCTTGTGGGTTTTGCGAGTTTCCTTACTCCAATAATGTCATATGGCAAGTTCGTAGGGCTGCTTTGTTCATACAGCTCGGTTCGGTAAATCTCCAAAACCTTGTTCTGCCACCTTTTGACATCAATTCGGCCCTAACCATTTTGCCTCTAGTACTGTCTACCTCTTCTCCCTTGTTTTTATGACACTGTGAATGACCTGACTTTGCAGTTACCTCGGTGCT
This sequence comes from Taxus wallichiana var. yunnanensis, assembly GCA_018340775.1. Lineage (NCBI taxonomy): Eukaryota > Viridiplantae > Streptophyta > Pinopsida > Cupressales > Taxaceae > Taxus > Taxus wallichiana. The sequence goes on along the minus strand of CM031240.1, from coordinate 154,799,047 downwards.
TTCCTGTTCATCTCACAACCTGTTATAGGGTTTACAATCTTTAAGTCAATTTCCAGTTCATCCTCTTCAATGACCATCCTAAAATTTCCCCCTTCTCCATTTTCTTGCTCTTTGAACTCCATTTCTTCTAAATTTACATCAATTACTATTTTCTTATCCCTACTTATGAAATTTACCGGGGTGGAGGGATTGGTGCCAAAGGCACCAATCCTTCCTTCCCCACTAACACCTCACATAATGATTTCACCTTCTGATCAATTCCATTTGCCTTTGTAGGCCTTAGCAATACCATTGAGCTTATTCGAGATCAAGGAGGATAGATCATCCACATGAGGTCTAACTGTTTCCTTTCACTTGATTTTTCATTGAGAATTTGATGAAAGCGTAACTCGGGACGTGGGGAATCAGTGCAACCAAATTCTTCTAAAAGGCTCTCTAACATCCTCAGCTGATCGTTGTATGCCTAGATATTGAGCCACCCTGCAAGATGTGTTAGATATATCAAGTAAATAAACTCAAATCAACTTATTAAATAAAAATGGGCTTACGTTGCCACCATTGAATTAGAAAGGGACTTCATAGGGTTCTTCCAATGAATAAAGTAGGTTAAATCTCCAAAATCCGAATCTAAATATGCAAATCACAACACTAAAGGAAAATGTTAGTTTTTTTGTTGGTTAAGGGACCTGCCTTGGTCAGATCCCTAACCTTTTCAAGGTTGATAAAAAGGGCATGTAAGACATGCAATTGATAAATGCAAATAAATGAAATGGTGTACCTATCCGGGGCCCAAACCGTGGTACGGGGTTTACTTGCGGTAGATTGTTGATTGTTGATAGTGTCTTGACTGATTAGGATGTTTTCATAATCGCATGAGCCAGTCGCAACCACAATCACAGAGAAATCACAGAGCAGTTGTAAGCCAGTTGTAGGTGCGACTAACAACAATGTTGAAAATCTGAAATTTGATTGTGGAGGCGAGCTTCGTGGTGCCCAAGATGTCTTCCTTCTCCTTCGGCAAGACCTGCAAGTACAACATACATGAGCAATAATAAAAGTTCTCCAAAAGCTAAGGGGGATGAAGGGAGGGTGATTGCTATTTTATAGATTTAGGATGCATAGAAGATTGGGATGGATATGGGTGCAATGTTCATAGAGTAGTGAGAAGATAAGGTTCCATTGTGCATTGGAGATGCAAATGGGTAAGTGGAGTGATTAAATGTTTGTGGTGTGTGACAAGATTAAAATTGAGTGGACGAGGATGAGTAAGTGGATGACATGTCTTAAATCAACCTTATTTTTTATATTTTTAGGTGTTTTGTGGGAATATTTGATTTTTAAGGATTATTGTGTTTTATATTGTTTTTGTATTTCTAGTTTAGGAGACCTTATGCACAAGGTGCATTTTCTCGATGTCTACATTCGCCACACATTCTCTCTTATATTTAGAATTTCTTCTCCTAAAATGAACTTGATATTATCGACATAAGAGTAGGCGAAGAAAGATCAAAGATATTCCTTAGAGAGGATCAAATAACATACCTTCGAACATTTTGACATATGCTTCTCCAATTTTTCTTGCCTAGCTTGTGAATCCCTACAGATCACCTCTCACGGACTCCATGATCTCTTGGCATCTTTTTGAACCCGAAGATCAAGTCTAGAGACCTACTCAAGAGGGGATGAGAAAATAATTGGATCCTTGACAAAGAAGTCGCAACATAATGAATTCGCTTCACTGTCATCCGCACTGGGGATCTCGCCCTCATTTATTGCTTAGCTTTGAACCCGAAGATCAAGTCCAGAGACCTACTCAAGAAGAGGTGAGAAAAATAATTGGATCCTTGAGAAAGAAGTCGAACAAAATGAAGTCGCTTCACTTTGTCATATGCCTAGGGATCTGCCTTCATTTATTGCTTAACTCTGTCATCATTTTGGGGGCTTCTTTCAATTCTCAAATGGGATCCTCGGGTCATGGGGTGCTGAAGCCATAAGATAGAAAAATGGAAGGCTAAATAGTTAATTTAGGCCTTTAGAACTTAAATTTTCAAGAAGGGATCAACCACGGGAACATAGGGGCTAAAGGTTATGAGGTGGATGCTAGAGAAGGACATGAAATGTCCTTTTCAGCACCGCCTTCAACCCATCTTATCTTTCCATAAAGTCACTAATCACATGTTCACCATTATCTATATCCTGGTCACACCGGTGTTGTTTCTAGAAGCTCTATAGGTCTATTGGGCTCTCTAAAGCTATGATCGAAGAGCTCGAGAACATGATTGCCAAAAACATGCTTCCTCCAATATGCTCTTAGGTTTCCAACTAGAAAGACATTTTTTCAATGATGGCCTAATAACTAGCAGTAAGTCTCTTTCAACTTCATAAATTTTCAAGTATCTTTTCAAGGCCAATTTTAGTCCCAATGTTAAGGTCCTTGTGTTTGCTTCATTAGTTTTTGCTCTTGGAATGTTTATGGCATATGCCTCCATCATGATGCTTTTTCATCCAAAAAACCCGACCACCCTCTGGAATCCCCAAGTTTCTTCATGAAGCCACTTCAAAATCTTTTTAGCTCATCTTGGTTGCTCTTTATCTAGCTTCTTTCTGCCTTGCTCGCCTCCACGACTCCTTTTATGGGGACATTTATTCCCTATATATATATATTTTTTGATTGATAAACGCTTTTGACCGGAGCTATGAACCGGAGGGGTAGGGGCCCCCACCCTACAACATGGAAGAAGAGAAGAAGAGAAAATGAGAACGAGAGGGAGAAACCTGCGAAAAGAGCGCAGAAAGGAGACACGCTTTTGACTGGAGCAACAAAACCGGGGGGTTGGCGGGACCCCACCCAAAAGAAGGAAAGAAAACGAGAAGGAACCAAAGCCAAGACAGACCCGAGAACAACCATCGAAGCGCCAACACCAGAGGACGAAACACCAAATCCGAGAATCTACCCAGCGCCGGAATCATCAAAACAAAGACCGCCAAGAGGGGAATAAGCAAGAGAAGGAAAGGAAGCAAACCAATCCCAGAGGACAACCGAAAAACCAAGAGGGCTGAAGAGAGCACCACCGAACAGAGAGAAAACACAGGAGCCCACCACCGACGAGAGCAAACCCAGACTAAACCCAAACACGAAGCACCTAAACACCACCAACGATCACGAAACAAACCCCACCCCATAACCATCCGAAACAAAGATCCAGCAAATCATCTGACTCCCAACACTGGAAATGCGAGCATGAACATGAGCTACACCGCGCAGGGAAGACGTTTTTTCCTAACCCTACGCTTTGGAAACCAGGATGGGGAGTCTCTAAGAAGGAAAATAAACAAGAGCAGGACCAAACAGGGCCAAAATAGGTCGAGGCCCGTCACCGACCCCCCCAACCCAACCAGAAACATCTCGCTTCGCCAAACGAATCAAGCGGAATCAAAATCGAGAGAACACTTGTTCAGAATAATGAGTTCGGGCGTAGAAGAGGACAGCCGAACCCATACAACCCACGCGCGGCAGATCCGAACTGAACCTTGGGCTCCCTCACGAGATCTGGAACAGAAGAAACAGGAGCAGGGGCACGAGGCAAAGCCGACACCACGGCGGAAGTCTTATCCCCCAATAAAACCCCCGAAGCCGGAGAAGCACCGACGGACAGAGACACAACAACCAACCCAGACGACGAACAATGGAAGCGAGAATAAAACTTGACGAAGGTAGAAACCAAGCCTTCGACCGGAAAAGGCGCAAGAACAACAGGGCCGACATTTCGAGTAACAGCCAACAAAAAGGCCTTCACGTCCTGGCTGAGGAGGAACCCAGCAAACCGTTCGGCTTCCTTCGACAGCTCATTAACCAGACAATCCTCAAGCGGACCGAGCACAGCTGGAGCCCTTCCAGCAACGCTCACCAAGACACCGAGTGAGGATATCCAGCTGAGCCACCACATTCAACTCCAACACTCGCTCCCACCCCTCGACTCCATCACCAACGCAAGCCTTCAGAGCATTGCCAATCCAAAACCCTAGCTCCTGCCGCTCCATCGGAATCATCCACATTTATTCCCTATATTAATATAAAGGCAACTTGACATTATTTGTCTCCCTAATAAGTTGTGCGAGTAGAGCCTTTAGAGTTTGTTGTAGTCGGTCGCCTTGAAGAAAACTTACATGCAAAATCAACATTTGTATGACTCTTAGCTTTTAAATTATTGTGGGTTTGTAACATGCTTCCCTCTCCATGATAACATTTGCATGATTAATCTAGACATTACAGGGTCTCATTTGACCACTTTGTATGATTACAAAAGTGTGCTGATGTGATGATAAGTTTTCTGTCTTCTCTGGGTGCTTTTTTTTTGGTATTATGGAGGCTAGATTCCACAGAAAAGAGTTAAAATATCCATATTCCTGTATACACTTCTTTTCAAAGAAAACATCAATTCCCTTGCTTATCTATGTGTGACTTTTCCCACGTATAAAGTATCATTACTAAGCAATTCAGCATATGCTATGAAACCTCTACATCTAAATGTTTTCCTATCAGTGCAACTATCCTGCTTAGTGTTAACTGTATTCCTTAAATGTGGGTGTGTCGTAATGTGCACAAAGACATCAACAGAATCATAATTTCTTGGATTGGAGTCACAGTTGGCTCATTAATTTATATCTATCTCCTCCTTCACAATTACTACTGGAGCATTCTTTTTTCTTATGGGCAGTTCAGCAAGTTTTTTGGCATTACAAATTCTCTTTTGGAGAATGTCAATCTAGCCTATCAACATTGCTTTACGTGATAGTTTCATTTTTGTCTGCTGCCATGCTTTGGCTTAAATTAATAATTCCACATGTTTATACATTCTCTACGCCATGCTTTATTTCATACTTTTCAAAATTAATTAAATAGCTTCCCCATGTCATTGATGCATCTTGTAAACATGAATTTGGAATGCACAATTCTAGGATGACGATAGAAATCATCTAAGTTATATTGCATCTCAGAGGTGCCATTTTCTAACTTGCCTTGTTTCTTCATCAACAATTTACTTCTTCTGATTCAATCTCCTCCATCCATCTAATTAACTTTGGATTGCTAAAGATTTTTGCCTACTGCTTACTTATATTGCTGTTCAATGGTATCAAATTGTATTCTATAGGCCCTAGTGGGTTTTAATTTTTTTGATCATCATGTGGTGCTAGAAACTGGTTTCAACTTAATGTTAGTATGAAGTAGAGTTTTAAATACCGGCCGAACTGGAACCAGACCCTGCAGGTTCGAAATTGGTAGAAAAACCGGCTCAGGTACCAGCTCCATACCAAACTGGTACCGAACCAGCTGGTTCTATCCCAAACCTGTCTGAACCAGTCTGCGCCAAAAATTAAGCAGCAATTCAACATTTAAAACACTTTTTAAAATCCAACTTTCTAGTTGGCTTTATTCTAGTTTGATGATTGATGATTTTATTATCGATATCAGGCATGTGGTAGCCTGTAGCATATTGTTTTTTAGACCCTAGAGGGGATTTAGAGCCTCATTGTTTATGTATAATGTTTTGGTCATAGTTACCTAAGTCTCAGGGACGGGGGGATGGGGGTATGGAGGGACAGGGTTTCGGGACAGCAAAAAGTTTCCCAAATTTTGGGGACGGCAGGGGGCGGCTTTTAAAATAATACATAAAAATTAATATTTCAATATTTTAACTTTTTTCAATGTCATTTAGGGGTTTAAACTGAATTGAATGTATTTTAGGTACTTCCAAGATTATAATTTGATGTTCTTGGTAAAAATAACATCTTTTTAAAAGTAAACACATCAGAAAACTTTTGAAAGATTTAAAAAAATTGGGGATGTCCCCTCCAAGTCCCCAAGTCCCGAAACGTTCGGAACGTCACCAAAATCTAAGGGACGTGTCCCCGCTTAACACTGGTTTTGGTTGTGTATTGCACTTGGTGCCATTTTGCTATATTTACCCTTACATGGTATATACATGAGAAAACTTCGCATAAATGAGAAATTTTTATTGTGAAGAAGTGAGGAGAGATATTTTTGGGTTCTTGGCTTGCAATTATCAGGTAGGTCTGAGATTGTTAGACTTTTGTAAGTTCATTCGATATAAGTGCATTATTTTGGTAGGGTTTTTTACCATAAGGTTTTCCCCATGGTAAATTCTTGTGTTCTATGTTATTTTGTTTATTGTTTAAATTCACAATATTGACCATTTAAATTCCTGCAATTTTACATTGAATCTTGTCGTAATTCTTAAAAAACACATCCCTGTTGGTCTAATAATCCTGACATGGTATACTGAGCTAATTGTCATCTCAGGATAGTGTAGGTTCGCTTTGTGGAATTTTAGCATAATTTATTGTTGCAGGAAAAATTCTGTAGCATAGAAAACTATACAGAAAACTATTACCCTTTAGGAAGTGGGCTTCACAGAGCTTGGGAAAAGCTGAAGGAAAAATTAAAAATTATATTACATAGTATCTGCAATCTCAGAATATTCATAGAAATCTTACTGATAACAATGTTTAAAACAAAATTTCTATCCTATTTACAAGTGGGCTCCTCAGGGCTCCTAGATCTTGTTAGCAGATGAAACATAAAATGGGGGTAAATAAAATTATTAGGATCCTGATCCGCAAAGGCCCTCCGCATCTCTGTTGCATACACGAGCTAGGCTTGGATCCTCTCTTATCAAGCTCGGTCCCTATGCAACTTGGGTTCCTTTCCTATACGGTGGTGAGTTGGGTTGTATCCCCGCAAACTTCAAAAGAGCGAGTTCCTCATTCTCCTTAGCTCAACGTTTCGACCCTTGCAAGCATCCGATATGAGCTACTCACAAAGGTTTGCACATAGAGCTCGACCCTTTCTCTCTAAATAGAGCTCGGGCTTTTCTCTAAACAGAGCTCAACTCTGCCCTAAACGATCTTGAGCTTCCATTGAAGTATTAGATAGGCTCCTCTATCTACTTAGCAACTTGAGCCTTTGCTTCCACATGCTTTGCTTGGCTCAAAGCTTGATTCTTCCTTCACAAGACTCGGCTACGTCTTTAACGTCCCTACATCAACCTACACTACCTCACGAGGCTTCACTTTGGCTGGGGACAAACAAGATTGCGACACAATCAAATACAACTGTCTCTTGTTCGACCTTGTTGTTGTAGTCTTTTGTTTACCCTTTAATTAGCTAGGCGCGTTGGCACTTCATTCGACAAGTCTGGAAGCTACTTGGAGGAGCGCGCGTAGCTACGAGTCCCTCCTTTGTTTTCTTAACAGGATGTTAGACATGCATAATCATCATAACCATTCATGCAAGAAGATACATCATAACATAACAATTATGGCAACACATATAATAAGGAAATCATTCATAGATAATGACTAATAAGATTTGAATACCCATCAAGCCATGTTCAGACATAGTCACCTTAGCCATCCATACACAATTATCCATTGTAAAACACAATTGATTACATAATAAGTATGTTGATTACATCACAACTGCTTACAACCAGGTGTTGAACCATGCGCGCATATCGGACTTAGCTACAAACTCCAAAAGCTACATACTACTCAATCAAAACTCAGAACCAACCAATACAAGGGTGCATCACCTATATATATACACGGTGGGGACTTGCCTTTCATTGCCTACATGCACATTTCCTAATAATAGGCGTGCTCTAATAATAACCCACATGCTTTTTCAACTTGTCTTAACAATAGATTGAGCCATAAATAGCTCCACACTTTATCCTGCTTTAATCCTATTAATGGCCTGCTTTCATGCATCATCTCCATCCTTGTTTGCATGTGTTTTATTATTTATAACCTTTGCGTGCGTGCTAAGCTATCTTCCATTTTTGTCTATTTTTAGCACTTTCTCCAAAATTGGCTAAGTCCTAGATGTTCTGCATGCATACGCGCAAGCCTTTCACGCTGATTTGTTACCCTGTATTGCGTGCACCTCCCTCGTGCGTGCTCCGCCCCATGCGCAACTTCCAACTCTTGCGCATGGCTAGTACTTAGCCATTTTCTCCAACCAACATTACCCCACACTAGGAGTATTGTCTGTCCTTGACAATATTTGAACCAAAGAATCCTCTCCAAAAGAACTATTGAAGAATGAAAGAATAAAGAATGGGAGGGCATTTACCCAATGAATTAAAGAATAAGACTCTCTACCAAATGCGCATGCATCCCAACTTATGCCTGAGGTGGCTGGAGTAGCTCTAAAAACTCCATGTTCAAAATATTTTCTAGCCCCTTCCACCTGCGAGTTCTTAGTGAGCTCCTTAACACGTTGTTTGGCTCGATTCAACAATATTTGGTACTTGTTTAGGGGCTAGCTCTTCAACCTTCTCCTTCATCTCCTTGACTACTACATCAAGGTCGACGCCACTCCTAAGGTATCCATCTTGCGCATGACCAAGGGATAGAGCTCCTTGAGTCTTACCTCAAGTGTGTCCTTCACGACCTTTATAAAATCTCTTCTTCTGTGACTTGGCCATGACCTTTCTTGCGCCTAGCCTTATTGTCCTTCATAGTGGCTTGTATCCTTTTCATCTTTGCCTCTTCCTTGGTGGTATGCGCTCTAAGGATGGGGTCAAAATCCTTATAATTGTCAAATGCATGAGTCTCTGCCTTCTTTATGGCCTCCTTGATCTCTGTGATCAATGCCTCATACTCGCTACCTTCTGCTCCTTTGCTTCCTTATTCTTTTTCTTCAACGCATTGCTAATTCCTCGGCTATTTGTTGGCGCTTGTCCACTCTTCCTCTCCATCATCATCATGCGCACTAAGTCTTCCGATGCTTCCAATTATGTGGAATATACATCATGTGCCTGCTCCACTAGTTCAGGGCATGCGCTCGTGATACTTTTATTATATCACTGTTTAATCATACGCATCCGTTGTGAGCTTCTTTTGATCCCTTATTTTTCCTTGAGCTTCTGTATCCGCTCATCTTTTCGCTCCCTATCTCCCCGCATTATCACTGGTATGCGGTGCCTTTGTCTAGATTTCTCCGCGCAACTTTTGTAGCCATCTTATTTTGCATTCAAGATTTCTCAAGGTAAGCTCGGTGGGATTGATGGTAGTGAGGATCATATTTGGATCCTTTTTCATCTTCCTTTTGGAATATGCTTCATTATTTACTTCAAACTTCAGCTCCTCCATGTGTGTCTGCATACTCCAAGACAACATCTTTTTGTGCACATCTCTGTTGCTTCTTGATCAATCAATTCCCAACCAAACAATTCTTCTTTCGACACATGTCTTTATGGAATCGGCCCTCAATACCTTTGTTTGGTCATCAATATAATTCATCTATGGGGCCCTTGCAGAGGCTCGTTCTTCTTCCTTTTGCCACTCCGCTTCCCCTTGGGCATCTCTTGTGCAATATTGAGTTGGGCACGCTTGCTCCCATCTTCTCTCGCAACACTTGTGTCTTTCCCGGATGGTTGTTCTCCATCACCTTTTTATTCCTTTTCTTTCCCCTTAGGGCCTTCCCATGCGCATTGCGCATTTCTTCATTTCTTGGATCTCATCTTTGGGTTCTTCTTCTTTATGGGTTGGCTCTTCATCGTGTGTGACCTCCTCTGCTGACTTTTCTTCCAAGTCATCCTCGCTCTCCTCAATATGAACCACCCGTGGATTTCTTCTTCATCGGGGTTGTCTTTTTCTTTCCGGACTTGGTTTTGTTGGCATGACTATGGTGACTCTTGGGTGTCTTTGAAGTACTACACCTTTGCTCTTTTCTCTGCTTGCCATCATGTATTTCTATTCTTTGGCTTGGTCAAGCGCGGTCTCTACTTCTTCTCCTCTTCTTCTTCCTCCCCTTCATCCTTTACTTCTTCTTCTTGGGGAGGGTCTCCTCTGCCTTCGCTTGGTCATTCCCATTGTTTGTTTCTTTTTGGAGGCTTGGAAGATGAAGATATCACGTTGAGGCACCTACCATCCTTGACTTGGGCCGAGGTAGATATACAATATCTTAAATGCGCTCTTTCCCACTACTGATAGTTGTGGGGCTTAGTCCATGTTGTGACTTATTCTCCATACATATGCATATTTGGAAGGATATACATATGTTTGGCACAAGGTGTGGCAATCCGAATCAACCTTTTTATGCATCGAAAGTTAACTTGCACACTCTTTTATTCTGTTCACCGAAGCTTGGAAGTACTTGACAATGAAGGCAAAAGGCAATTTGCACTAAGGGCCCATCTCTCCATTGTTGAGTATGAACCTACCAAGGCAGAAGTGTTGGTGTACCGCGAATTCTGCCTTTCCATCAAGTAGTGAGGGCAATTCCTGGGCACGCGCCTCTCATTTCTTGAATGCCTTGCATATTCGTTTGTACCATTTTTCCACCCGTAATTTATAAGGGCTTGTTATTGCCCCATCACATGTGAATGCTACAAACCTTTCTGTGGGTGACTTGTGATCCACCGGATAGATCCACATTTTGTTCTCCGGGCCATCTAGTACCCTGATCTCCCAAAAGACAATCAACAATAGGATCGCACCCCAGGTTATTTTATCTTCTCTCCTTAGTTTCTCAACTATCCTCTCAATAATGTAAAACACAATGTTATAAAGGGTTTTTTGCGCCATCTTATGCACAACATGCAACCATTTCTGTTTACTGCGACCATCTCTCGATGCGCCCAATTTACACCTCACAGGTGCGCATGCAACTCTTGTGTCGGGATCGGATGATACTTGTGGTGACGAACATGCGATTTCCCTGTTGATAGTTAAAATTTGTGGCAGTGGCCTCTACTGCCTCATCATCCTCCAAGTCTTACCCAATTTCAACTCCCCTAATTTGCGCAATCGGTTACTCTTCCAATCAACTGCGCGATGATGCACATCCCCTTCGTGTGAAGTAGAAGAAGTCTTCATGAACCCGCTACATGAGCCATTGGTAGAGGTGCTCGGCCATTGAGAGGTGCTCTAGTTTTCCAAAGTAAGGCAACTCGTATAGCCGCGAACTCCTGCGCTCTCTAGGTCCTTCTTCATCATATCATCAATCACCAACTGTCCCTCGTGTCCTTTGGGCCAACACTTTCATAACATCCTTCCTTATCTCTCCTTCGTGGGCCTCTGTGTGATGGTTATAATCGCTGATTTTGCACTTTGTCAAATGTGAAACCCACGGTTGCCCTACTACAACCTCCGGTGGGTACTGCATCTCGGAGAACCAATCCTTTCTAAGTGCGACATCAACAATAGTCTTCTTACCCTTATTCTTGCCCTTGGGTGATTGTTTGATTGTAGAAGCCTTCTTAGGTGCCATCATTTCACTTTTCAACGACTCAATAAACTCAAACTTCAACTTCAACAAATTACGTGCCTTAGGCTTAGATTGACTTACCCAAGTCTGTGCTTTAGTGCATTAAGCATCCAACTCTCAATCTACCCCTTCACTTACTCAATCCTTGCTCTTGTCTACTTCGATTTTGTGCCTTAGCTTGATCTTCAAAGTACCGTGCCCTAGCTTTCAAATTCAAACTCGTGAACGTATGCCTTTCAAACCCTTGCTCAAATCCTAGTCCTTGATTGTTCTTGTCTCCACGCCTTTTCTCGAGCTTCTACTTCCACCGAAGGAGCTCTCCCACTCAAGGCATATACACTATGCTATGGTTCGTTCTACTCTTCGGTTCATTTTCTTTACTTTGCTTTTGCACTTAGTCGCTCTCAATCTCACATGCACAAGTTCTCAAAGGTAAGGTAAGAATGAACTTCCCCGTGCACTATTTATAGTTTTTCCCAATTTTCTGCATTTATTGCTCCTCACCTACCACCGCTTTTTGCTTTAAAGTGCTTTTTGCTTTTTTTCTGCTTTTCTCTTTCGCGCACGTGAGTCATGACTCTTCGACGCCATTACCTCCTTAGCAGTATTTTATCTCCTATTATCTCCCTCATGTAGTCATCATGGTTCGCGCACCTCCCTACACTTTACCTTCCCCATCTTCCTCTCGCGCCTCTGCTAAGTACCTTCAAATCTATCTTAAGCACTTTGCCTCTTTTCGTGTTATCCATCACTGCGCGACCCTTTGCGTGGTTTCCAACATTTGAACAATTTCCACACACCTAAAGTAATTTGATATACCTTCAAGCACCACACATCACGAAGCACCCACACTAAAAGTATCTTTTTCCACTACCCTATTATCCTTCCACAAACACTTATTACACGAAAAACAAATAGAAAGGGAAATTTAATCTAAGTGGCAATATTGCCTTATTACAAACACAAAAGAAGCTTATTTATAGTAGGGCTTCAACCTACTCCCATTGAAGTAACTGGGCAACATGGTGTCATCTAACGCCTACAATTGACATGCGCCTGATTCCAATATCTGAGTCTTTACAAAGGGTCCTAACCAATGAACTTTCAACTTCCCATGATGGCACGCAAACTTGACGTCATACAAAAGTACCATCTTTCCCACAAAAAGGACTTGTTCTTGATATGCCTATCATGCCAAGCCTTATCTTGCCTTCTTTGTCTTCTGACTCCAATGCACAATTGCGTGCCGCTCCTTTGATTGCATCAATTTATCAATGCGCTCATCAACTACTTGTTCATCATCCAATCCTCTTGCGTGCGCAATACACAGGGATGGCAACATAAACTCAATAGGTAAAACTACCTCTGTGCCAAACACCAATTGAAAGGGTGTGGCCTTATTCAACCTTTTATAAGTTGTCTTGTATGCCCATAGAATGGCGATACCTTATCATCCCAATCTTTCCTTCCAACATCGCATATCTTCTTCAAGGTTTGTCCCAAAATTTTGTTGAAAGCAACAGTTCCATTAGCTTGTGGGTGATAGGGGGTAGTCTTATGGTGTGCTACCATAAACTCTGCTAGTAGAATTCTAATAGTCTCATTTAGAAAATGAGTCCCTCTATCACTTGTAAGGCTCAATGGACATCCATACATGCTTATGATGTTTTCCCATAAAAATCTAGTTGCTCTTGCAATTTGTAGGTGCACACCTTGATCTTTTGTAGGCCGGTCTCCGCTCACCTTGTCAAGTAATTTGTGCATGCGATGATATAGCGCGCCTGTCAGGTGGATGATGGTCACAAAGCCCATTTCTAAATACTTTTGTATCCTTGTATAGTGACATTTTCCACCATAAACTTATCCTATTCTCTAACAATGATCAAGATCTTGACAAATGCCTTAGTTCCTTATATAATGTTTCCCACCATAGTAAGATCTTCAACTATTTCTCCATAATCTCCTCTCACTATTCCTCCATGCGCTTCCTCCCTCATGCTCTAGACACACACAAGACCTCATCTCTACGCATCTTTATACAGTCTCCTCTAATGAGTTGATAATGTGCGACGCAAATAACAAGCTGCTTTTTTTCCAAAGTCTTTATTCCTTCAGGCACAAGTCCAGTGCGCAAGAACATTGCAATATCCTCCAAATCTGTTGTGTGGTTGAGTCTAAATAATTGAGCATGAGCATCGAGCATAATGTCCTCTATGCTCTGCGTGTCCTCTCCAAAGTTAATTCGTGATAAATGATCATGTCCCAAGTTGCTCTTGCCTGGCTTCACTATGACTGTAAAATCAAACTCTTGAAAGAGAAGGATCCAATGACAAATGTGTCCCTGCAAAACCGACTTACTAAGTACTTTAATATCATGATCTGTGTAGAAGATAAATGGTGTGGCCAATAAGTATTGTCTGAACTTGTGAAGTGCGTAGATCATGGATGATGCCTCGCGCTCTGTAGTTGTATAGTTTTGTTCAGCCCGTGTCAACTTTCTCGCTACTTGCAAAAGCAGATAGGGTGATCAACGTCACCTTCGCTTGGTTGCGCCAATATTGCTCCAATTGCCATACCAGAAGCATCCACATGTACATGGAAAGATTTGTTCCAAGAAGGGTAAAATAGGTGCGGTGGTTAGCTTCTCCTTCAAGGTCTCAAAAACTTGTTGTTGTGCATCACCCAATGAAATTTTCCTTTGGAATTTCAACAACTCTTCACGAGGGTGCGGTAATCTTGGCATATCCTTTAATAAACTTCTTGTAGTAACCAGTGTGACCCAAGAACCCGCGCACTTCACTCTGGTTGGTAGGTTCCTCCTAGACCCAAAATAACTGCAATCTTTGTTGGGTCCACCAACAATCCTTCTTTGCAAATGATATGTCTAAGTAAAGTACCAAAGGGAGTTGTAAAAATGCACTTCTTGATGTTCAAAGAGATGTTAAGTTGTTTGCATCTTTCAAACATCAATCTTAAGTTGTCATAATGTTCTTTCACTAGCCCATACATGGTCCAATCATCTAGAGTATACCTGCAAAAACTTTTGAATAAAATCTTGAAAAGCTTGAACAACTATGTGCGAGAACATTGCTGGCGCATTCTTCAATCCAAAGGGCATGATGAGTGTATGCAAAAGCTTCCCCATTCAGTTTTTAAAGGTGGTCTTCTCCTGATCTTCGTGTGCAATCCGTACTTGATGGTACCAAAGAATCCATTTGTGAATGAATAGATTTTGCGCCTACTTACCCTTCCAAGAGATCTCTTTAGTGAAAGGCCTAGGAAAAGGATCTATGACACATGAAGCATTGAGAACCTTGTAGTCCACACAAATTCTTATTCGGCCATCCTTCTTGATTCTGATCACCATGGGAGTTATCCATTCAGATTCCTTCGATAGCTCAATGATACTTGACTTGAGCATCTTATCAATTTCTTCTTTCACTTTGATGTGCATGTTGGGGTTCATCGGGTAAGGCCTCTTCTTGATTGGTCGCACACCCTCTTTAAGCTTGATTCTCATCTCTCTCAAAGATGGATGTACACCCTTTAATTCATGATATTCCCTAGGAAACAAATCTTGAAAGTCATGCAACAACTCAATAATCTTTGCAACTTCAAATTCGGACCAATAATCACCAAATAATCACCTCCTTAGGCGCATCCTCGGTCCCAATGTTCACCTTCTTGGTCTTCAAATACACATGGTATGCGCGTCTGCTCATCTGCAGAATCCACAACCTCGCGCGCACCCTTTGTATGCTTAATGTCTAGGTCTTTAACTTCTTCATCATCTATGAGGTACACTAGCTTTCCCTTCTCTTTCTCTTTCCACGTGTAACCCAATTGTGTCTCTTCTATTTCTACCAAGTTCTCTTGTGCCTCAACATCAAGATTCTCCAAACAATTGATCATGAGCTCCTAATCCTTTTGTGTTATCCCCCAACGTGATGCACCTCATAATCTGCAAGGCTTCATGAACTAGAGGCTTAGTAGAAAAATAATCAAAGGTGTGAACAATACCTTCAGTTAGGTCATGCCAACTTACTTTATCTCTTGTTTTAACTCAACATGCACATACCAAGCACATGCATCCATGCAAAGGTAGAATAAAATTTGTGTACCCATAGAGATGGAGGTAACGCATCTTGCCATTGTGCCATTTTCCTTTCACAATTGTGAATATGTACAGAGGAGGGGTCTTTCCATCATACTCTTTACTAAAGAAGGGAGATTATTCCTTGCAAACCTTGTCAAAAAGGCTATTTTGATCTCGCGCCAACCCAAAAGATTGTCTCTATGTGTTCCCACCAACGATGTTGTTCTACGTAATGTGTAAACCATCATGTTTTGTCTATCCCCTTCGTTTTGCCACTGGTCTTCCATCGCGCAAGAAGGAGTTAGAGTTTCTCCTCTCTAGTATATTTTTGGTAAAATAGACTTGCCCAAATGCCTAACCATGCTTGGCCTAATCATCCTAGTAACTCTTCCCTTGACCTTGTGACCTACCAACTCATAAGTGCCATGGGCCCAATTGTCAAGCACTACATTGGTTGTATCATTAATAGTCCGCGCATCTTCCTAGTGAAGTACACCTTCTTTTGATGGCTCCAAGTTTTCCGGGTCGTCACACACGTATGTGCATAGATTATATTGAGATCCTACTCACAATGCTCAATATAATGGCTAACCTTTTTTCAAAACTCACATACACACTCATCTTTGTTCTCAAAAATGATATAATCTTTTAAAGTGCAATAACATTATTAGCATAACACAAGGACCTAAAAGTGCCAGGAAGTTATCTGCCTCTGCAAGCTCTAGTACCTCAAAATCACTTGTAAATTTGGCACCTTGAATAGTGATAGAGGCATCTTTGTAACCCAAATGGGCATGGCCCTTGTCTTATTAGCCATATACAACACATTTGAGGATGGCTGTAATTGTGGCCTTCCCATTTAGTTCCAAGCATCAAGGTGAGAACATTAACTTCCACGCTGTATCTATAAGAATATTACTCACCAACCAACCATTTATCACTGCATCAAGTGTTATTTCTTTGTCATATTCATGGTCTGTGGTGGTAAATTTGCATGAAGGATCGGCGCTCTCTTTCACACCTGCATGTGTACCTTTCTTGCAACCATTCTCCTAACAAAGGGATGATGTTCTCTTGCCTTAACATCTGCACACTTCCTTAAGATCATTAATATCCTTCTGAGGGAGTTCAATACCCCTCGCACATTCCCTCTCGTGTGCTTGCTCTTTAGGTGTTGGATCTCACCTTGTAATTCTCTGACAACGCCCATAGTTTCTTGATACACTTCCTTTTGCTGAGATGCATCTGGATACTTTGCATGTACCACCTCTTCACGTCCGATGAGAGGTCTTTCCTTTCTTGCTCTCTCATGTGCGCTTGCCGCTTCTACACTGCGTAGTTACTAATACATGAGATTGGAGTTTAGGCTTGACCATCTTCTTAGGTGCCCACTTCTCTTGCTTGGTGTGCTCCACCTTAATCATAGCCGCACCTTTTTCCTTCTTATTGTTCTTACACATATGGGCATACAATTTGGACAATCTTCCACCTTGTGTGCCTTTCCACAATACGTGCATACCTTGATTCTTTGGACACTGCATGATAATGATTAGGTGATCCACATGTATAACATGTCCCTCACACAAACCTTCCATGACCACCATGACCTCTGCTTCTGAATCCACCTCTGAAACCTCCATTTCCATTTGTTGCGTGCTTCACTTGTTTGTCCTTCTTACCCTGAGAATGAGCTGCTTGTGCCATAGTGGTTTGGCGCAACCTTGTCTCACATGCCTCATGAATATGATCAATCAAATGACATAGTTCAATGTGTCATGGGTATGCGCATCACAAATTTTGCAATACATGGAGACATTCTTCTGTGTCGCGCATTGTAAAAGTGGACAATTTGGACATCATGATTCTTATGACAAATCTCACAAGATGTCAACAATGCGCGCACACTCCTACATGGGGGTAACTATCCTTTATATGTCCTTCAACCTCACAATTTGTGCACCAAAGTCCGCTGCACATCTCATGGGCTGAATTGGCAGAAAAATTCTCCAACTGAGTAGCCATTGTTGTAATTTGGGCTTCAAGGAATGGACTTATCCTGTGTCAACACTTCCAACTTGCTTAACATGTATGCATTGCTTCAAGGCTTTGTGGATCAATGAATGTCTTGTGTGACAATGCTCTCTAGAATGGTGTCAACAAGCCTCCTACACGCCTTCTATATGCATCTTTGGCTTTGATGAATATCATAGGAGAGTTTAGATAACAAGGTCTTAAAACATGCATCATATTCCTGAGGACACTCAGACAAGCCTTCTTGATATCCTTAAGCATGCTAATGCTCTGTTGCTCGAACTCAGGGATATGAAATTCAGCTAAAAAGGCAGTGCATAATGCATCATAATCAATTGCGAGTTCGATGTGGATCATATTTCATGTACTAATATGTAAATGCGTGCCTTGAAGTGTGGTGGCAAATTGACTTGCCTTCCGGTCAGGAGTTGTTATTCCCTTAGCTCTCCAATAACTCACACTTATGCACATGTTTAGTTACATCTTCCACACCTCTA
Source organism: Taxus wallichiana var. yunnanensis (assembly GCA_018340775.1). Lineage (NCBI taxonomy): Eukaryota > Viridiplantae > Streptophyta > Pinopsida > Cupressales > Taxaceae > Taxus > Taxus wallichiana. The sequence continues at coordinate 154,781,127 of CM031240.1, read as the reverse complement.
TACTCCGGCAAATGAAGAGACATCTCAAAGAAGATTTGAGGTGTCTATTGTTGTGGTTGTTGAGGTTGTTGTAATGGTTGTTGTGATCCTTGTCCTGGAGTGGGGCTAGATCTTGAACCTGATCCTCCACTAGGATTTCCTCCCGCACGTGGGTGGCTGACCTGAACCTTATGAGCCTCCGCCGTGACTTGGGGCCTTGTTGAAGAGCTACCTTGCGTCCCCGTGGTTATGTGCTAAACGCACACCAATTATGTCCTATAACACTACCAAAAGTACTACTCCCAAGGGTAGTAGCACGCCATTGCTTTTATCTCGATGACACGCCTACCAAATTGGTCCCAAACAAACTTGTCCAAACATGGGCGTCTTTGCGCTTACCATATGTGTGTCCATAATCTGTTGTGCTTCTTGAGATGATACCAATATATGCCTACATGTATCTCCTACCCAACGTGGTGATACTTGATTACCTTCCTGTTCACCTTCACTATGATGATCTTCTACAACAACTTCTAGATTCCAAGCACCTTGCGCAAGGGTTGGGGATCAAGTGGGGTCGAGATGTGTGCCAACGGTTCTCATTCTCTCCTTAGACTCATTCTCATCAGATGTCGAAGGGGATCTCCTACTGCGCTTTCCCAATGTAGAGAGGACATGATCTACGGTCCCTCGCCTTCTGTAGGGTTCTCATCACTTCGCTAGTCATCATTCTTCTCGATCTCAACGCCTCCTTAATTGCCCTCTGTCATGCATCATTATACTTGAGCCGTCTCTCTTTCCTCTCTTTTTTTCTCCGCTGACCGACGCCATCCTTCCCAAACTTGTCTTCTCGCCCCTTGCGCGTGGTGGGGTTTTATCCTACCATTGGTAAGTTCTCCATCCCAAGTTCAATCATCAAGATCTTTGTTGTTAAAGGTAACACGTGTATATATGCAAATATGATCCTCTAGGCTCGTGCATAAAACCAGAACTCTACTTCCTCAGGGCACGAATATGTTGAAATCGCGTACTCAAAGTATAATTACGTATCACACCTTCCCACCATGATCTACAACTCTTGTCCAAGGTTCATCCAAATCAACGAGTGCTTGATAGTTTTCTTGGCTCCACACTTGCTTTCTACCAAGCCGGACACCTTAGTTCTACACACAAAGGTGCAAACCACTGGTACAATTCTATTGGAAAGAAGCTGAAAAATGTCTCATACAAGCAATCATAGAGGTTGTCTTCCACCCACTTGCGTGCATTAAAATCAAGTCAGTGTTATATCTCGAGCAAACGTGTCTTGGATGTCATACCACCCACAACTCAATGTTCTCCAAGGATAGCCAGAACACCATGTGCATGCAACATCCTGATGAGCAAAAAGAAAAGAGGTCCCAGCAATGGAACCAAAATGTAGTCTTTTTTGTTACCCTTTAATTAGCTAGGCTTGTTGGCGCTTCATCAGACAAGTCTAGAAGCTCACCAAAGCGCAACCACTCGGTCCCTCCTTTGTTTGCTTATCAAGATGTTAGACATGCATAATCATCATAACCATTCATGCAAGAAGATACATCATAACATAACAATTATGGCAACAATAATAATGAAATCATTCAAGATAATGTCTAATAAGATTTGAATACCCATTAGGCCATGTTCGGACATATTCACCTTTAGCCATGTAAACATAATTATCCATTGCAAAACATAATTGATTACATAATAAGTATGCTGATTACATCACAATTGCTCACAACTTGGTGTTGGAGCATGCGCGCGCACATACGAACTTAGCTACAAACTCCTAAAGCTACATACTACTCAATCAAAACTTAGAACCAACGAATACAAAGGTGCATCTTCTATATATATACACGGTGGGGACTTGTCCTTCACTGCCTACATGCACCTTCCCTAATAATAGGTGTGCTCTTATAATAACCCGCATGCTTTTTCAACTTGTCTTAACAATAGATTGAGCTATAAATAGCTCCATGCTTTATCTTGCTTTAATCCTATTAATAGCCCGCTTTCATGCGTCGTCTCCATCCTTGTTTGCATGTGTTTTATTATTTATAACCTTTGCGTGTGTGCCAAGCTATCTTCCGCTTTCGTCTATTTTTAGCACTTCCTCCAAAATTGGCGAAGTCCCAAATTCTACATGCATGCGCGCGCACTTGATTTGTTACCTTGTATTGCGTGCGCATTGATTTGTTACACTGTATTGTGCGCGCTGCGCCCTCGCAAGAACTCCAACTCTTGCGCATGGCTAATACTTAGCCATTTTCTCGACCAACAGGTTGTGGCGGCACCTAAAATATTGCAAGGTTACACACGGTGGCGAGCCAAAACCTTTTGCTCGGATCGAACATAGCTTGGCACCTTACAACAAAGATGGTAGTGTCCTCTCTTAGCGGCCAAGCTTCCTTCTCTCATAGTTGGTGGCGAGCTCCAAGGTAGATACACTCGGTGGCATAACTCTTAGGTTGTGTAAACAAACAAATATTTTTCCGCTCAAACTCGTAAACATTTCACCGGCCTTCATACCCAAAAATCCTAATCGGGTAGTAGTTATGTTATTTTTAATAAATTCGAGTGTAATTTTTTTTAAATTTAAAGTATAACCTTTTGTGCTAACTTGGTGACGAGCTAAGCGGCTTAACACGTAGGTAGCTTTGTGTGTCGGAGAGGAGGTTAGGAGTTTGACCTCTCTCACCTCGCTTTTTTAATCCGGTGGCTTATAGTTAAATCTTAAATAGAGTGCTTGCCCTATATATATTTGATCAAGTAGCTCAACTAGCCATTATTATTCTACAAGAACTTACAATTGAGTAAGAGGTTAGGGGTTCAAAACTCGTAACCACATCATTTTACTTGATTTTTTTCAGAAATTTTTAAGTAGGATTTTTATTTTTAAGCATAAAAATATAACTTTTCTTTTGAAGATTTTAAATACTTTTTTGTAAAAATTAAATTATTTTAAATTTTTAGAAAATTACTTTTATTTTTCTAAAAAATTGTTTCTAAACTAAAAAAATAATTTAGGCTCCATTAATTTTTTTTTGTATATTGAAATTCAAAAATTCAAAGAAGGTCCTAACATATTTTAGAAAAAATATTTTATTGTTGAAAATTTATTTCTAGGCTTTGAAAATATTTTATAGTCCTAGAAAGCGCTTGTACTTTTCCTATAAATTAAAAAAAGAATTAGAAAAATTTAAACATGGCCTTTTCAAATAATTGTAGCTTTGGACAAATCTTACTAAATAGATCTATTTATAATATACGGGAAATTAGATTAAAAGCTGAATTTATGCTCATCGGAAACCACGAATCCCCTGTGACACATTAAAACAACTAGAATCAATGCATGAAGGCACGAGACTTTCTAAAAACAAAAATCTCATTTTGGAACTTATGGTCGCTCCCATGAAGGGAGATGAGAAAATTGTAAAGTATTTGCTAAAATAAAAAACATTCAACCTCGGTTGGATTGTTGCAACCGTGACCTAATCCAAGATAGACTCTTATATTGTATAATTCAAATGAACATCCATGAAAAGTTTAGGAACTTCATTTCGATTCAGAACTCTAAATATCAAAATGAACTTGATTTTCAAGATTTGTATACCCTATTTGCTCTTCTTATCTAAGAAGAACGACTTGCGCTTGATTTTGATTCAAAAGAGAATGCCACTCAAGCACTTCTCCCCCAAAATCAGAAAACTTTTGTTTCTAAAAACAATGGAAAGTAGAACGCTAAATCTAATTTCAAATCAAAATTCAAATCCGTAACAACTCTAAGAACAATAGTGGGAATAAACAAATCGTTAACAAAAATTTCAAAGTGAAATTTAATGGAATTTGCAATAAGTGTGGCAAATTTGGTCACAAAAAGGAAGATGTGACTGAGAACAAGAAAAGTTCTAATAACAAAAACTTTAAAAATAACAAAGGAAAAATGTTCAACAATCAGAAGTCAAATCAGAATCAAAATCAAATTTCAAATCAGTCTCAAACTCAAATGAAACCATTGCACATTACACTATACTTTTTTGTATTCGATGGTCTAGTGAATGAATCATAGATAGTGGTGCCTCGAGACATATGACTTACATGTGTGATATGCTCGCAAATGTCAAAAATGCTGTGAAAGAATCTATCTAGGTGATAACTCTGTTATAGAAGCTAAGAGTCAAGGTAAAGCCAAAATCTCTAATGGTTTCATTAGTAACGTTTTAGTTTGTCTCGCAAATTTAAAAAGAACCTTTTTGTAGACATAAAAATGTCGACATGATTAATTACGATTAATCTGTCCCACAAACACCCCAACATCATCCATATAATAATTAATCGCAAGATTAATTATTATTATTTAATCCATTTATCATATATATCCTTTATCGTTAATCGTTTTAATCCATCATTATATCCTATTTTATCATTAAACACTTTTATTTCCTTAATATATCATATTATCCTATCATAACCCTTTTAAACATTTTATAGGAATTTAATATTCCTACGTCTACCTACCTACCTACCCTACACATCTCTACACCTAGCCTTTCCATGTAACCCCACCCCTAATCATCTTTATTAACCTAATCTAATTTTAATCCTAATCACATTCTCCCACCTCTAAATCTAGAGGTTTCTTTTTGTAGAAACCTCTCTAACTTTCTGCTTCTATTGAATTAAAAATTCAATAGAAGCTTCTTCCCTCCATGAATTTTGAATTCAAATTCTAGAGTCTTCCACTCTAGAATCCTCTAATCCTCACATGCATTCTCCACCCTTGATCAAATCCAACATGGCTTCATCTTAGCCATTGAATCCTCCACCCACAAGCTATAAATTGAGCTCTCCTCCTCCATGAGAGATAGCTTGGAACAACTTGGAAATCCATAACAAACCTTTGCCATTTTATCACTCAATCAATCCATCATCCATCTTCAATCCAATCAATCATCAATCCTTCATCTTTCATCATTCATCAAGCATTCATCAAGAAATTAAGGGGAGGTGTTGCCCAAGTGACTCCAAAATCTGAAGCAACCAAGTTCAATCCAACATCTTAAGCACATCAAAGCATCAAAGGAGTTCTTCATTTAGTAAGTGAAGGTATTGCATTTCTTTCTCCCTTCCATCTAGCTCAATTTGAGGTATTGTTGAGAAGATTAGAGAGAGGAACAACTTGGTTGTGTTTTCTCATATTTGTATCACTAATCTTTTTAACATATACATTTTTGGTGCCCACCATGGGGCTTACCTCCCATATTTCATCATTTCCAATCTTATTCTATCCCTAGAATAGGTTATCAAAGTTTCAAGAATTTTCATTGTCGTTTACACCTTTAGATTTGCCAATTTTAGGCTCAAATTCCGTTCCCAACATGAAATGGCGCCTATGACCCATGTTTGGCGCCTTCGCCTGCTTTTTGGCACCTTTGTTTTGCCTTTTTTTGCCTACCTTCCGAGAGCCATAACTTTTGATCCCGAACTCGAAATGACTCTGCTTTTTTTTCCTCGGAAAGGTATTGAAAAGATCTATGCAATGAAAGTGTTAATTTAACATTTTATAATATAATTTATTCATGGTTTTCATTTTCCTAAATCTTGTCATTTTAACTACACATTGAGTTATATTTTCTTGTTCCAAACTACTAACACTTTGTGTGCAGCTTCCTATGCTTACCAAAGATAAAAATCAATCTAAAACTACTAACCCTTTGTTTTGTAGCATGATCGGTCCAAGACATTTGGGTTTATAAATCAAATTACTAATCTTTGTTTTGTAAGGCCTCCTCTTGAAGACCCAATCACATAATCTTTATCGTTTAATTTTATTATCTTACATCTATTTTCTTGCATCATTTTTCTTGTGTGTTTTGCATTGTTGCTTGTTCATCCCGAAGGCAAAACCGTGTATGCTCTCCTCTTGCATCCTAGGACGATCTTGAGGATCAAAAGTGGCTAGCATTTCCATTTTCCTTTTTAGGGGCAACATGACGTGGAAGTGATATCCACACACTTGACATAGTTCAAGTGGTCTCGTGACTATGGACTTCATCTCCATGCACGTAGACACACCCGTGTTCGGCGGGGTAAACAAATTCTTGAACAAGCTGTTGTTATTGGCTAAGCACTTGCTTGTTTTAAGAGTGGCGTGAAGTGAGGGCTTCCACGTCCCAATACTTAGGCCTTAAACAACATCCTTACAACATGGACTTGGGCCCACGTACCACAAGGTATATCGGGATGCCCTTAGTGAGCTCGTACATCCTAGACTAGGCAACCTTTTGGTTGCATATTGAGCTATAGTGCAAGGAGGCCGCACTCCCTAAGATCACTCACTAGCCAACCCACATTGACACATAGGTGGAGAGCCAATTGTGGCACCATCGTTGGTGTGTGGTATTGAAAGCGGGCTATAACTTGATTGTAATCCCACTTGACTAGTTAGGGTGTGTGTTGCATGTTTGTTGCTTGTTTGTGAACACCCTTAACCATCCCATCACATTAAAATTTTAATCAATCAAACAAACATCCTTAATCAAACAACATCCCAATCAAAATCCCATCACTATCCTTAATCAACAATCTTAATCCAAAACTAATCCCCCACACATCTTATCTAACCATGGCCTTTGATCCTCAATCCCCATCCTCTCTAAACCAACATCCAACCCCTACCTCTTTTCTAAATCCATCAACCAAGCTATCCCATCATCCCCCACCCATCAAAGTCAACCATCTCGCTTTGATCATGAAGTCCCACACACTATCCAACACCTTAACAAACAAATCTCAATCTCACATCCTACCTTAACCAATCTTCTCCCCGCCATCCAAACCAACCATCCCATGTTGATCCTAACATCCTAAAAACCATCCAACAACTCAATCAACAAATATTTGATCTTGATCATCAATCAACCAATCACCCCCTAAACTATCATCTCCTAACCAACGCCATCCAAAATTTCGCCTTCTTAAGATCCTACCCTCACCCCATTGACTTCCTCTTTGAGGAACTCTAATCATCTCAATCCACACACCGACCTAAACAACATAAACCACTATCCCACAAACCAATTACATCGACTTTGACAACCTCACCAACTTTGACCTAGACCAAGAGGACCTCCTTTGTGTCCTTGCTAATCTAGCCACCCATCCCAAACCCACACAACCATCCCAAACTCCAACCTCCAAATCACCTATCAATCATCATAACCAACACCTTCCTCCCATCAAAACTCATGTAAATAATCTACCACATCCAAAACTTCAACTCCTAAATCCACTAATCATCATAAAACCTATCATCGAGTCCCATTCACATATCCAAAACAATCCCAACAACTTCATCCAAAATCGTCATCCCCACATCTCATCTTAGTCCTCCATTCTCGTCATCTTCATCACCCCAATCCGATCCTACGAACTTTCTCCTAGATAGTCCCACATCCTCTAATCCACCATCAAATTTAACCTCTAAGCCTATTTCATCCTCCATCACCTAAGCCCAATACTATCTCATCCACCGTGACTTCTAAGTCACCCTCCCCTTCTACCCCTAATCCTAAACCATCAATGTGGCTCCTATGCCACCCTTGTCATCTTCATCCACATCTAATCCTATCTTAACCCCTTCATCACCTAAACCTAACACTATCCTATCCTCTAATCCTATTTCATCTCCACCATACCCCAATCCTAAAACATCTAACGTGACTCCTAAACCACCAACTCCGAAACTTAACAAATCCAATCCCAATCCTCTCCCCACCCCATCTCTACTAGAATCTAATGAGGCTCTATGCCACCTTCATCCACTTCATCCCCTAAACCGACCAAATCTAATGTGGTTCCTACACTTTGCACCCATCTCCCAAATCTCCTTCATCCCCAACATCACCCAAATCTAATGTGACCCCCATATCACACCCATCCCCTTCATCTAAATCTACCCCATCCCCTTCATCTAAATCTACTAATCCCAAACAATCTAATCCTAAGCCAAAACCATCTACCTCAAAACCACATACTCCAACCAATCCAAAATCAACCAAATCTACTTTGACCTCCAAGCCCAAACCATCCCCTTCATCTTCTAAGCCACACCAATCCAATCAAATCCTAAATCCAAATCAACCAAAACATCTCATCATCCACCCAATCCATGCAACTTTACTTCCTATTCCCTAAAACCATTTAACACGAACCACTTCGCTTCTTTATGAGTATCTTTGATCACCATCTTCCATTGTCTAAAAACCTTCAACATGATCATTCATCCCCAATCAAATCACACGATCAAAACCGTCCCAAACCATCTTGGGTATGAACATTACTATTGTGAACTCCATCACACCCATGGACATTCGACCAACCGTTGCATGCAATTTAGGTCTTATGTCCAAAACCTCATTAACCATGAAATTCTTATCCTTGTACATCTCTATCTACCACCTTTCCATCGTCCATCATCCAAACCCCACTTAACATCCAAATCCCACTGATGCCATCCATCCAAATCTCATCGTACATCCAAACATCCCTCACTGACCAAAAACCAAAACAAATCTCACCTCCCATACTTTGTTAAGTCCGACCTCTTAGCGGATGATCAAACTAGAACCCCCGGTCTCATGGTGACCACATGACATTATCTTCCCCATCCACTTCATATCCTATAACCACAAAGATGTTCGCTAATATGAAACATCAAGGCAAAAAGGCTTAGGCATCCTTGAACAAGGCATTCGCGAACCTCTCCCTTCCTCAAAATCCAGGATGTTTAGGCTTAGGGTATAAACCTAACACTAACAACGACCCTCCCATTACTCCATCACAACCCATTTCTACCACTCCTCTTATTGATCCTACCATCCCAACCACTCAACCCAATCACAAATCATTTAATTCCCCTATAAATATAACACCTAAAAATGGATTGAGCACATAATTTCATCGCTCGCGCATGGATGTACTTTCCTTACCACCCATCCTTCCTCCATCTAACATCTAAATCCCTTTGCATCTAATCCATTCTTATCATCACATCCATTCATATCCTCTTCCAATCCATTCATTTGAACATTAGATCAGCTTGCTCACATGTTGTAAGTCGATAGTACCTCTACAATTGTGTGACTTTGGTCTATTATTACCTCCAACATTCAACACAATTGTCCTCCTAGAGATCCACACATTTTAACACACTTAATCAAATTGTGGTGAAGACCATTGGGTGTATCCGTTGACACTCTAGCCAATGTCATCTCCACACTCATTTCCATCTCCCCATTAAGCCACTAGTGATTCTTAACCCCTTGAGAGTTTTCAAGAGAGTGGAAGCTCTTTGTGCAAAAATAAAAATATCAAAAAACAAAAGATCAAAAAATCATATCAAAATTAAAAATATCAAATAAAATCCACCACGACTCTCTCTAGGGTGTTTCAAAGCATCTCTACTGGGCTATGGACACCTAGGTAATGGCGGTAGAGAGCAATGTTGGGACAAGAATCAAATGCATCTCCGTCGGGGCTATGGACACCTAAAATGATGAGCAATGCACGGCTTAACCTTCCGTTTACCCTCCATCCACCTATTTGACTTAATCACTCCCTATACATTGGCTAGTTTGTCTTCACATACTACCCATTAAGTCTTCACCTCAAGCAATAATTAACCATCACAATCACACACACTTTGATCTCGCAGAGACATAGGGCTCGCATGTTGCTAGGTATTGTTTAGACCTTGGTCACCTTTTTTTCTAGTCCAACTCCAACTCTTGCCTTATAACATGTGCCATTAGGCTCATCTTTTGTTCATCACTAATGTCATTTTCCTTCCATCCATCACATCCACATCCTTTTCCCTTAGGATCGAACATTTGTGGGCAGACGATGATCCTTTCCTTTTCATCCAATCCTCCTCATGTCCCTTTTCAATTGTCATCATCACGTTGGGGCAACATTACTATCATCCATTGGGGGCAACATTACTATCATCGTTGGGGCATCATCCATTTTAGCTACCCCTCACTTCCCATCCTACCCACGCACTGGGGCCAATCAAATCCATCCATCCATCCTATAATCCAAAATCCTCAACACCTAACCCCTTGCTAGGGGCATCTTCTAATCCAAAATCTTCACCCTTGTCATACATCGTTGACTTGGGAATCCTCTACTTAGAAATCTCCTATCCTCTAATCCTACATCCTCATCAATATCCTAATCAACATCAACAATCCTTCTATCCAAAATCCTTAAGCCCTTCGAGGGCATCTTATAATCCAAACCCCTTTAATCAATCTTCTAATCCTCTAATACTCATCCTCTCTCCTATCTTCTAATCCTCTCATCCTGCATCCTCATCAACAATCCTTCTATTCTCTAATCCTCCAATCGAATATCCTCAATCTCAACCCCTTGGTGGGGCATCCTATAATCCAAACCGTTTCATCACTCTTTTAATCCTCTAAATCCTCAAATCTTCTAATTCTCCCATCCAGGTATCTCCTAATCTTATAATCTTCTCATCCTCTAATCCTCTCTCATCTACTCACTTAGGCCTCTCCTCTTTTTGAGTGGTTACCCGATTTGTTCCTCCCTGCCTAACCCCTCGAGGGGGCATCATATCACCATCACCATCATTTTTTTTAAAAACGGTCATTGCTACGCAATAACCATTCAAAGAGGGGCAAAATGTAGACATCTAAAATGTCGACATGATTAATTACAATTAATCATGTCCCGCAAATATCCCAACATCATCCATATAATAATTAATCGCAAGATTAATTATTATTATTTAATCAATTTTATCATATTTACCCTTTATTGTTAATCCTTTTAATCCATCATTATATCCCATCTTATCATTAATCACTTTTATTTCTTTATTATATCATATTATCCTATCATAACCCTTATTAACATTTTATAGGAATTTAATGTTCCTACATCTACCTACCTACCCTACACATCCCTACGCCTAGCCTTTCCATGTAACTTCATCCATAATCATCTTTATTAACCTAATCTAATTTTAATCCTAATCACATCCTCCCACCTCTAAATCTAGAGGTTTTTATTTCTAGAAGCCTCTCTCTAACTTTATGCTTCTATCGAATTAAAAATTCAATAGAAGCTTCTTCCCTCCATGAATTTTGAATTCAAATTCTAGAGTTTTCCACTCTAGAATCCTCTAATCCTCACATGCATTCTCCACTCTTGATCCAAATCCAACATGGCTTCATCTTAGCCATTGAATCCTCCACCCACAAACTATAAATTGAGCTCTCCTCCTCCATGAGATCTAGCTTGGAAGAACTTGGAAATCCATAACAAACCTTTGCCATTTTTATCACTCAATCAATCCATCATCCATCTTCAATCCAATCCAATCATGCAATCCTTCATCCTTTATCAAGCATTCATCAAGAAATTAAGGGGAGGTGTTGCCCAAGTGACTCCAAAATCTGAAGCAACCAAGTTCAATCCAACATCTTGAGCACATCCAAAGCATCAAGGGAGCTCTTCATTTGGTAAGTGAAGGTATTGCATTTCTTTCTCCCTTCCATCTAGCTCAATCTGAGGTATTGTTGAGAAGATTAGATTAGAGGAACAACTTGGTTGTGTTTTCTCATATTTGCATCACTAATCTTTTTAACATATACACTTTTATCATGTTCTCAATTGACTCAGGATAACTTTATTGTTACCTTATTTAAAGATAAATGGTTTATAAAAGATCAATCTAATTCCATTATTGCTGAAGGCATTCAAAAGAATGGCCTCTATATTTTTAATGGCTTTGCTAATGAAACTTGTCTTTCCTCCCATATTAGAAATGAAACTCAATGTGGCATGAAAGACTTGGTCATCTTAATTTTAGGAGTCTTGCTGATATGTCTCGTCTTAACCTTGTGGTAGGTCTATCAAAAATCAAAGCTTATCATGAAACTTGTGAAGGATGCTTACATGGTAAGCAACACATTCAACCCTTTTACAATCATCATAATACGAATTTTTCTCATCCTTTAGAACTAGTTCATAGTGATGTTAGGGGACCACTCGAGGTTGCCTCACTAAGTGGTACTCGTATGCTTTGTAACATTCATTGATGATCACACTCGGATGGCTTGGAGCTATTACATTAAGAAAAATATGAAATTTTAACTAAGTTTAAAGAATTCAAAGCCTTAGTTGAAAACTCTTCTAATCTAAAAATTAAGAGATTCATAATTGATAATGGAGGTGAATACGTAAGTAAAGAGTTTGATGTATTATGCACTTCATGTGGAATCTAAATGGAGTTAATCAATCATGCTCCACAACAAAATGGAATAGCAGAAAGAAAAAACCGAGCTATCTTAGAAATAATTAGGACCATGTTGCATTCTGCAAATGTTCCTAAATTTTTGTGGGCAAAACCCGTGAACACTGCTGGCCACATCCTAAATAGAGTCCCTACAAAAGTGTTGTATCAAATTACACCATCAGAAATGTGGACAAAGAAGAAACCAAGTGTTTCCCATCTTAGAATATTTGGTAGCCCTGCTTCTATTTTCATTCCTAAAGTTAAAAGGAAGAAACTTGATCCTACCTCTTTTTCTGCATCTTTGTTGGCTATGAAGGAAGAACAAAAGGATTAAGATTCTATGATCCATCTAAACATGAAATCATTGAAAATAGGAACATTTAAATCCTTGAAAAACCATTTTGTGTCCTGTACCCAACCCTCTCCTATTTCTCTTAATGAAGAAATTAATGTCCTAGAAGATGATTAACCAATCACAGGCACTATGAATACCTAGTTTGAGGGGGAGACATCACAAAGTGTTTACCAATCTAAAAGACCTAAAGGGATCAATCCTTAATTCAAGATTCTTATCCTGATAATCTTATAAAAATGACTAGAAGTCAACACATTTATCATGCCTTAATGACCTTACATGAATGTGAACCCCAGTCTTTTAAAGAAACTAATGAAGACGGAAGATGGAGGGAGCTATGAAATCCGAATATGATGCTTTTATTAAAAATCAAACTTAAAAACTTGTCCTTCCAACAAAAGAAATATCGTTGGATTGCAGTGGCTTTATAAGATCAAATACACAAAGTTAAGGCAAAGTTAGTGGCCCGTGGGGTTACTCAAAACCTGTAATTGACCATGTAGAAACCTTTGCTCCTATAGCAAAAATGACCACAATTAAGATTCTCTTAGCTCGTGTAACTCAGTATGGTTGGGAAACACATCAAATGGACGTTAAGAATGCATTGCTGAATTGTGATCTCCAAGAAGAAATTTATACGACTCAACTTAATGGATTTGAAAAACCTGGCAAAGAACTCTATGTTTGTAGATTAAAGAAATCTTTGTATGGTCTGAAACAAGCTCCTAGAGCTTGGTACTCTAAAATTAACAGTTTCTTTAAAAATCCATATTTCTCTAATCGTTTTTCTGAAATTTATGAAAATTGAAGATAATCAAATTATTTTAATTGTTTTGTATGTTGATGATTTTTATAACCAACAATCAAACTAGCTTAATTTTTAAAATTAAATCTAAGTTAAAACAATATTTTGAGATGACTGATCTAGGCCTGCTTCATCACTTTCTAGGCATGGTTGTATTCTAGGATCATAACTCAATAGTAGTTTTTCAATTTTAATATGCTCATAACTTGCTTAAAAGATTTAACATAAGTAAACTCTGCACCATGAATTGTGGGATCAAACCAGGATCATCTTTGAAATATCTGAGAGTATTATATAAGACATACAAGGCATTAAAGAACATTGCTAAGAGATGATCAATACAGCTGTGTTAGCTCCACGAGTCTACCCTTAACACAGCCTAGCTGAATCCTGAGAAAATGAGCAGCCATTGTCTTGACAAGGCTTTCCCCCTAAACTTAATGAATTAAGCATTTCCAAAATGAATTCCCACTAATTTCCACTCTAAGCTGTCATAAGCTTTGGCAAAGTCTATCTTCTGAAATGATGCATTCTACCCGGACTCCTTGTTCCATTTTATTTCTTCACAGGTTGTAATAAGATTGTATCTGCCTTTGATAAACCCTATTTCTTTTGAACTCACAATCTTATACACTGACCTCTTGATTTGATGGAAAAGAAAGTTTGCTGTAGTTTTAAATGATACATCGAGAGTTACATTTTATCCGACTTATGGACAAATCATTTCGACCATTTCATGTCTGTGGCCTTTGGGAGTGAGTTATATTTTCCCACTACTGATTAAATCATCCATTCAACAACCTTGAACAGTTTCTTTGTCCTGGCTAATCACTTATAGAGTTTACTGAAATATAATGGAATACATTGAAACCTTTGATTGTGGATTTTGTTGTTTCAGCTGCACTGAAATATTTTGTGTGTCTGATCATCTGCCTGAGCTAATTTGCTGTAAATTATCAATGATTATTTTACTTGGTTTGCTTATTCTATTTGCAAAGAAATAATGCTGAATATTCTCAATTGCATGCAAAGCCGACGTTGAATGCAAATAATGCCCCTTGGATATGAATTAGATCTGTTTGCACATACTGTTCAGATGGAAAAGGTTTTTATAATGCTTTGGTTAATGTAAAGTAAAATGCTAGGATAGCCACTTAGTGGTGAGGCAATGTGGCAGATAATATATCATATTTTTCCAGGCTTAATGAATTCATGATTTGTCGAATTGTAATACAGAATCTAATTGATTTTTTTCTGAATGCAATCTCAATGTGGAGAGTAAGATAAGTGGTGAATATCTAGCTTCTGATTTTGTACTTGTTATTTTTCACCAAAGGTTGAGAGGATCAACACATTGGTTTATTGCATTACATCCTTTTTATAGATTAAGCTTTTTGACATACTTTCAACTTCTGTAGGTGGACTCTTGAAGCAGCTGGTCAATTGGAGCCAAGGAGGAGTGCCTTGGAGGACGATTTCGAGGAGGAAGAAGAAAAAGACGAGGAGGATCATATGCTGGGTTTGGACACACTTGCACTTGATAAGGTTGCTATTTGTGGTTCTTTTCCATGTATTTGTAAATCTTCATAGCATAGCTGGATACTGATTGAATAAACTTTTCTGTAGGATCATCGTCGTGGTAGGAGCTCCCCAAGGGACAGAGATAGAGATGCTAGAAAACGAGACAACTATAGGCAATACAGGTACTAATTAGGAAGTTTTATGCCATGTGTAGACTATCATTTGCTTTATCTTGTTCAGGAAGGGAAGTGAAAGTAGATTTTGTACATGCTTGGAAATTTTTGACATAAGTTTTTTTAAAAATTGATTTGTCATATGGACTAACCAGGCTTATTACTTTCTTCAACACTCCGTGTCTAGAGGTGCTGGCAACTTAGTCATCATGTCATAGTGTCTACTAGTCTAGCCAGCTGAGGCCCTCATGTTTAAATGCTGCCTATTTTATTTCAATTATTCAATTCTATCGGGGTTAATCTTTTTCATCTTGATGGCATAAATTCATTTGCTTTTGTACCAATCAATTAGATTTCTTGGTGTGTATGTGTCTGAGATTCTGACCAAAGGATAAAACTTTCAACCAGAAACATTGCCACTTCGACAAAACACTCGAATGGCAATCCGTTTGGCACAAAAGTTTATGGCTATCCTATTAAACACCTAGCATATGTTTAGTGCAAAATTAACAAGAAATAAATGGAAATTGAAGTTAACAAGAGATTAAATGCTGTTTTTAAAATATTGAACAGTGAGTTGTCATTAACTTGTTAAAATCTAATTTGTGTATTGGTGTATATACACATAACTCGCTTTTAGGAAATTATTATTTAGCATTTGGGTTTTTTGGGCTCACTATATTTTTAGTCTTATATAAGGATGAATTCTTCAATTCCCATTAATCACAATTTTTAATACCATTTAAACTTCGATTGCTTATTTCAAAATTACACATCATTTATACCCCTTCCATTGGTGATCTGTGCAGTCTAACATGTGAGAAGAATAATCATAATATCATATACATAATTGCGTCACATGGTCTTGAAACAACTAGAGGTTTTGTACCCTGTAGATTATGCAAGGATTTTGCATTTATTAACTTTCCATTGAAAGCAGAAGTTAGTTTGAAGCTTCAAGTTGAATTTTTTTGTAGTATTGTCCTGTATTAGAAAAGGAATTCGGTAGGGGTTCTCTCACAAGCCCCTCAATGGTTAGTTTTTTGTGCTCATTGGTAGTAGCATTTGTTGCTCAAACTAGGCACTTCGATTGGTTCTTATGTCATTTCCATGTGGGTTAGCAGTAGAGGTTACAGTATCTGGAATAGTTGTGGTTACAAAGGTCAGACAGGCTTGTGGTTTTGGCACTCTGATGGAAGTCTTGGAACGAAGCACAACAATTAACACAAGGATTGCCGAAGTGAGAGAATATCACTACAATAAAATATGCAAACGCTTTAATGCTACTTATATAGCATCATATATGTATAATATACAGTCGTATGCATATTTTGGAACTGCTTCTTTAACTACAAAACCAAAGGCATAAACTACTATTAAACAAAAAGAAAAGGAACCTGTATAATACATACAAAACTTACCTGTGTTACAATCAAAGATGAAGCACAGGATTGGAATCAAAAGTATTTCATTGTTGCATTAAGCTCTATCTAAATGCCTCTTGATTGTGACGGTTATTCAAGGCATATTTCTTTGATTTCATTTACATAAGAGAAGCCTGTATATATAGGCAATTTTTTTACAATGACATTTAATGTTCCTAGCTGTCTACCTATCCTTTCCAGTTGTTCCAGCTGTTCACCTACTTTTAATTCATTTCTAACCTTTACAGCTGTTCCAGCTGTGGACCTACTTTTGATTTATTTCTACATACCCTCTTGCATATGGATATGATTTATAAATAACTGCAATTAAATGACTAACTATAGTGGATGTCCTCATCCGAAAACCAACTTTCTAAATGATAGGGTGTGCACTTTAAACAAATTCTGCTTGTTTAAAAATCAAAAGAATGACCCTGACACGTTTCTTGGCACTAACAGTGTGGAAATATTAGTTTCGATAAATAGTTCAAAGCTCTTATTGTCCTCTATTGGGGATTTTCCAAATAGTGGCTCATAGATTTTGGAACATACTGGAGGGAGATTAATCAAACAGCTTTGATGGGGCCTTGCAAAGCAATTCCAGCCCTGCCAAGAGAGGAAGAATTCTTAGAAATGCTTATTGCCTTGTGACATACTATATTTTTGTCTTTATACGTATGTATCCATCTATATATTTACCTGGATTTACTCTAATTATAGTTTCTTGATAGTTATGTGACATGTT
The DNA here is from genome assembly GCA_018340775.1 of Taxus wallichiana var. yunnanensis. Lineage (NCBI taxonomy): Eukaryota > Viridiplantae > Streptophyta > Pinopsida > Cupressales > Taxaceae > Taxus > Taxus wallichiana. The sequence continues at coordinate 154,763,776 of CM031240.1, read as the reverse complement.
CAGCTGATTTCAGCAAATGTTCATGCTTCTTACATATATTCACATTAGAAACATTTGCTGTTTTCTTTCTGCATGCTAGTAGTCTGTTTCTCAAGGATTCATGTCTTAGTTGATGTTGGTTTTGGTTGATGTATGTGATCTCAAGGATTTTCCCTAAGTGTGTTTGCTAGGAATATGCATGCTAAAATGTGTTCACAGTATTAGATTTATAATGTGAGTTGACTTGTGTTCCAACATGTATGCAGAGATCGCAATCATGATAGGGATTATGATTATGATCGAAGCAGAGGAAGGGAAAGAGATAGGGAGAGGGATAGGGATCGAGATCACTATCGGGATCGTGATCGTGGGCGGGATGATCGGGATTTCCTCAGGGAAAGAGACAGGGACTATCACAGAAGAGAACGTGAAAAGGAAAGAGATAGGCATTATTGGGACAGAGAAAGGCGGCATAGTTGGTCACGTAGTCGTAGCAGAAGTAGGGACCGCAGAGACCGCGATCATGATATGTCTGACTATGAAAAAACGACATCGTAGTTCTAGTCCTCAGAATCATAGACGGACTGATGCATTGGAAGGAGATCATCGCAGTGGTCGAGATGAACCAAAGAGAAAGAAGGAAAAGAAAGAAAGAAAGAGCCTGCAGCTGATGGAACAGATCATCCTGATCCAGAAATTGCTGAAGCCAATCGCTTACGTGCAGCATTGGGATTGAAGCCTCTAAAGTAGCGAGTTTTATTTGTACTGATAGGCTGTAACCTTCATTTCTATATCTGGTATTTGGAGCCATTACATAGTTGAGACCTTGGAAATTGTATGAAAGTTCATCAGTCATTCGCAGAGAAAGTGCCTTCCAGTTGGTTACATCTTTTAACAAAGAATTGCACATGGATGTAGCCTTGTTGGGCAGGATTCTATAGTTTCTTTTCTATACATGAATTGATTTGGGCCTGTTGTCTTTTGCAATAGCCTACTGTTATGGATGTCCAAATAGAATTTGAAAAACCATACAAGTTGATTTAACTTAGCTGCAATCTCAACCTACATGATTATTCTTTTAGATTTGTTATATTTGTGCGACAACATTTGAATTTCTGATTGTATGTAAGGTGTAGGTTTTTGGTTCATAATGTTTACAATCAAGTCAACTTCTGTTATGTAGATGTTTTTAATGCTATGCAGATAACTTTCGCTACTTCAAGTTGTGTATGGCCTAACCCTACCATAAATGTGATTGTAAGCTGCCTACTCTGTTAGGATTTAGCTGTGTTCCTCCAGTGTGGTGTGCAACTTTCGCATTAGGCTCTAACAAGGCTTGCTATTGAAGGGCAGACAATACTCGGCCGATTATTCTTTCCAACTACAATGATGTAAAACATCATGATGAGTATAGTATAGTACACAGACATTCTGGAACATAATATATGTAAGGAGCATTCTGGGGATATGATTAAATTAAGAGTGCATTTTTAGTTTTAGTCAGTAGGGACTAGAAGCTTTACAACATTGCCATTTTACCTGGAACATAATTAATGGCTTTCAATATTTGTCAAGAAAGAATGTATTCCGGTTCAATAGCTTAGCCATATTCCGGAAATTCTCTTAGTTTAAGCATCTTTCCATTTTAGGCCACTTGGTTGTTGACTCCATGGTGCTTTAAAACTTGCAGGATACAGGTTCCATTTCATTTGTAGCATTTTGTTTTTGGATCCATTGCATATATAATTTATTTATTTCACACACCACCCCTTCAATTTCATCCAATTCTATTAGGTTCAGAGGTCGATGCTGGATTATCTCCTCTTATATTTTAACATGATGTGTGATGTGTGTTGCAGGCATGTATGTTGCCAGATGGTTTGTTATAGTAATCTTTGGGTTTTTGGTGAAAATTCATCTGCGTTATCTATATGAAATGTAGTAGGTGATGTAAGACAATAATAGGGAGATCAAATTGTTAGGAAGTTGAAGCTTCGAAATGTTGTCTGGCGGAGCATTGTGTGTGTATATATTACGGGTCATATTTTATACTTTCCACGTGTTTGTAGCGTATCAAGTTTTAGTTGGTTATGTTAGTGATAGATGCCCTTTCTTACCACTAGACCACAAATTGGCGGACATCAAAAAGATAATTATTAGCAGTTACAAGCATCTCAAAAAGCATTTATTTGAAATATTTTTACCTATTTAAATTAATCCGGGCATTAGGGGAGAAATGGAGGATTTTTTTTTGAATAAGAGGATAATTGTTTTAATTTAGTTATTGGAATCATTTCTTCATATGGTAAGATGATAGGAAGAAAGCCTATGGGCCAGCACAAGCCTTTCTTTCAAGTTGTGTTGTCTAGTGTTCACTGGGAATTTACGTATGCACTGTGGGAATTGATGCTTTTAAACATGATCTATAGAATGAATATAGAAAAGTAAGGATTGTATAAAATTAACTCTACTAATAATCTTGTCGACGATGTTAAAGAGGAGTACTTAAAAGATCAATAAAAGAATTATATAACGATAGAAATAACAAATAAGATAAAGACTATACATACACAAGATTTGAGTGGATGAAATATTGTTACAGGAAAAAATCTCTCTATAAGATGCATGTTTAGTTTTATATTAATAAACGATGAACATAATGGTGCCCAACAATTACAAGTCAACCCAATATTGTATTACCTTACACCTTCACCTTACACCTTTTCACAATATTACATGTGCAAAATCAAATATGAGTACACAACAAAAATGTTGGGATTATTAATCTCCAATGGGAGATCACTCTATTTAAGTTTTTCGGTTGAACCTATTCACTCTTTATTCAATTAAAAAATTAATTGATTAAAATTGTATTATAATTATAAAGTTATATATAACTTATGATATAAATTATCGTCTATTATAACGTAAACTTAGATTTGTTGGCCATTGTGTGTTTGTGTTGTCAAATCTATTGATGGCAAAGGGTGTCATGAGGTCATGTGTGTCTCCATAAGGTGTTAGTCGATGCCAAGAAGGAAGGTTGATTGGTAGTGACAAGATGTTGAGTTGTCATGGTGTTCTAGCATGGTTCTAGCTTGCGAGTCATGGTTTGAGTCCTCCTAAGTTAGTTGAAGGTTGTCATGAGGTCATTCATGGTCTTAGAGGTATGTTACAAGTGTTAATGAGTATGTAAGAGGTCGGCAAGGTCAGGTCATGAGGTGTCATGGTTGAGTCAGGTCATTCGGACTTATTGCTAGCCTTAGTACATGCAAAATAAGTTGGAGGTATGAGAAATGAAGCTGATCAATCTTGTTGGAGCATGGTAGTAGCATGGTGATAGTGTATATGAGGTGTATGGTGAGTTTGGGTCATAACTCGGAGGTACAATGCATGTTTGACGTCCTTGGGAAGTAAGCGAGGCAAGAACAAGCAAGAAAGCATGGGTAAATGAGATTGGTTGGAGAGTTTCAGAGCTATTTGAGCTATGAGGTGAGTATGGACAGGTAGAGGATGTTGTCATGATGTTTTATGACAAGTTTCAGTCATTTTGAAGAAAGATTTGCAAGATACTTCGCTTTTGGCAAAACCGGGTTTTCTATAGTGAAGATTTGAAGCAAAGCTGGACCTTCGATGCTCGTTGTGGTGTGTGCTTTGCATGGGACCTGAGCTCTTTGGCATACCTTCATAGGTCTGAAGGTTTCACAAAAAGAATGAGGTGGTTTGATTGCCATGTTTTTATGAATGATCGTTAAGAAGGTAAGTTGGTTTCAAACCCTAACTAAAAGCGACATGGAGGAAATTGCTTGTACCAGCCCATTTTTGATTTATTCTACAAAATTGATGATTGAATTATGTAGAGGACTCTTCCATCTTTCCAGAATGGTAAGATAGTGCTTGTGATAGTATGTGGGCCCCACCGAAAATGCTTGTTTATGAAGAAGTTCAATTTAAGGAAAAGTTCTCCAAAGAAGGTGAAAAATAAATTGACATTGTTTTTAGCCTAGAATTTTTATATATGTCTATGATAGTTTTAGATCATGTTTGAGGTGAAAAAGGGAAAAGTGTACCCTATTTATGAAGACTGGTTTTGGGGTAGTTTGGATCGACTTGCACTAACGTGAAATTTCAAGAGCTACGAAGGAGTTAGGAGTTAATTCAAGTTATGTTGTGATCTTGTTTCAGAGATCTTTCCAATGGTATATCAAACTTTTGTTTTTGATATGGTATGAAGAAGTTATGACCTGATCTCTAAAGGTCAAATATGGAGGTTACTTGTTTTGGTATGGTGTGAAGTAGCTTCATAAGGTAAAGTGATGATTCTGAGTTCTTCATTATTGGTGAAGGTTGTTGAGTGCTTATACATCATGTCTAAGTGTGTTCCTTGTTTTGATCAAGTGTGGAAGTGAGTTTTGAGGTGATGGAGCATGTTGAGCTCATTGTCATTTCTTGAGTGCTAGAAGGTTTAAGGAGCGGTTTGCGAGATATGGTCTGTTTGAAGGCCTTCCACTTGGAGTTGGAAGGAGTTATAATATGTTTTGGAAAGAGGATTTAGAGTGATTTCCGGTGATATAAGGTGTGTGTCTTGGTGATGATGTTTGATGGGTTATTCGGGTCATTTTGTAGAGAAGAAGGTATATTGATTTTTAGGACATGATTGCTCAAGTGAAAGATTGAGTTAGTTGAGACATGTAATGGATTGGATGATGTTTTCTATCACCTAAAAAGTGAAGAGGAGCGAATTTTGTTTTGTCATCTTAGGTTAAGCTTTACTCATACCTCAGATTGTACACATTTCTTGACTTATGATACATACTTGATAGACCTTAATATTGTCAAATAAACCCTTAATGTGAAGCATTTATTACAACTTTTATGATCTTGAACCCATCTTCACATAGACTCTGTCTCATACTTAGCATTTTCATTCTTTAGACACTTTGCATATACTTGTTACTAGCAAGATCTCAAGACATCTAGAGAGACTTGACTCCATATGTTTCCATGACCTCAACTTTAGAGACATGCCACAACCTTCTTAAACATTCACCATTAACCTTGACCTTTTCTTGAGATGATACAAACCTTGTAAACTTCTTGAATCACCGTATCAAAAACTTGTAGACTACGAGACTTTAACCAAAAGAGCCATTCACTTTGATGAAGACATAGACTGAGGCATTGATTCATATACCTTCCTTGGTACAATGATCACTCTTTTAACTTAAGATTTTTGATAGTTGAGAAGACTTCAAGAATCTTAATAAAACCTTTTCACAACAAACATACACAATACTTTTAAGATGCACTAACTTCTCAATATCCCATATTGACCTTTTCACTGAGATCATGACTCTTGACACCCTCTTGTGATGACTACAAACCTTAATAGCGGTAGGTATACACAAAACCATTTCATTGTATAACTCAAGTTCTTCATGATTCAACACTACCATGACACATCTCAAATACCATCACTTCCATGCCTTACACACGTTAGAGTACTTCTACAATGCTTTCTAAGACTTCTTACTCTTGACACGGACTAAAAGTATTGTGGTATTGTGACATGACTACAAATTTCATAATATTGACAACTATAATGACGTAGATCACTTATGACCAACAAGGACTGAACTTATACATTACAAAAACCCACCCATACTTCTTTGACAATGCTTATGAAGTGTGGACAGGAGACCAAGACCTTTTATATTGATTTAAGACCATCATGACAGAGTATCCTTCTTAAAAGACTCACCAAATTCATTACATAGATTACAATGGTGACATTATTATTCGACAAGTACAAACTCAAAGACACAACAAATTTACTCACATGCTTATTGTAGACACCTAAATTTCACTTTTGCAATCTTATTGCCAAAAGCACACAAATCACTCTCATTCTTACCATTTCGTTATAATTAGTGATTTCCGCTAATTAACTAACATTTCTTACCATTTTGGTCAATTAACAACTCTTTTTGATTACCTATCCTCTTTCGCATTCAGGATGCCACTTTACGACAAATCGTAAGTCAAAATCCTCTTCCAAACAGACAATTAGCAATTATTAGCTAATTAAGCCTATTTTACCCTTGTTTTGGTCAATATACCCTATTATTGGCTCAAACCCCTCTTCCAACCACTCAAAATCACCCCACTTCCTTCCACAACATCTTAGAAGGCTTTAAAAGCTTATCCTAGCCTCCTAATTGACCCTAAGTGGTTGATTAAGGCTCCTCACATCCTAATCACTTGTTAATTCACTAATCATGATTAGTAAGCCTTAATCAGGATTAGCAATTCTTAATCTACTTTGTGCTTTTAGTCCCACATGCACCAAGATGCTAGTTTTCCTCAAAGGAAAAACTATAAAAAGGACTAACCACATACCTTTAAACTTTACACCATGCTTTGAATTGCATATCATATAAGAAATATGATTTATAGCCAAGCTCAATCCTTGCCTCAAGTCTTCAATGGGGTTAGTAGATGGGTATCCAATATGATCTTGTAGTCATTGTTGGAGAGACCATCTCACCTTCCTGGAGTAGCAACAAACCCCCAATTTGATTGCTCCTAGATCTATTTAGGTCTATGTTAGCTAGCAATTGAACATACTAGTAGGCATGTTTTAGCTAGGTTTTGAATTATATTCATGTTAGTTGTTTCAAGCATTCCATTAAGCTTTTATCTTTGATGTAACTATTGTTAGATTCAATAAGCATTTTCTCAATTAGACTATGTGGTGTTAGTCTTAGCTTTGCTTGGAACTTTTAGTAGTCTTGAAGCTAACAGTAACTTCCACAAACCATGATAAAGGATTCCACATAAAACCCAAAAATTTCGGGAATATGCTTTCCTACAGAGAAAGTATTGACAAATCTGGTGACTCTATCGGAAAACAATAAAGTTGTAGACACCTAAATTCGGTATCTCTACCCTTATCGCCCGCGTGCACATATTCATTTATTTCATCCCCCTTTATTTATTAAAATGCCCCCCATTTATCCCATTCCTATTGAATTTAATTAATTAATTCTTATTAATCAATTAATATCCTATCCCTTGCCCTAATGGACTTTCTATTTCCCATTCCTATGCTTTTTCTAACCTATCTCTCAACTCACCTACACCTCATCCCTAAACATCCTCTTCCCGCCTAATGCTTTAAAGCACTTGCCCAATCTTTAAAAAACCCGAAATCATGCCAAAATCATAAAAGCTAGCACGTTGGGGAAAATTTTTCCCATGGTCGGCGGCGACCCAACCAATCATTTGTCGACCCTATAAAGCTAAGTAATTTATTTCCATTCTTCATCAGACACATGCGAATCCTCAAGAGCTCGAACTCCCTCCCATGCATATGCATTCAGGAAGCAATTACAAACCTCTTAGGCCTATTTGGAATGTGCTTGCATCCCTCACGATCATCCCTCGTGAGTGTGTTGTTATCTTGAATTGATTTATTTCAATATTATCGTTTTATCATTGCTTTGTTGGTATCTAACCTTTTGTAGGAGTAAATCATCAAAACAACGCTCACACTTCGTCATCAACCTTAGTTTTTAGATCCATACTTGTAGGTTGCGCTTTTTGATTACCTTTCCTCGTCTTTATCCAACTTTATCATAGTTTCGCCGACATAACATAGCAGTTGCAGTTGCCAAATCACCTTGACCTTTTGTAATTTTTGCTTTACTGTTCGAACCTTCTCCAATCTCTACATGAGTTTTTCATATGTCCCAACTTGTCAAAAATTTATTCTAATCCCTTTGTGGCATTAAAATGCACTTGTATGCACCGGGTCACCATTGACCGAGGTCTGATTCCCAAATTATCCTTCTCGGCCTTCACTTTTTGTCATTTTCCGGTTTTTGCCTCCTCAAATTCTTTTTGCAAGTTGATCCCAACATTCACCAGTTTCTGATGTATCCAGATTACATCCAGATCTTGCAGGATTTGCATATTTCACTTCTTTTCTAGATGTGCCTTCCGTGTCGTAAATCGACTTGCCTTTGCATAATCGGGTTGCCACCGATCCGGACTAGGTACATTCAATTTTCATTTATTTCGATCAGATCAATATTTTAATTGATCAATAGTGCTTTCATTATGTAATTCCTTCAATTTTTGCATATTATCAACTTGTCTTTTACTTTATATTAATTTTGTTTAACAACGAGGGTTGACATCCACCGAGGAAGTTAACACTTCTTAGGTCCGCTTTGTTGGGAAACCCCCGCACAAACCATTTAATTATTTTTGTTTTAGTGGGTCTTATTTGCAAGTTTCATCTGATTTGTAGCAACGAAATCCATCATCGTCTTGTGCACGTATCACATCATGCATCCGAGGTAACTTAAACCCTTCATCATTTTTGAGTTTGTTAGTTTCTTGATGGCTAGTGCATTCAACTTCATTAGGAATGAGAAACTTGGAAAACATTCCTGGCACATTCGGTGGGACCACCCTTTAGGTGATCTCTTGCATTTATTGCTTGTCTTTGCTTTTTATGTCTTCTGCTAACACTATAGTGTGAGGCTCGTGCGTCGGAAAAGCGACAGGCGAGCGTGAGAATCAACAAGTAACTCTTCCGCGTACCCGACCTCCCGAGGTCGTGCCGAGACAGCCGGTGGGGATGGAATATGCAGACAAACTAGTTAGGCAGTCTAATGTCTTCGACACGCACTAGTGGAATTTGTGAATCTAAGGCAAAGAAGGCCCTTCTAACTTGGACTGGTGTGATAGATCGATCAGCGAGGATGACTGCTCGAAGGCTCCAATCAATATCGAGCTCTGGCGTGATTCGATCTATGGGTTGCGGAATACGTGGAAAATGACCTGGGATTGTTTCGTGTATATCTCCTGATAAGGTCATATAGTGGATGATGAATACAATCGATTCTATGGACGATTTTCTGGCCTAGTCCAGAATTCCCTAGTAGTTAGCGTATATCTAGTAAGGACAGGTTGTTCGATGATGATAGGTGGAAGTGGAGTGGACTCGAATACCAAAATATGTGGGCTAGCGTCTATATCGGATTGACACCTGTGGACTCGTTGGGTCATGGGATCTGTGGATCACAACAGAGACTCTCGGTTGTTTGCGGTCTGTTATGGTCATACGCGAGATCAAGTTCTAATCCCTAGTATCCAGTAATCGTATGCTTTCTCAGCTTCTATGTTTAGAACCAACAGTTGTGTAATCTTCTCAGAATACCTTACAGGCGTTCTTGCAACCTGGATTCTTAAGCTGGTATCTATATCTACGAGGGTGTCTCCAGCATCTGGCTGTGGAACTAAAGGATCACACCCGAATGTTTGTTCTCTTTCGAGCCCTTCTACAGTCATGTGGATGTTTTCTAGGGTAATCTGTAGTTTGGCTGACTTGACCAAAACGTATGTGCTTGGTCGTCTTCTATGTTTAGTCCTCTTAACTGTGAACTGATCAGTTGTAAATCTGTGGTTGTTTGGAATACTTGTATCCTGAGATTTTGGTCTATGTCAACTATCGCTGTGACGAGGTTTGGTTGAGGCACGATTGGCTCAAATATATATTCCCTGGGCTCTTGAGGTCCCGTGATTGTCATACGAAACAAAATGCAATCTAACTGTGATGAAACAAATTCTAACTAAGTGAAATAAATCTAACTACATATAACTTTTATTTTTCTATGAAATATTCTAACAATTTTAAGGAAAGCAAACTATTTTAAGCGTATCTAGAAATAATAGCTAAGCAATAATTTAAAAGCAGACAAGATAATAGAAAGTGTGGTTATTTGCAATGCGATTTATAGAATTATTCTAAATAAAACAGTTTGTCTAATCTACCGGCAAGATTCTCGATCCTACCTCAGAAGTGAGGAGTGAATCATAGTTTCTCAGAAACTATCAATCCCCATAGCTTCCCTGGCAATGTCGAGAATAGAATGAAATGAAATAAAGTGATTAACTACTCTATTTGATATGAATCTGACTAGAACTTTGAAATGTAAAACCTGGATTCCGCATAACAGTGGCGAATCCGATGGTGTGTGTATGATCTCGTCCCCTCAGTATGATCTTCTCGTTCTTTCATGTTCACTTGGATCCAGAAAAGCGTGTAATGCTAGCACCGATAGGAGTAGATTTTGGGACAAGGACAGCTCAGAATACAGACCGAGAATGCGAGTAGGAGAGGGATAGCACAAGAGTACAGAGCTTGGCTTATGCGATTCCTAGCGGGATTTTACTGCGAGTCATGCAACATGAAGCGACCAGAACCTGTAACTATCCTATACAAAGAGCAAAACCTGCAACTTTAATGGCTTCCTAAGCTATTATGTTCCAATGGATTGGATAAAATAAAGACACACGCTTACCACAAGTTGGATATGTGGCTTACCAACATTTGGATAAAGCTAACGGGTATATAATGAATTGAACTAAGAATTCTAAGACACGATGAAGATAAATCTACAAAGAAAGAGGAATCGAGGCAAGCTTCTAAGCTGGATTGGATGGAACAATAGCACTACACGCACAAGATGGGTCTGTGGCTTACCAACAGTTTGAACAATACTAACAAGTATGAAATGAACTATGCTTTATCAATCCTAAGCAAGTCGATGTGAGACCAAACCACTAAAATGAGGGAATGAGAGCAAAGATCAAACTTCAAAATCAGCCAAGCGTCGGACCAAAAACTCCAGACCATTTGCATGTGCACAAACCATGCATTTATAGGAATTCAAACATCCAAGAACCAAAACCAAATTGAACTCCTAAACAATAAACAAAGGAAAAACACTATTCCAGGGGACCAAAAACATAAATGCATGCTCAAGTCGGCAAAAAAAAGTTGGTGAAATGTGATATTTCACGCGGGTCGCGTCAAAAGAGCGTTCTGGAAAACGCGCAGGGACCGCCCGCCTGTTCAGGCGGCGGTTACGAGATCGCTGCTGCTGCAGGCGGCGGTTTCGTCACTGGAGGTCAAGAGGCCAAGGAAAGAGGGGAAAAAAAAGGAAAACAAAGGGCGCGGGGGCTAAGCGGGGCATGCGGGATGTTAACGCATACTCCGAAGGCTTTTCCGGATCCCGAACACCTTGCCAGAGAGACCTGTATCATCATCGGGGCACTTGTTACACCGTTCCGCGATCTGATAGTACCTTACAATTTTGGGTACGTGCGACTCCGCCATTATTACTTGCTCATGTTGGGTTCGTGTCTGGATCACTCATCACTCAAGAGTACAAACAAATAGGAAAATTGCTATCTAGGTATTCCTCACTTTTTCCCTATTTGCTCATTTTTGCATCATAATTTTTCATTTTTGTCTGTGTCCTCATCAAATATCACACTTCATTTTGGTTTAAAAAGAACCTTTCTTTTCTACATCCGCTTTCTCACATAGCTTAAATAGGGGTTTAACCTTCTGCATCTCACACTTTATCACACACAACCTAAACCTCACAAATCAAATTAACACATCAAGACATCCCCTTACGGTTTACTAATTGGGATTTCATCACCCAACAGGAAGCCGCCAGACTTCCCTAGCCATAACAAACCTGAAACCAAACATAGTTTGCCTTCTCCTAGGTCCTTTGTTATCCATCCCTTTTCTTTTCACACTTTCTTAAATAAATTAAGAACATAAAAAGAATCTGTTTGCTTGACTTGCTTGGGTAAAACTTATTTCATGCCCATAGTTACTCGTTTAGCAGCCAAAAGAATGGAACAAAACTTGGCTTCAAATAGTTCCTTATCTCAACAAATGTTCACCACAACAATTACCTCATCTCGTGCCCTTGATTACTTCTTTCATGAGCACTCAACCCCTCATCGATGTCTCTCACCCAGAACCCCTTGTTCACACTACAACTTTAGGTGAGACTAATCCATTCTTACACCATCAATCTATCTTGTCTAGGCCAACTACCCCACCATCCATTCGATCAAAGTATTTTGGACCTCCGAGGTCCCTCTTGGTGATACCATGTTCCAAGAGCTTCTGGATGCCAATCGATGGCGATCAAGATTATCTCCGTAGGAGATCAAATCAGATTCCCTTAGATGGTCTCGCCACTCCAACAACTTTATCCTTATCAAACCAATCCCCAAACTACCAGTTTGCAGTAAATGAGCTTTCTATAGCCCATCTTGCTTCCTCTTCCACCAATCCCTCATCTCATCAAACTACCCAGATAGTCACACCTATTCCTCATAATCTCCGCCAATCAACACTACTCTTCCCCTCACCTCTTCAATCACTATTTCCACTAGTGTCCCTAACCAATATGCCCAAACATCATATCCCCTATCTGGACAATATGACCTTCTCACATCTAACATGCTTGTCAATACTTCCCAACCCCCTTTCACGGGTGCTTTACATTATTCAATATCTAACCCTTTTCAACAACAATTTCAACCCGTTCTACTGAATTCCCACTCAATGTTTTTGTAGCAACCTACCTGTTATCACCGAATCACAGCACCCTTGTGTTTATACAAGTGCATATACTTGAACTCACGGTGTGATTGGATAACATGGGTACTATCTCCAAGTTGTGGGACTTGCTACTTGAGATAGACCTCCAGAGAAAGCTGGTTCTTGCTCCTAAACTACCTGCCACAATCTACTCTAATGCAGGGGAAACTAACTATTCTAATCTAAATTTCCAAGGGACCAGGGAGAGAGAATGCATAAAATGAAAGCCTACACTAAAGCGGTGATACACCAGAAAAGGAGGGTGTGAGAGTAGTCTCCAAATGTGTGAAATACAGAGGCAAAGTGCACACTAGAAGAGGTGATGACAGTTCTCCATAATCTAGCAAAATGCATTCACAACAATATTCCAAGCATACACAATGATAATGGATCCCTGCAAGAACATAATAATAGACACAATATTCTTGTAGAAAGATTAAAGGGGCAAGAAGAATGCAAGAAAACACAAGCAGGGAAGATATATCCACAAACTGATATTTTATTGCTTCATGATATGCACAGTTCAATCTATTACATGATAAGGGTGCGAATCACCATGCAAGGAGTCCACTACAAGGGCCTGCAGCACATTGGCTTCACAAAGCAATTTTGACAGAGCTTTGCTATCTGAAAACTCTTCCTTTACAATGAGCCCAACACTCCAATTTATAGAAAAAATGAGAAGAGAAAGAGAAGGGAAAAATGAAAATCCCGAAATCTGTCCTTCAACCACTTGTAAGAGGCATTAAATGGAGTAAAATGATTATATATTACTTGCAAAAGGCTCCCCATACTGTCCCAGGTGCTGCAATAGAGAAAGAATGATGACCATGCCTCTTAATTGCACTCCCAACCACCAAATGAAACACTGTTATGAACCCAGCCACGTTTTCTAAAAAATATCGACCAATTTCTCATCAAATCTAGAATTTCTTTATTTTTGTGCATCGGGCTCGGAGCCACGATTCCAACAGTACTAATTTTGTGTGATTTCGTTGAGAAATGCAAACGTTATGGCCTTTCGAGTGCGGGCAGCTATTTTGGGTCAGCGGGCGTTTTCGTCATTTAACGGGAATGAGCATTAAGCCATTTGGAGCCGAATATGTTTTCTTAGTTAAATATATCTACCCTCATTAAAAATAAGAAATCCAGTTTTTGTGGCGTAGAGGACGTCGTGCTCGTTCCAGAAAGTCTAATTTTATGAAAATTGGAGCTCGGAGTCAAAAGTTATGGCCGTTTGAAGTTTCACGGGTCAAACATTGACTTTTCTTCTTTGCTGTCGGCCGTTTCGGCTTTTCGCGTCCCTCGCGTCCCGCGCGCACCTTTGGCCTAGATGTCCCAAATGAAAATCTCCTGCTTCAGACGATTCGGGTTTCCTTGTCCCTCTTTTGCTGCCTTTTCGGCCGGTTAGCGTCCTGCGCGTACCTTTGTCCCAACTGTCCCGGACTGCCTGAGACAAATATCTCTGAACCGCCTGAAATGGACTATTTTTCGGATTTTCGGCTGGTTCGCATCCCTCGCGTACCTACGGCCCAGATGTCCCAAACTGTGCGATAACAAAACTTGGTGATTTTTTCCACTTTTCGGCCATTTTGGCTTTTCACGTCTCGCGCGTACTTTTGTCTCATTCTCTGCCCAACTCGTGCGCGGATGCTGGCGGCTTTTCGGCGGTTCGCGCCCGACGCCCCAACTGTCCCAAGCTGCTGCGTGGACTAGGACTTAGGTGATTTTCTTGATTTTTTTGGCCCCAAGCTTGGTTTTTTTGCAAATTTTTCACCTTTTCTAACTCGTTGGGTTTTCTTCTTGGATGGGAGAGTTAGAAGGAAGCCAAGGGGGCCCCCAAAAACATGATTTCGGGCTTTAAATCAATCTATTTCCTTGGGACTAAAGAATTTGATGCATGTTATCAAAATTACCTTGAGGGGTGAATTTTAGATAACAATTTTGGTGACTCACGGGGTTATCTGCCTGTCAGATGAAGAATGGCCAGCTGCTCGTAGCAATCCATTGGGCATGGAGTCCGTTTGATAATCTCTCGGTTGATTGTGAAATTGAAAACTGTATCCTTGAGCCATTGAAACATCTGTTGAGCTGGTTTTCCCATGGCTGCAAATTCTTTTCGAAGGCTCGATGAACTGCAAACATGCACATACTAGAAGCAATAGGACATGTGCACAAGCACTTAGGGAAATAAAAACTACTCTATGACAAGCAGTATAATGTGCATAAGCACTTAGAGGAATGGAAATTCTAAATTAATATTTACAAGGTGAAAAGCTATCTTTCTAGTAGCAACGTTTGAGATAGATCCCATTGACCGGAACCCGATTCTTCACCATCCAACTTAGCGGTCGGAAGGCATTGCCACCTTTGCATTCAATGATCATGTATGGGCCACTCCAGATGGCATCAAACTTGGAATGCTTTCGGCCGCACGATCTGCATCCCATTTCAACACTAGATCTCAATTTGGAAGGTTCTAGCCTTGGCTTTCCTATCAAAAGTCTTCTTGATCAAGGCTTGATCCTTCTCTATCGCCTGGGCTGCATGCTCTCTAATTTCTTGGAGCTCCATCAATTCTGCATATCTAACCTCCATGGGTTCAAACTCAGCCATTTCAATAGTTTCATGAGTTCCAATCTTTGTGCAACTCGAGTGATATAGGTAGAACTGCTTCTTTCCCGTACACAAGCTTGTATGGAGAGCTTCCTGTAGACCTCTTGGGTGTGATTCTATCGGCCCATAGGGCGGATTTGAGCTTTGAGTGCCAAGTCCTCTGATTCTCATCAAGAGTCCTTCTGATGATTCTTAGTAGATTCTTGTTCGTAGACTCGGCTTGGCCATTACCGAGGGTAATAATTCGATGAAGTCTTTGAGATACACACACTTTTTAACAGCCCATCAGTGATTTTTGTGCGAGGAATGCCAATGCATTTATACGATATGATAGTGGCGGGGGCACCAAACCTCGTGGCTATCCCTTCGTAGAAATCTAAGATATTGGATTCATTTGCCTCTTTGAGTGCCCTTGCCTTAGTCCACTTGGTGAAATAGTTTGTCATTGTAAGTATCCACTTGTGACCTTGACTCGGGTGGGATTGATAACCCCAATGAAGTCAATCCCCATTGCATGAATGGCTGATTTACTAAAATTGGATGAAGGGGCAGCGCTGCTAACCTTTCTTTCCCTATGAAGAATGCACATTTCTTGCATTTCTTAACCCATGAGTAGCAATCATTGAACACAGTAGGCCAATAGTAACCAACTTTCATGATTTTGAGAGCTGTTACTCGTGGGGCAAAGTGGCCTCCTGCTTCCCCGTCATGGAACTCGTGTAAAATTTTCTCAACTTGACATGTTCCAATGCATCTTAATAGAACACCATGGATGTCTTTCTTGAACAAGATACCATTAATGAGTACATACGGGATAGCTTGTAATCTAAAGTATCTCCTCTTTGCCTTGCTCACTTCTGGAGGGCACAAGCCTATTTGGAGGTAATGCACCAAGTCTTGAGTCCAACATGGGATGAGTGCATCATCAGTTGGTTGTTCTTGATCATTCTGTAGTAGTAGGACAACATCCTCTTCACTTTTTGACCCGTCTGGTTGTTTGGAAGCGAGCTGCTCACACAAGCCTTTGCCACGAACTAGCTTGGTCACTTTGATTTCAATATCATATTCCATCACCCGAGTGATCCAACCTGCTCTCTTCTCATTTAAATCCTTGTTTAGGAGGAAGTCCTTGACACCAGCATGAGACACTAGCAGTTGAATCTTATTGTTTGAGACCAAGTGTCGAACTTCTTCAAACTTCGATGACGGCAAGGGCATGCTTTTCGATGAAAGAATACTTTATTTCGTAATCTTCAAGGTTTGATGAAGAATGCTATGGGCTGTTCGAACCTTCTCTATTCATTTGTGTCAAGATAGTGAGATTGTATCGATCCTCCAAACGCATACAATATGAAGTCTTTTAAAAGTGCGGGTTGATAAGAGTTGGAGCTTGTGATATTGCATGCTGATTTTTTCAAAACTCTCTTTGCCTTCTGCTATCCATTTGAATGCAAGACTCTTCTTCAACATCATTGTTAGAGGCTTCAAAAGAGTGGAAAAATTAGGCACAAATCTGTGGACAAAGTTTATCCTTCCTAAGAAGCTTTGAAGAGATTTCTTGTGGTGTGGCAATGGAAGTGTTCGGATGGCTTCAACCCTTTCAGGATCAATTGTTAGCCCTTCCCTAGAGACAATGTGACCCAACAATTTTCCTCGTGTGCCAAGAATATACACTTCTTTGGATTCAACGACACTCCAAACCTTCTACACCTCTGAAACACTTGCCTGAGGTGAAAGAGATGGTCTGCTGCATTCTTTGAGAAGACAGTGATATCATCTAGGTATACCAGCACTATATTGTTGATTAAGCCTTTGAATGCCATATCCATAGCTCAGTTGAAATGTTGCTCCGGCATTTGACAGTCCAAATGGCATCTTCTTGTAAGCATACGTGCCCCATTTTGTAGTGAAGGCCGTCTTGAATTGATCTTCTTCTTTCACCATTATCTGATTATAGCCTGAATATCCATCTAGCAATGAAAACCTTTACGAACCAGCATTCTGACTGCAATATTTGTTCCATTGATGGAAGTGGATAATGATCTGTGAGTGATGCTTTATATAGATCGCGAAATTCCACACACAATCTTATTTCTCCATTTCTCTTTCTTACGGCACCAAGTTTGCAACCCAACTTGAGTGTTTGATGGGGAAGATGATCTTGGCCTCAATAAGCTTGCTTAACTCTTTTCTCATGAGAGGTTGATATGGGATTCTTGGCCTTTGCTTTTGCACGACAAGCTTGGATTCAGATCGACTCAATAGTATGTTGTGCCAACTTTGGGTTGAAACCTCTTAAATCTTTGTAAGTCAAGCGAAGACATCGGGAATTCTTGACAAAGTGAACAAAATCAGATTTCTCTTGTGGAGTACTTACTTTGCCAATTTGCAATGTCTTGCCTTCATTTACTAAAATAGGTTCGAATCTTCACCCTTTACTTGAATGTTTGCTTTCTCCTTCCGGAACTGATCATTCGGGTTGAAGATTGACTCCAAGGTTATGAGGCCTTTTGGTAATTTGTTAGTTCTCATTTGCACCACTTGGTCACCATATTGCTGCTCCAGCTTGTCTTGATTCTATGGCGGAGAACTCAGCTTCTTCTTGTAGGAAATTAACAATTTGTTGATCATTCTCGAAGACTTGCCAACTTGTATTGTTATCCGGAACAGCTGGTCTCACAAAAATTTGATATGAGGCTGAGTTTTCTCACTTTTGATACTTTCTACAACATCAAACGCAGCCCCAATTGCTGCCAGCCTGTCAGCGGCTTGGTTCTCTTTCCTAGGAATGGATTTGATGCTAAAAGCTTCAAAATCTTCAATAAGATCCCATACCCGATTTTTGTAGCACTTGAGCAGATTATTCTTGACAACATTTTTTCCTTTGACTTGGTTTACGATCAACTCACTATCACCAAATACTTGTAAATTCCTAATGCCTTTCTTCTTTGCCCAGTGTAATCCATGAATTAAGGCTTCATACTTAGCTGTATTGTTTGAACAGGAAAACTGGAAACGGAAGGCTGAGTAATACCTTATACCTTGTGGTGAAATGAGCATAGCTCCTCCTCCTGCACCTTGTCTACTCCTTGACCCATCAAAGAACAATTGCCATACTTCATTCTTGTCTTTATGATCTGGCTTGGTGATGCTGGGGAGAGGTTGATTCTCTTCATGTAAACAATAAACTCCTAGCTCAGATTCTTCTATTTCTTGATAAGGATCAAAAGCATGCACCTTGCTTGCCCATTCATCAAGAGTCAAGTGCGGGATGCTTCCGACCTTGGTGTCGGCTTCATCAGTGCTTGGATAATCTTCTTGATCAAAAGCTTATTTGCAGCTTGGTATTGATTTGGCTTGTAGTGTAAGGCTCAATGTGAAAGTTTGTAATAGGTTCAGACCTGATTGTGGATTTGGTTCCATATCTTGTTCTGAACAACATGTGTGACCAATCCAGCTGAAAGATAGCCTCCAATTTTAGCAGTGAAGTCTCTTGACAAGCACAATGCAAAGAGTGGTGGCAGGTCTATGACTGACACATCTTGTAACACTATTACGTTGGGACATGCGTGCAGTGTGAGGCTCAAACCTTTGATTACTCCAACCGTTGTCACTGTTGTCCCGTCTAATTGCACTACACCCTTGGAGATGACTTCATATTGGAGTCCTAGCTGATCAGCTATTTGCTTGGGCATCACTGAGCTACTTGCCCCGGAATCAATCATGCAATTGTGCACCAATTGGTTTCCAATGATTAATGAGACATAAAAAGGAGGGGCTTCAACATTTTACCTTGCTGTCCTCCATGATTTCCTTCAGGCTGGGCAACATTTGTGAGTACCTTCTCTTGCATTTGGACCTATTGATTTGAAGTTGACCAGTCCTTCATGGCAGCTTGTAGCAAATCTCTTTGTCCTGGGATAGATAGTGATTCCCACATTGATATGTTTACATTTGTCTTCTTCATCTGATCAATGATACTGAATGGAGATGAAGTATCCCTCTGTTGTCCCTTGGCCTGCACATTCATTCCTTGCACATGGGCAGCAGCAACTGGCATTTGGGTTGGCCTAGGGGCTGTTTTAGGCAATCCTTGCGTGCTTGGGATTGCATTTTGTTTGCCAATAGTTTGTGGAGTGACAGAAGGTCGTGAATTACTTGGGGCCAATGGCTGTTCTTCACCCAAATTTCTCCTCTTTGACCTTGTGTTGGCTGCAACACTTTGAGAGGGTATTTGATTCATGCCACAAAATCCTCAGCTTGCCAATTGACAAGAGTAGTTTCATTCGAGAGATGTTCCTGGCTTTGAGGTGCTTCTTGCTTGATCCTCTTCATGGTGGACTCTTGTGACCCACCAATGGTTTGTACCATAAGAGCACGATTTAATGCTTTGTTAAAGCACATTGATTGGTTATGTGGTTGATCGCGGAAACACCAATCATATTCTTGGGCCATGTTATTTTGGATGGCACCAATGCTTTAGAAGAATATACGACATTGGGGTTATAGGGTTGAAATGGTCTATTAGCGGGAGGCCTTACTTGGCTTTGATTTTGATTTGCAGCTTTGAGTTGGTGACCTATTTTGTTGGTATGGGGGCCTAGCACAGCATGCTGCGCTTGAGGCGATACGGTCTAGCACTTTGAGCTGCTTTGTCTTTTGATAGTAACCAGCTCATTTCCCAAATTTTGCAATTTTTTCATGACCTCTTGGAGTTCATTTGAAGCACTAAAGGATGAAGTAGAAGTCTCATTTGAACTTTGATTTCTAGGAGTGGGAATAGGAGCCAAAGTGGGTACTTGACTAGTGCTTGGATTTTCTAAGTTTAGATACAAGGGCATGGGAGGCCTAGGAGCCAGTTTACCGGCTTGAATAAGACATTTTTCGGCTCTAATGGCAATCTATAAGCAGCGAGTGTAAGGTTGTGCCTCCCATAGATTGAATCAACATAGAAATATCTCAGAATTCAAAGCCTTAAGATAGTATAGAAAAGCACCTTGTTTTGGCTGCTTGACGGCCACTGGAATCCTATCCCAAGACCTTTGAAATCTGAAGTTGAAGTCAGTCAGCTGCTCGTTGGGAGCTCTCTTGATAGTTGTCAATTGTTCTAGTAGAGACAAATTGTCTCCCTTTTCCCCAAACTGCCCATGGAGAACTATGCATAACTGATTCCAATTTGTGATAGAATCAGCTCCAAGGATCCTAAACCATTGCAATGCCTTCCCTTTGAACGAAAATGCTAGCAATTTGATAGCCACATCCATTTCATTTATCTCATGGATTGCATAAACATTAGCAATGTCTTTGACATGATCACCAGGAGTGGTATGATTTTCTCCAGTGAAAAATGGAATGTTCTTCAACGTTGCGATTGGGGCTGGATTATGTGCATTGAGGGCAAGTGGGATTCGCCGATTAAATTGACAAAGGGATTCGGTGGTTGCGCCATTTCGATTGGCACGAGAACCCTTGTTGATGCAAGAAAAGGTCTACAGGTGGAGGTGTAGACAAAGTCGGTTAGGTGGAGATGGTGATCTTTGAGCTCTTCTTCCCCTTCTTTCTCTACCTGGAGATAGGTGCAGATAAACAAACAATCCTTCCTCCCTAGTTCTTGACCTGGTCTGTATTCTTCTCATAAATTTTCCAGGCTTGGACTGCTGAAACCAGTGGATTATGCCTCTTTTGGAGTCGCCAGATGTGCGATTTTAAAGCTCCTTCAAAGCTGGAACTTACAACAAGTGCACATCGATCTTGTTGCAATGAAAGTAAAGACCTCTAAGGTCCCACCAGGCATGCCAGAACTGTTATCACCGAATCACAGCACCCCTGTGTTTATACAAGTGCATATACTTGAACTCACGGTGTGATTGGATAACATGGGTACTATCTCCAAGTTGTGGGACTTCTTTACTTGAGATAGACCTCCAGAGAAAGCTGGTTCTTGCTCCTAAAGTACCTACCACAATCTACTCCAATGCAGGGGAAACTAACTATTCTAATCTAAATTTCCAAGGGACCAGGAGAGAGAATGCATAAAATGAAAGCCTACACTAAAGCGGTGATACACCATAAAAGGAGGGTGTGAGAGTAGTCTCCAAATGCGTGAAATACAGAGGCAAAGTGCACACTAGAAGAGGTGATGACAGTTCTCCATAATATAGCAAAATGCATTCATAATGATATTCCAAGCATACACAATGATAATGGATCCCTGCAAGAACATAATAATAGACACAATATTCTTGTAGAAAGATTAAAGGGGCAAGAAAATGCAAGAAAACACAAAGCGGGGAAGATATATCCACAAACCGATATTTTATTGCTTCATGATATGCTGATTCAATCTATTACATGATAAGGGTCGGATCACCATGCAAGGAGTCCACTACAAGGGCCTGCAGCACATTGGCTTCACAAAGCAATTTTGACAGAGCTTTGCTATCTGAAAACTCTCCCTTTACAATGAGCCCAACACTCCAATTTATAGAAAAAATGAGAAGAGAAAGAGAAGGGAAAAATGAAAATCCTGAAATATGTCCTTCAACCACTTGTAAGAGGCATTAAATGGAGTAAAATGATTATATATTACTTGCAAAAGGCTCCCCATACTGTCCCAGGTGCTGAGAGAAAGAATGATGACCATGCCTCTTAATTGCACTCCCAACCACCAAATGAAACACTGTTATGAACCCAGCCACGTTTTCTAAAAAATCTCAACCAATTTCTCATCAAATCTGGAATTTCTTGATTGTTGTGCATTGGGCTTGGAGCCACGATTCCAATGGTACCAATTTTGTGCGATTTCGTTGAGAAATGCAAAAGTTATGGCCTTCTGAGTGTGGGCAACTATTTTGGGTCTGGCAGCGTTTTCTATCATTTAACGGGAATGAGCATTAACTGACTGGAGCCGAATATGTTTTTCTTAGTTAAATATATCTACCCTCATTAAAAATAATAAATCCAGTTTTTGTGGCGTAGAGGACGTCGTGCTCGTTCCAGAAAGTCCAATTTTATGAAAATTGGAGCTCGGAGTCAAAAGTTATGGCCGTTTGAAGTTTCACGGGTCAAACATTGACTTTTCTTCTTTGTTGTCGGCCGTTTCGGCTTTTCACGTCCCTCGCATCCGCGCGTACCTTTGGCCCGGATGTCCCAAATGAAAATCTCCTGCTTCGGCCGATTCGGGCTTCCTTGTCCCTCTTTTGCTACCTTTTCGGCTGGTTCACGTCCCGCGCGTACCTTTGTCCCAACTGTCCCCTGACTACACGGGACAAATATCTCCGAACCGCCCAAAATGGATTTTCGGCTTTTCGGCGATTCGCGTCCCTCGTGTACCTACGGCCCAGATGTCCCAAACCGCGCGATAACAAAACTTGGCAATTTTTTCCACTTTTCGGCCATTTCACTTTTCGCGTCCCGCGCGTACTTTTGTCCCAGCTGCTCCAACTGCTGGATCGCTGGCGGCTTTTCGGCCGGTTCGCGCCCCGACGTCCCAACTGTCCCAACTGCTGCGTGGACTAGGACTTAGCCGATTTTCTTCATTTTTTCGGCCCCAAGCTTGGTTTTTTGCAATTTTTTCACCTTTTCTAACTCGTTGGGTTTTCTTCTTGGATGGGAGAGTTAGAAGGAAGCCGAGGGGGCCCCAAAAACATGATTTCGGGCCTTAAATCAATCTATTTGCTTGGGACTAAAGAATTTGATGCATGTTATCAAAATTACCTTGAGGGGTGAATTTTGGATAACACTACCCAATCCCAACAATCCTATCATGTTCCCATCTCCTAGCAAAAATTATTTCAACAACCACCCTTTCAATCACAACCCATGATTTACACTCACCCCCAACAAATTCCTCAAACACCCACACATCCGCAAGTTCATCAAAAACTCATCCGACCACTTCTTACATGCAACCACCACCTCTCATCCCCCAACAGACTCTTTCAAATGATCCCATGCATGCCCTCGTGAATAGGTTGGCCAACCTTGAGGCCACTACTTTAGGATCCAAGGTCTCATTATCATATGAGAAAATCTGTAACGAGCCTATTCACCCATATGTACCAATTAAACCATATCCTCTACACTGGGAATTACCAAAATTTTCCAAGTTTAACAACAAAGAGGACCCACAATAGCACCTTTGTGCATTTAAACATGCATGTTATCTTATCGCACACGATCAGGACTTGATGCTCCACACTTTCCCCATGTCCTTGGCCGGTCTTGCATTGGATTGGTACAATAATATCCCTCAATATTCAATATTTTCCTTCTCCCAACTCACGCAACTATTTTTAGAACACTTTTCAATTAACATTGTGCGTAAGATAACTATCAATGACCTATACGCCATCCAAAAATTCAAAGATGAGTCCATTGCATACTTTTTCACGTGATGGCGCAACATTATAAACCAATTATCCTTCCCTCTCCCGCAAACTGACCTCATTGAGATCTTCTCACGTTCGTGTGTGAAGCATATATCTTCTGTTTTACAAATCCAATCATTCTCGAACCTTTGATGAAGCCTTTACCATGGCTTGCAAACTTGAAACACGCGCCCTCGAGCAGGGTCATTTAAAATTAAAATCAAACAAACCTAAACATGAGTTTACCCAATCCTTCCATGCAAAATGAAAAATCAAAAGTGGTGGCCAATGTTGTTGTCGTTAAATCATCTCCTGCACCTACATCTAGTACATGGACTCAACAACGAGCCCTTCAACCAATGCCCAACTACACTCCCTTAGGGAGTCATATAACACAATATTTGACAAGTTGATGGTGGTAAATCTTATGAAACTCCCTCCTATCCAACTAGTTGATGAGTCTAGACTGAAGCTTGTGTGGTATCGTGAAGACCATTATTGCAAGTACCACCAAGTTTGAGGACACGACATAGAAAGATGTCAAAATTTCAAGGATTTAGTCCAAAGACTCATTGATTAGGGTGATCTTCAAGTGGACAATCCAAATGCTTCACCCAATCAACCACTTGACATCTTTAAACAACCTTTCCCAAATCATACACCAGCGGACAAGCTACCACTTCTACTACAACCCAAACACCCAACGCTCACACTATAAACACCTTGAACACTATTGATCAGGAACCTATCCCATCCAAAACTTCCTATCCTTCATCGTCGATCACATCCACTCCCTTTTATATCCTTCCTACATCTATTATACCTACATTCATCCCGACATCCACTCCTACCTCAACAACAACTAGAATACCATTTGCAAATACATCATTCATGCTCCTAGAGACATTCCTGAAGCAACCATTCCAACCTATTTCTAGGTCTGACATTGGTCCTTCATCAACTCCCTTACAAATTACATCCACTTCATCAGTAGGATCAATCACTTCACCTATAGCTATTCCACCCTTTCTTGTCATACCATCCTTAGAACCTACACCAGTCCCTCCTCCCATTCTTTTACCCACATCAACTGTTGTGGTCACATCCGCGCCACCTTCTTCCTCCATGCCAATTCCATCATTTGAGGAATTTTTAAAAACACTTCATCTTGCAATGACCTCAAATGTTCCTTCCATATCATCAACACTATCTAATCAATCTCCACTTTTCGTAGATCACTTCAGAAAAATGCTACTTTTGCACCCATGCCAACCATGACATCACCATCTAACCCTCCAGTTGAAATTGTTGTTACTCCTCCCAAGAGAGAATCCCCACATATGAAATCTATGACCACTTTTAGGGTTAAACAATCCAATGCAACATCGTTTGTTTTAGGACCACAAACATCTCAGCCCACCAATCCAAAACCATTCAACACTAAAAACCAACCAACATCAAAACTAAATTCAAGTCACCAAAACATCAATATACTTGGTTGGGTTTTAGCCCAAACATCCAAGATATCTCACAAGGCATCTTCTAACACTTTAGTTGGATCATATACAAAATTCTTCCAATACTTACTACAAGGCTCCACAATCACACTTCCGCCTATCAAGGCCTTTGACCCAAATGGAAAGAAGCCTTCATGGTTCAACTCTAACCTTATGTGCGCTTATCATCGTATCCCTGGACACGATACTGAGCATTGTAGAGCACTCCAGACCATTATCCAAAAACTCATTGAAGATAAAGACTTCCTCTTGGACCAAGCTAGTCCCTTCCTTCCACATCCATATTGATACCTACCATCTCGCCTTTGGGGATAATTCTTCCAAAGTCAGTCCCCATTTCTTCATTAATGTTGTTCGGGTAACCACATGATTTGGCTCACGTGATCCCAAATCAGCCTTCAAACCGAAAGTCAAGAATTTCGTCGCCATTTCTCCTCCTAAGGAGTTAGCCACGCCATCAACACCTAAGGTTTCCGTCTTAGTGGCCCCTAGGCCCATTGAATAGAGTATCGTCAAACAACTTCATCAGGCCCTTGTTAAGATGTCACTTTACGATCTCATCCAAAGCTTGCCATATCATAGACAAGCTCTTATTGAAGCCTTAAAGCGTATTTCAACATCTACTAACAAGGCTCGGCCCTTCCCGTCATTGTAGGAGCGCTTATTGCATATACTACTACCATCTCATTCGATGATGCTGAAATTCCAGACATTCCGCTGGAAGAACATGACCTTCCCCTCTTTATCATGGTCAGGATTAATGATACATTCATTCAGCGATCCATGATCGATAGTGGGGCAAGCATTAATATCCTTCCATCACATACTTTTGACCAACTTAAGATACCAAAGGCATCTGTCTCTCAAACACCCACGGTTCTTCATGATTTGAACGATCTTTGTCGCTCCTACCTTAGGAATAGTCATTCTTCCCATCCGTGTTGGTGAGAAGCTCCTCCATGAGGTATTCTACATCATTGAGGGATAATTTCAATACAATGTTCTCCTTGGGACGAGTTGTGGATTCATGCCATGTGTTGCATCCCTTCTACACTTCATCATTCCCTTAAGTACGAACATGAGGGGAAGATTTTGACACTTCTTAGGGACGCCCCTCCCTTCCAGGTGTGCAACATGACCTATAGACCAAATGATGTGCTTGTTCCAAAAAATGATTTATACGTGTCATCCACTAGCTTAGTGATTCCCTCATCTAAACTCCCTAACAATGACTCTCTAGACAACGTAATGGAAAAAATTACAATGGGGGAGTATCGTCTCCTCACACTCAACACTCTTCCCACTCCTCACCATATTGGTAGACCTGATAAGGCACCTATGTACTAGCCAGACGTCGGGGATGTTGTTCCCTTTAGTCCACCACATCTTTGCACCAATATTATTTATGGTGGTTTTGATACCCCCTCTTCCCATATCAATGATATTCCACATGCCAAACCTTATACCAATGGTTTTGGATTCCTTAACAAACCATATTTTTCTCACACCTATCTCCATCGTTGTGCATGGAAAGGATTCGACATGGGATGTTACGAGCACAAGCCACATGGGTTTATTGCCAATCAAGACCGAAAACCTCATGAAAAGTTTGGGTTAGGCTACAAGGAATATTCATTTAATCCCATTCCACCATCTGAGATACTCACATACATGCCTTCTCCACCTCCTCTATCTTTTTGACTCTCAAAGACATGAACATGTCTTCTCCACCTCCTCCATTATTTCTGAATTTCAAAGACATGGACATGAATTCTCTACCTTCTCCATCTCTTCTGACTCCTGAAGACATGAACATACCTTCTCTACATTCTCCATCTCTTTTGAATCTTGAAGACATGGAAATGGATAACACCATTTCTATTGCTTCGATTTTTAGTCTCCACCATTACTTTGGGACTGGTCACTTATCAGTGTGAAAATCAAACTAGGTCCCTTCCCCTTCACCATCCGGACATGATAGAAGAATACTCTTCTACCATTAATATCCTTCAGTGTGCTGACGATGATGCCATTATTTCCCACATGGGGGCAGAAGATTCTTATCTTCAAAATACCTTACCATCGACACACCTACTCTTCTCAATGAAGCCACCATTGATGTCAATATCGAGACTCCTTAGGAGCCTCACATTCTCAAAGTGGGCCAATCTCTTGATCCACACGAGCTAGAATCTTTCACCACATTCCTTTCTGTCATAGCCAAGAATTTGCATGGTCATATTTAGACATGCCGAGTCTTGACTCAATCGTTGTTCATAATATCATCACTCATCCCAATGCTAAACCGATAAAGAAGAAGCTTCACCGGATGCATCCTCACACTTCCCTCCTTGTTAAAGAAGAACTATAACACCTTCTTTCTGCCAATTTCATCATTCCCATCAACTATCCCCAATGGGTTTCTAACATTGTTCCCATCTCCAAAGCTTCAGAAAGCTTTGTATATGTACCGATTTTTGAGATCTCAATCTCGCTTGCCCTAAGGATGACTTCCCTCTTCCAAACATTGATCAACTTGTGGATCTTACCATAGGTCATGAGATGCTTTCTCTCATGGATGGTTTCTCTAGTTACAATCAAATTCTCATCACACCAGAAGATCAACACAAAACTTCCTTTATCACTCCTTGGGGACCTTTTGCTATCGCGTCATGCCTTTTGGTTTAAATAATTTCGGCACTACTTATCAACGGGCCATGACTTATATCTTTCATGATCTCATCCATAAAACTATAGAAGACTATGTTGATGATATTTTAGGAAAATCTAAACATCGATGTGACCATCTTGTCATTCTTGTTTCATTTTTGTCTTCGTCTCAATCTAGCCAAGTGTGTATTTGGAGTCTTAACGGGAAAAATCCTTGGCTTTATCATTTCTATTAGGGGCATTGAAGTTGACCCCACAAAAATTAAGGCAATTATCGAAATTCCTCCTTAAAATATTAAGAAACTTTGTAGCCTTCAAGGCCGCCTTTAATGCATGCTGTCGTTTTATCTCACAACTCGCAGATTTTTGTCAACTCTTTCATCACCTCCTTCGAAAGGAAATAAAATTCAATTAGGATCACGATTTCCGAAGGTTTTTGATGATATTAAACAATATCTCCTATATCCACCGGTGCTTACACCTGCACGCGAGGGGGAGCCATTTTACTTATACATTTCTGCTACTAATCATGCCTTAGGAGCTATGTTAGCACATCACGATAACCAAGGTCATGAGTAAGCTATTTATTACATTAGTCACACCCTTCATGACTATGAAACCTGCTATATTGAAGTTGAAAAGCTGTGTTGTGCTCTTTTCTTTGCTACTTCGAAGCTTCGACACTACCTCATTAATCATAAGACGTATGTCATTACTAGTTTTCATTTTCTTAAAACAATGCATTCCAAGCCGTATCATAATGATCGTATCACTCGTTGGCTCATGCTCATGACTGAGTTCAAGCTCGAGTTCATTTCTCAAAAATATATTAAGGGTCAAGCTATTTCTGACCAATTAGTGGAAGCCCCTCTTCCTAGTACACAACTTCCTCATGAGAATTTTCCAGATGAATCCATTAACCAATTTCATCATGAATATAACACTCTCAAATTCACTCTCTTCTTTGATGGCTCTAAGTTTCAGCAAGGGGAGGTGCTAGTGTTGTTCTTATTACTCCTTGGGAAAATCCTATTCCCCTTGCACATAAAATCAATTTTGAGTGTACAAACAACATGACAGAGTACGAGGCCCTCATTTTGGGTCTTGAAATGACCGTCTTTCTAGGTCTCCAAATTCTTGACATCTATGGGGATTTTGAAATTATAATCAAACAAGTCACAGGTGAGTATCAATGTAAAAATGAAACTCTTCAAAAATATCATGAAATTGTTCATCTTCTTCTTGAAGCTTTTGATTCCTACACCATCCAAGCTATTCCCGATTGACCAATTGTTTCACTGATACGATGGCGTCCCTCGCAGCTCTCATCCCATGGACAACAGAGGAGTCCAAACTTCTTGTCATCGTTCATCACTGTGATTGACCTTTGCATGAATTACTACAGGTTAATATTATTGAATCTAATTCATTAGACCTTTAGTATTCTCAAATATTTGATTATCTATCCCAATCCATTATTCCTCCTGATCTATCCAAAAATTTAAGAGGTATTTTCTTGGTGCGCTAACCACTATGTGATCCTTGTCATCATTATTTATGAACGCAGATTTGACGGTGTTCTTCTCCGATGTATTAAATCCCATGAAGCCATGACAATATTTGTGGTGGACACTTTAGTGGCTTAACCGTTGCTAAGCGTGTTCTCCGTATTAGATATTACTAGACTTCCCTCAATTATGATTGTGGTGAGTATGTGTTGGTTGTCAAATAAGGACTTTATTGAAAGAAATGATCGGGACGAGAAAGTCCCTCCTCTTTGATGGGAGAGGTTCCCTTATTTAAAGGAAAAAACTTATTTACAAAAATACAACGTTTAGCTTTAATGAGGGACTCTGATATCATGCAAGTGTTTGATATAACAGATCATCAATACAAAAGATAAAAGAATTAAGGAATGTGAGGGGGCATAATAGCACTCTCAAGAAATATAGATAACAAAATAATTCCTTACTCACGCCATAAGAGAATCATATAGAACATAATCATTTGCATTCAAAACCACAAGATGTTATTTCATAGACACAAAGTTCCAGAGATGACATCCACAAGAATAAAAAGCTTCTTGAAGTAAAATAGACTAATGATCCAATAAATTTTAACAAATAGCAATGAAAGAACAAGAGCAAATGAAACAGAAAGAAATATATTCTTGTATTGATAGCTTTTTACTCCTTTACACTTTCAAAAATAAACAGAGTTCTAGCACTGAAAATGGTGCAGAGGGCCCATTATATAACTTACAAATTGGTTGCACTTGGTAACCATTTCTTTTAACTAAAATGTTAATTAAGGAAGTGCTTGACATAAGATCCTTAATTAGTTTACAATGAGTTCGATCTCAAAAAAAGGAGGAGAGGAGAAGCTAGAAGAGAAAACATCCGCTTATTGTTGAGGAGGGCCCACCGACTTAAGAATCCGTTGCCTGAATCTTTTCAATGCTTCAGCTATCTCTCTGCCTCGTGGGACTGATGTGTTGGCAGTGGCTTGAGACCAAGTGCCTAAACATTTCTCCATGTCCTTATCAAACTCGGTATGCTCAAGGTATTATTTATTAGCCTCTTCAATAGCAAATTGAAGAGAGCAAATCTTCTTTATCTTCTCTTTGGTAATCAATTCCTCCTTGAACAGGTTCTCTTTAACAAATGTCTGAACTGAGTTTTAATCTCTTGGAGAGAGAAAGGAACACCTGAAGTTTCATCATGGAGATGACAGTGAATATCTTTGAAGGCAGACACAACAAAAGTTTTGAAGGATTCTCCCTTATGCCAACTTTTCCTTAATTCTCCCAAGGCTTCCTCCAGAACTTTTATTTTCCATTCAACATTGAAAACCCATGACCTTGAAAAATTGTCCTTGGCATCATCAAAAACTTTATT
Organism: Taxus wallichiana var. yunnanensis; assembly: GCA_018340775.1. Taxonomy (NCBI): domain Eukaryota; kingdom Viridiplantae; phylum Streptophyta; class Pinopsida; order Cupressales; family Taxaceae; genus Taxus; species Taxus wallichiana. Next base: position 154,733,244 of record CM031240.1, on the reverse strand, counting down.
GGCCATCAATATCTTTTCATTGGCCTGTTCCATCAGGCGAAGATCTATGATGTAACTACTCCAAAGCTTCAGTTCTTTGTCCATGGTTCCAATAGAGGAGGAGAGTTTTTGTTGCAGGTTGGCCACCTTCTCATTGAGTTTGAAGGCTTCTACAATGAAATTCAAGCCTGCAATGATCATGTCATCAACCATGGCTTCCATAGCCCTTCCATAAGTGGAATACTTGTGTATATCCTTGATACTCTGAACCTCATCCTGACTGAGGATCATAGGAGGTGGAAGGGCAGTTAGTGGAGCAGGATCCAAAACTTTATCTTTAGTCAACAATGATTTGATGAAGCTAGAAAGAACTTGATTTTGTTCTTCCAACTATTCTATAGTTTGTTTACCTTTCTCCACTCTCTCAATAACCTTGGTTACCGCTTTTCTGGAAGTTATGCACTGACTCTCGGGAGTGGATTCTCCCATTGGAATCCTAGAAAACTCGTGTCGAGGCTAAAATATCTTGCTCGCCTTATAAAATTTAGGATTTTCAACCTCTAGAAATTGTTGGTCCTGAGAATATATTACTATTCTTGAAGTTTCTTTGGCTCTCTTTGTTGGAGGAGGAGGAGTAGTGCCCAACAAGGCTGCCACAACATCAAAATTTGGCTCGACAAACGTGAAAAGGTTTCTCTTCTTTGTCCAACCAGGGGGTTGCACCCATGCAAAAGTAGAGGAAGAAGCAAGAAGGAACAAGAGGTCCAAGAGAAAGTGAGCTCATGGCACTTAAAGTATTCACCACTTTTGCTTCTAGTAGAGATGTGAGGGAGGCATCTGGAGCTTCTTGAGCAGAGGAATTAGTGGTACTTGGAGGTTTAGTGCTAGGCACTTCCTTCTCTTTTTTGTTGTAACTTCTGAAGTTCTTGCAGGGTCTGGTACCTCACCATCATCACTTTCACTGAGAACAATAACGTTCTCTGGCCCTAAAGGTAGTCTGAATGCCCTAAAAGGGGTTCTTCCTCAATTGGTTCTTGTTTAACCTCTTTTACCTTCTTTTGATACACTTGAGTGGAAGAAGAGGGAGTAGATGATTCAAGTTCTTTATTTGAGGAAGGAGGAGGGGTTTGTGCAGGTACCTCCATGCTGGGTGTATGTTATTCCTTCCTAGGCATTGAAGTATCTTTGGAAGAAGATCCACTTTGATTCTTCCTAAGCTCTCAAACCTTTATGTCAAACCACACCTTGGTTCTTACAAGGATAGGGGCCAAAATCTCACCCAAGTCATCCTTCTCCTTCTTGTACCAGTCCAAATCTTCCAAGGGAGTATGTTTGACTAATGTCTCATATTCATAGGACAGCCAGTATGCATTATCATCTAGGAACCCTTTAGGAATCGGTAGAGATTGAGCTCCTTTATCAGCTACAGAGAGAATTTTCCATAGTGTCTCTGCCTTGCTTCAAAGTCATCTGCACAATCAGCCTAGTAGTCCTCAACATTTGACCTGTGATGATAATTTATTCTGAGGTTTTGCTCAATGAACTTTTTCAAATCAAAACAGGTCCTAGGCTTGAAAAAGTGGAAAGTGATGGGAGCAAGGGCCCTTTCTATATTTTGAGCGTCCAAGGCTGTTTTACATGTATAGTTACCCAAGGAAATAGGGAAATGTAGGCCAGAGATTTTCTTGTCCCTACAGGTTCTATGTAATTTATCCAATTACCTGCACACTTCAATCAAAGCCATCTTGTCATTACAAAACATGGGGAGCTTGAGAGGTGTGTTCTCATAACCAGCCAACCTGATATATGAAAACCTCCTGAACTGAATGAAGAAAGCTCCATACTTTGCTATCAGGTTCATGGCCTCATTAGAAAATCTTCTAGCAGTATCACCTTCTAAGAGCCTTACAATATACATGGTAAAGGCATCATTAACCCTCCTGAAGTTGTGATTGCTAGTTTTAAGAGTGAATTGAGGGCAAGTATGCATAAATGGGTTCATCCTTCTAGCCCTCCATGTATGTGAATCCAAACCACTACCGGGATGCTACTAGGGAATACATGAGATAAGAAGTCATATAGAACTTCTTAGTCTGTTGCACATTGGACAATTGATCAGTTAAATTCATGCAAATGATTTCTGCCCAATTTATGTTATGACTACCTTTGCAGACCATGTTGATGAGAGGGCACATCCAAAAGTGAAATTCATTGGTAGAGGGAAATCCCATGACACGAGCTAGTAAGATAATAAAATCAGACAACTCTTCATTAAAATCGGCCCTAAATAATGCCTTAGAAAGTCAGGACGCTCCCTTCTTAGGGTTCTTCAACCATGATTTTGCTATCCTCACCTTATATTTATCACTGTCCTGCTCGAATAGAGTTTGAGCTTGAGCCTGAGTGATAACAATGGAGTCTTCTACTTCTGGAATCCGCAGAGCAGCAGTAATGGCAACAACATCCAGTTTAGCAATCAGCTCCCGTGCACATTTGACAATTCCTTGGTGTCTGGGTTAAAGTGAGCCCCACAGGTGAGCACGGTGTCGGCACATTGTATTGAGATAGGGAAGCCCACTGCATACGCAAGACCATTGTCATTGATCATCTGCGCCATGGGAGAAGGATTAGGGCTAGTCAATCTGTTCCAGAAATTACCAAAGTCCAGGTGCTGAACCTCACTATCCTCGATATCGGGAACAGAGGACTCAAGAGGCGAAACATGTTCTTGACCTTGGAATTTAATCTTCATGTTTGCAATGTACAGAGAAACAACTTTCACAGATCGAATCCGCAATGAAAAATGCAAAGGGAATGGGAGCACGAGCAAATGATCTTAATTGCAGGGATTCGAGTGAATGATGGCAAGTGAGCAGTGTGCCAAATGCGTAGAGGGTAGTCCCATTAAATAGCTGTTTAGGAGAGAGAAGGTCATAAATGCACATTAAATTCATATTGCACCAACTTAAAAAGGAAAGAATCGGGAAGAGCAGAAAAAACTGGCCCGGATGGTCTTTGGTACATTTGGGACATGAGGGACGCGAAGACGCGATCCGACCGACACGGGCGATGCGGGTAAAGTGGGCCAAATGAGCACATGCGGTTCAGAAACTTGGAAATGCGAGGGACGCGAAGACGTGATTCGGGTAATGTGCGCGATGCAGGGAAATCGGGCACAAAAGGCACATACGCGTTTGGGAAAGATGAGACAAAAGTACACGAAGGACCCGATGCGGCCAATGCGGGTGATCAAAGAACAGAAAGCCCAGACGAACTTGGAACATATGGACTGAAAATTTCCGACAGAACCGAAAGTTAAAATATTTTCGGGAATGCGGCCGATCGGGGAACAAGGCCCGACGAACTTGGGACATGAGGGACAAAAATGTCCAACAGACCCACAAATCACCAAAATGACTCCAAAAATGTGAATTTTTACTATCTCCTCAAATTTTCACTTCACTAAAACATCACTGAAGGGTGTCAACTCAAAATTTTCAATTTTTGATTTTTGAAAGGGGGAAATTTTGAGAGGACAACAATATGTTAAGAAATGTGAAAATGTCAGCAACATTCCAATCTTATTTGTATTCCTAGTCAAGCTTTGCATCCGGCTTAGGACCTTTGGCCCTTTTCACAATGGGGCCTTGATCTTATTAGTCTTATTAATCCTCGTTCTTCATAGCAACATCATTCTATCATCACTGCAACCAAATATTTCACTAAATGGGTGGAAGCAATCCCACTCACCTCAACTAAATCTTGTCCAATCATTAATTTTATTTATCAACACATTATCTACCGCTTCGACATTCCCCAAAAACTTGTCATGGACAATGGAAAGTCCTTTAAAAACAAATATCTCAAGAAAATTTGTAACGCATTCAACATTCAACTCAACTTCTCTTCTCCATATTACCATCAAGCTAACGACCAAGCCAAAGCTACCAATAAAACTCTTCGGAATATTCTTGCTAAGACTATTGATCAATCAAATCATAATTGGCATCTCCAACTTCCTTTCGCCCTATGGGCCTATCGCACTAGTATTCATACCTCCATGGTGGCTATGCCTTTTTCTCTTGTTTACGATTCCGAATCCATCCTTCCTCTAGATGTTCAAATACCCTCTTTGTGTGTGTCCCTTCATGACTTAATCTATGATGAAGACTATCGCCAAGCTTGTCTAGCATAACTCGAGTTGCTAGATGAACATCGCCTTCTCACTCTTGAACACCACCATGTTTATCAGGAGTGCATTAAACATGCTTACAATAAGCACCTTAAAGAGTGTGAATTTAATGTGGAGACCTCATCCTTAAAGAAAATTATAATGTCACTACTCTAGAAAGGAGTCAACGTGGAAAGTTTTCCCCAAACTGGATTGAACCATACATTATTACACATAAGTATGGGTCGGGAGGCTATCGCTTGGCCTCCTTGACAATAAACTGGAAATGGAACCTCTTAACGCATTGCACTTGCAACCATTCTATTGTTAACACATTTACCAGTGTTCCATTAGTCATATCTTTAGATCATTCCTCCATTTTAGCCCCTTCCATCTCTCATCGCGATGATTTGGAATTATGTGGTTTATTGTCACTTCCTAGATGTAACCTTAAATATGGGCACCACGGCTCTACCCATAACATATTCCTTATGGATAGGTTCTCCCTCTTTGATGATAACTCCACGATCATTACATCCATCACCTTATTATTCACCTATTGAAACCATGCAAAGGGTCCCAAGGGGTGTCTCTTGTACACTTATTTATCTCGTTCTAAGTGGTATACCTAGCTAGCACCAACTCTCCCCATGTAAATTCAAAATTCATGGATGCTCTTGTCAAAATCAAATTTATCAAAACAGATGATCCTCAAAGGACAAGCTGTTCATGAAAAAATAACAAAAAAGGAAAAGACATGCAAATCAAAATCAAAAGCAAAAATCAAGAAAAATAGATCGATCCCTTGAAGGACGGATATCATATATATTTTTTCCATCTATATTATGTAAAAAGTAGACCATACCCTTAAAGGATGGCTACTCCTTTTTATGGCATTAAATGCTTCCTGCATTGATCAGCGTTCCATTTTATTAGCATCCTAAGAGAGCTTCCTGCATTGATAAAATTTCTTCTAGTAGACTTCCCACATTGATCAATTTTCTCTTTCCCCTTCCTAGAGTTGGGGCATAGTTTTAGGGAACACCACTTTTGGAGAACCCTCTTTCCTTTGTACAAGCACATCTCAAACCCCTTTTTCATGTCAACATTAGGTTTATGAGCTCATCTCATCCATTTTTTTCCTTATGATCTTTGATATAACTAACTATCGTTGGTTATTTTCTAACATCGATTTTGGTCGCATGTGCCTTACGTTACCTAGATCCCCCTCTTGTTTACCTCTAATGCGATTGGAGGCATATTTTCCTCACACATTCCTTGATATGATGTAGAGATGTTTATATCTATAGGTCACTATTGTTAAGGTTGTGTCTTATCCTACTCCTCATTTGATCTTATCCTCTCTTTCTCATCCTAAGTCCCATTGGGCCATACATATTTCCCCTTTGGGACACTCCTCTTAACCATTCGTTTCTTTAAGTCCATATTCGTGGCCATAATCATCTTTCCCCTGGGCATTTTATTATGATATTCAAATTATCCCTTTTCGGGCATAAATTATTTTTCCAAAGTTGAAATTCTGGCCATATTCTATATTCTCCCTTTAGGGCATTATGTTTCCATATTCGAATCCTCTCCTTCTCATTTCGAAGTCCACTTTCGTGGCCATATTCACTCTTCCTTTGGGAATTTTCTTTCACAATCTTATTCAACTTGCGCACAAATCCCACCTCGTGGCCATACTTTTTCCCGGGAATTTTTAATTAATCATTTGTCTTTTGTTACCATACTGTACTTCCCTTATTTCACCACCCATTTTTCATTTTGCCTTCTGAGCCATATTTGTTCTCCCCTTGGGGCACCATTATTTTCATCCTTGTGGACGCATACCTTTTTGCTTGATTCCTCATGTATGAAGGATTTCACATACCTTTCACATATAGTTGCACATACTTTGATGACTTTCCTATGACCCATTGGTCATCCCGACTTGCATCCATACTGCAGTGGTTTCCACCCACTCACTGGTCCATAGAACATTGTTGTACGTCTCTATTGAGACCGCATTTTTCCTCTATCGATGTGATATCGAGTCACCACCATAGTTTTTATTGTTATTACAATCCTTTTTGCTAGGGCATCTTGCCTTGGTTATGCTTTCACCCATCTTTTCTTCACCCACCGCCCTTCATCATCTACCTTTTTCAAATGCATCATCAATTTCCCTTGACATCATCGATCCCCATTTGAGGGGGATCTCATCATCAATCCTTTTTATTTTCCACCAACTCTCATCATTTTTGTCTCATGGCTTGCTATCTCAAACCACTAAAAAGGGGAAAATGTAGACACCTAAATTTAGTATCTCTACCCTTATCACCCACATGCAAATATTCCTTTATTTCATCCCCTTAATTTATTAAAATACCCCCATTTATTCCATTCCTATTGAATTTAATTAATTAATTCATATTAATCGAGTTAATATCCTATCTCTTGCCCTAATGGAATTTCTATTTCCCATTCCTACTCTTTTTATAACCTATATCTACTGCTAACTCACCTACACCTCATCCCTAAACATCCTCTTCCTACCTAATGCTTTAAAGCACTTGCCCATTATTAAAAAAACCCCAAATCATGCCAAAATAAAAAAATCTAGCCTATTGGGGAAACTTTCCTCGTGGTCGGCGAGTGACCTAGCCCGGTCGTTGTCTACCCTATAAAGCTAGGTGGTTTCTTTCCATTCATCATAAGACACATGTGAATCCTCAAAATTTATCGAGAGCTGCGAACTCCCTCCCGTGCATGTGCATTCAAGAAGAAATTACATACATCTCGGGCATATTTAGAACGTTCTTGAATCCATCATGATCATCGCTCATGAGCATGTCATTATCTTTGAATTGCTTTATTTCAATATTATTATTTTATCATTTATTTGTTGATATTTAACCTTTTGTGGGAGCAAATCATCCACAACAACACTCGTAACTTCATCATCAACCTCCTTTTTAAATCCATACTTGCAGGTTGCTCTTTTGGATTGCCTTTCCTCGGCTTTATCCAACTTAGTCATAGTCATCGTGGACCCCCGACGGGTCACCTTCACCTCGGGATTTTGTAGCTTTTGCTTTTTGTTCCGAGAACCTTCTCCGATCTCTGCATGAGTTCTATATGCCCTGCCCAACTTGTCAAAAATTCTTCTAATCCCTTTGTGGCATTAAAATCAACTCAAATCTCGCACTCGGGTCACTTTGTTGACCAAGGTCCCGATTCCCAAATTATCTTTCTCAACCTTCACTTTTTGTCATTTTCCTAGTTTCGCCTCCTCGATTCTCTCTCTCGCATGTTAATCCTAACATTCACCGGTTTGTGCTCTATCCAGATTATATCCAGATCTTGCAAGATCTACATATTTCACTTATTTTCTAGATCTACCTTCTAGGTCACTGTCGACCTACCTCGCACGGTTTGGGTTGCTTTCTTGAACTAGACCAAGTACATTTAATTTTCATTTATTTCGATCAAGATCAATACTTAAATCAATCAATAGTGCTTTCAGATTCTGTAATTCCTTCAGTTTCTACATATTATCAACTTGTCTTTTACTTTATATCAATTTTGTTTAATAACAGGGGTTGACATCCACCGAGGAAGTTAACACTTCTCGGGTTCTCTTTTTTGAAACCCCCACAAAAACCATCTAATCATTTTTATTTTAGTGGGTCTTATTTGTAGGTTTCATCTAAGTTGCAACTTTGAAATCCATCATTATCTTTCTCCCGTATCACATCACGCATCTGAGATAACTTAAACCCTCCATCATTTTTGATTTTACTAGTTTCTTCAAAGCGGGTAATGCATTCAACTTCATTAGAAACAAGAAACTTGGAAAACAAAAGTGTCATTACATGAGTTATAGAAGACCCATCTTCCTCCTCCTTAAAATGGCTTACCTAATTTTCTTCAAGCTTGTGTACAAAGATATTTAACCTCTCATCTACTTCGTTAGAGCTGAAGACTTCCCTGACACATCAAAGATTTTCAAACACCTACTCAATAAGAATATTTTCCTGCATTGGGTAGCTGGTCAAAATTCTTAGCATATACAATCTTTGAAGCTCTTGAATCCAAAATCTGCATTGTCAAAAGCTATATAACTGCCCTCCAAATAAAATATTCGAAACAATCAGCCCAGCACATTAAAGGGAGTCATATCTACAAAAGCATTGAAATAAACGTGTCAGTATGTTGGTTAGATTACTGGGTTTTATAGTTTGAAAGTTGGAGTCATCCCTCCTGGTATTAGGTGTAATCCCCAGATCATCAGGATTGCCTGACTCCTATTATAATTGTGTATCCTTATGAAGGGTCGATTTACAACTTAGCTCGAATTTAGACATCCTTACAACCTACATGCATTAATTAAAAGCCTTTGAGACTTAAGATTTATCATCATAAAACCATTCAAATCATTATACAGTAATATGAAAAAAGCTTACCCTAGATATTGCTTACGAAGTCCACTAGTATCTATACATATTTCGCTAGGAGGTATTCATTTTGATTAAAATATTCTCTGATGGATTTTCAAATGTCTGAACCGTGTTTCCGCACATGTAAAGTGAAATACAAATTCGAAGAATATATTTGACCTTTGATTTGAAGAAAACACATGCCACAAGATAAACTTATTCCCAGCAGGTATCAAGAGATCCCATAACATAATAAAAAATTAGAGAATATATTCTAAAACCAAACAGACGCCCACATGATAAAACCTAGAAAGCAGTGGATTTCATGATTGTGTAGTATTCCCAATTGCTTTGTCATGCATATAACCCACATAAATTATAAAGCAAGAAGATAAAAGAAAGAAAAAAAATAGGGGCTTGACAATACCTTGTACCGAGTCATCGGAGGAGGTGATGTGCCCAAACTTGCCATCAAACAATTCCCGGTGGCCTTAACCATGGCAAGGATCACAATACTAAACGTCCCCACTCCAATGACACTTCCTCTCACCCGCTCTCTGGGTGAATCATGACAAGATTTCCCCATGGATTGAGAAGCCTTGAATTTCAATGAACAAACCTTAAAATCCCTCAAATAAATACTCGAGAATACAAAAATGCAACAACATGGGATATATATATATATATATATATATATATATATATATATATATATATATATATATATATATATACCCAATTCAAAACCAACACATGAAAAAGGATTCCGTAGGATAATCCCTACTACCAAACTTTCAAAAATGGCATTAACCAACTAGGAACTAAGAATACCTAACTTGGTTATAACAAAGATGAAATGAAGAGAGTTTGGTTGAGAACTATGATCATTCAATTCAATTCGAGGAAAACATAACAAATAGACAATGCCACAATTTGTTGTGTGAGAAAAGATCCGTCCATTTTTTTAAAATATAGGACATGGTTGGACTTTGGAAAAACAAATCCACAAATGAATTCACATCATAACAAGTAATAAACCTAACCAGAGTGTCAGATCTCTACACCAGATGGGTTGGGCGCATTATCCTCCTCCGCCATAAAAACTGCGCACAACATTAAATTTGCAGTCAAGTAAACACACATGAGCATGATAGGGTTCACATCTCTGAAAGTGAATACAAAATAAACTTTGTTTCATATCTTTTCGAATCAACTGCATTGCCTGCCATACTCCTGCCATGTGGACAGTCCCTATGTGCTGTAAATGAAAGGTCTGATGCATTACTGGTCACCATCCGATATCAATGCATCTCTTATCTTGAAATCTTCATCCTCTACACTCTGCGTGGTGTCAGAACAACAAAGGATCATTCCAACAAGGAACACCTTTGGTGTAAAAATTATGTTGCTAAATTTCAGGTAAGCTAGTAACCGAGAAACATGGTTAAGAGTCACAAAATAACATGGAGCTCAATGTCACAAAAACAAGACACATGACATGGGTCAAAAATAACATGGAGATCGTTTTCATGACAACAAAACATGTGGCAAGGGTCACAAAATAACATGGAGCTTGATTTTACGGCAATAAGACACGTGGTAGGGTTTTGGGTAGTCAGGTCAATAATTTTTATAGTAAAAACGTGTACCAATGACATGCAATCGGGCTCCTGACTATGAAGTATATGATACATCCACATGGACCAATGCCATGTGATTAGGTTACATGGATCTTGCGGACCTTGTGTTCGGTGTGGACTAAGACATTCATTGAGATGAAAACGTGTTGTGATTTCATGTAAAATGGTGTGATAGATGAAAATAATTACAAGAACTCAAGTTATCAAAAGAAGTTGATAAATTAAAATGGGAAAGCGAGAGACGTGGAAAGGGGTGACACCTATCAAAGGAGATAAGACATGTTATTGGTTCACTTAGACTAATGACATATTAAAATAACATGGAGCTCGGTGTCACGACAACAAGACACATGATAGGGGTCACACAATAACATGGAGCTCAATTTGATAAAAAAATACATGTGGCAAGGGTCGCATAATAACATGGAGCTTGATTTTATGGTAACAAGACACGTGACGGGGTTCAGGGTAGTCAAGTTGGCGGTTTTTATAATACAAACATGGACCAATGACATGAAATCAGGATCCACGAATATGGAGTATATGATACATCCACATGAACCAATGCCATGTGATTAGGTTACATGGATCTTGCGGACCTTGAGTTCGGTGTGGACTAAGACATTCGCTGATATGAAAACATGTTGTGATCTGTGTAACATGGTGTGATAGATGAAAAAATTACAAGAACTCAAGTTATTAAAAGAAGTTGATAAAGTCAAATGGGAAAATGAGAGACGTGGAAAGGGGTGACACCTATCAAAGGAGAGAAGACATGTTATTGGTTCACTTGGACCAATGAAATATTTTCACTTTTTGGAGAGCACACCACGAGCAAACACCGGGTCAAAAGACTTGAGTAGTTGAGAACTTGAAAGGGTGACACCTAGTCTAAACACAATAAAACTAATGACCCGAGACACATGAATCAAAGGCCAAACATATGCGGGAAAATAAGGGTTTTACGATCCAATTAAAAATATTGTATGAATTTTTAAATTCAAAAATTGAGGAAAGTGAAAATGGCATCGAAAACACTTAGATATGTGTAACATTTTTACATATCACCAAATTGAATACAATTACAATCGATGATTTTTTTGAAATATCTATCTCTTGATATAAGTTTTAAATCAAACTTTTACTTATTTAGAGAGAAATAATCCATTTTAGTATTTACAAGCCGTTTATTATCATACATGTGAACTCTCTGTTCTTCAAAATTTCCTTTCCTTTCTCTTATGACGAACTCCATAGAGATATAGAATCCTTAAAAATTATTAACAACACAAATATCCAAACTTTGATTCTATGTCAAGGAAAATAAGGATCACATAAAATCAAATGTACTAATAATCGATGAGGATATTAAAAAGCAATAGAATTATGAAATCAATGAAATAATTATACAGAGACGTAAATAACATATAACAAAAAGACAATATGTACACATGTGAATGGGGAAAACCTTGTTATCGATAATCAAACCCATTGTAAAATGCACTTTTAATTTTATATTAATAAATGAGAAACATAATGGTGCATGAAAATTACATACAAAGTATACAACACTATATCAACTTACACTTCTTCACAATTTTACACTTGCACAGTAAAATATGAGTACAAAAAAATAAAGTTGGAATGCTCAATATCCAATGGGGATCACCCTATTTAAAGGGTTTGTGAATTGGTTAGAACCTTTTAGTTGAACGGATTCACTCTTAACTCAATAAATAAATAAATTTATTAAAACTTTATAATAAGTATAAAGTTATATATAACTTATGATATAAATTATAACCTAAGTTTATAACATAAACTTAGTTTGGAGTCATATTTGTTGTGGTAGGCCCCAAAAAGTGTGTCCCCACAAACATTACTTGCTCAAACACGACTTGCTAAACATTATATTTATTAATTTTTACATTTATATAATATTCGTTCATGTTGAATATATTTATGAGTTAAGTTGAAGTCATCTCAATTGTGGTAATCAAATATGCCTCGACTTAAGACATGTAGAGTAGTTGGTATGTGTAGTCACAAAATCATGCACTTTAGACATTATTTATCCGGTCTCATGCTATTATTTAGAAGGTTATTGAGTGAAGAAAGTACTAATTAACCCCCATATTTTGGCCATATTGTTTTACTTTATTTCTTCATTTCGACCTCTTACATCCATATGCCCAGTCAACTTCTATCATCCCACATTATTTTAACCTCAACTGGGGCATCCGTGGGCACCCTGGTCCCACCAGGGGTGCCCCGGTCCTTTTTGCACTTTCCCACCACTTTTTGGGTGCTTTCTAGCTGTTTGAGATCTTTATCTTTCTCGTGGTCGGCCTTTTTAGGGTTAATTACAAAATTAGACTAAGAGAACCCTATAAATATAAAGTTATGAGACCATAATGAGGGACCTAAGATCACTTATTACTATCACTCATCTAGAGTTACATCCATTTATTACATTGGAGATCACTTGCATCCACATAGCTCCATCATCAATGCACAAGGCTATGACATCTACATCACACTTCATAGGGGAGGGATTCTATTATATTCCATGCACACATTCTATTACGTTTCTACACATAGTTATTGCTCGCTACTTCACAAAGTGTGACTGACACAAGATCAACCTAGGGCATGTTCACACACATTTGCACATAGAAATACATTGTGTCTAAGATGTAGTGAAGTGTTTAGTTAGTAAGTCCACCATTGTGGTAGTTTGAGGTCAGTCGAATCCTTCATATGATTTTTTAGGGTTTGATGCTTGGTTTGGGGTCTTGCATGTCTTTCTTTCATCTTGGATTATTGAAGACATCTAAAGGAGCACGTAGAATCTGATATGACATACAGTGAAGGTTCCGAGATCACCTCCCGGACCTACAAATATTATTTTAAGAGCTTTTACATAGACCAAGGTGCCTAGATTGCAAACTAGAGCACCCACAAGTGCCCTAATCCCCCTCCAGGTGCTCCAATCTAGCTAGATCCTCCAACTCCATCAATTTTGAGACTTCTGCACAGTCATTCCTGCTTCTGTATTTTCTAGTCATCACTGCGACACTTTGTCCTGCGAGCATCTATTATTCAATTGAGTTATTTCCTCTTCCTTCTTACACATTAGGGTTAGCATTTCCTTTTGCATAGTTATTTAGATCATTTACATAATTTCTTTACTGTATTTATTTACTTTATTACAATTGTTCATAGCTTAGATTAACTATCCCCATACTACATAGTTTAGTTAATTTTAGTTAATCATTTTGGTGAACCCGACTCGATCATTCATGCTTCTAGGTTATTCCTTCTTACCTTATCATTCTAGGGTTTATTCTCCTTTTCCATGGCTCACTCTCATGAGGAATTTATTGAAGCTCATCTTAAGGCCATTAATGATCACCTTGCTGAACATCCCCAAGATCTAGATTTACTTTTACATGTTGCTCGTGAGGAAGCTACTAACTTGGTGGAACTCACTGCTTCTTTCGCCATACCCACTTGTTACCACTCAATCACCTACTTCTACTCTTCCTCATATTTCTAATATTCCCGTTTTTGTTCCTACTCCTACCAATAATTTTATGCCACCCTTAGTTTCTCATGTACGACAAGTCTCATTTGTTGGCAATCAAGACTTAACTTCTCTTTATCATGATCTTCAAGCTCAAATTCATAAGTTGCAATAGGCCACTTTGCATGCATCACCATCTTTAGATTCTACCTTGTTATTACATACTCCATTTGCACCTGCCATCTCTACTTACCCGCTTCCTCCCAATTTTGTCACCCCTAAGCTTCCCATTTTCAATGGGCATGGTGACCCACAAGAATAGCTTAGAGAATTCATGTCTCTTTTCTTGACTTTGCTGATGATCATATACTTTTAGCTAAGCTATTTCCTCATAGTCTCCATGATTATGTGATGCATTGGTTCTATGAATTACTATTCACTCGGTAACTTCCTTCACACATATAGCTGATGCATTTCTTACTCATTTCTCCATCAACATCAGCTCTAATATTTCTTACACCCACTAGCATAACTTAAACAAGGCCCAAATGAACACCTAGCCAACTACGTTTTGAGGTATAAGAACAATCTAGCTAAGATGAAAAATGTTCTTGCGACTATGAGATTCAAGATTTATTTATTCAGAGTCTATTACCACCTCTACAAGAGAGTGTTCTCTTTGAGACCTCTCCTTTGTTTGATCAACTTTGTCATACTCTTAAGCTTTGTGAGACCAAAATCCTATCTATAGGAAATCTTAAGTATCAAGAAAAGACTTTGTCTTCCACTCATTTTCCTAGCAAGAAACCATTTAAAACTTATACAACTAAACCAACCAAAGCTAAAGTCACTGTCAACACCATCACTCTTACTCAGGAGGTTCATTTATAACAACCTCGGCGCACATTTAGCACTTGTCCCATGGCTTCCGTATCTTATATTGAAACAACTTCTTGAGAGCAATATTATTACCCTTCCCCACCACTCGAGTTAGACCATCGTGACCAAAAGGTATGAATTATAATGAGAAATTCCACTGTGATTATCATCGATGTGTGGGACATTCTACAAATAGATGCCTAAAACTCTAAACAATCATCCAAGATCTAATTGATAACAATAAACTAGAGTTCCTAGAAATCTACTAGCTCTGTCCCCAACCAACGACAAGGGTAAACTCAATCTTTAACAATGAATCTCAAAATGTGACAAGAAGAAAACATACTCTTCTGCTAATCACATGTATCATGTAGTATCACCTCCTGGATCAGGAGCTCTGGATTTCTTAGTTGCTAACATTGAAGCTTCACCACCAATCATTTCTTTTTCCAATGTCGATTATCATGCTAAGTTTACATCTAATCATTTACACATCCATGCATCTATTGGCTCAACCTCCATCAACAATACTAAGGTTGACCCATCATGGCCCATTAGTGCATGTTCTATTTCACTTCTCAAGGCTATTGGGTATCCTCCATCCCAAATCAAATACCCTTTTACAAAACCCTTTGGGGTTGTTAAGCTACATGTTACAGTTGGTCCTCTTACTATGCTTGTACCTTTCCTCATTGGAAACATAGTTGAGGGATGCGACATGCTTCTCGGTCTTAATTGGATTCATTACTCACAATCTATTATTTATATGAATCATTTGCGACTCAATTTATTTACAACAATCAGGTCATTTCTATTGATGGTGTCCCTCCATCTACTCCGTGGTCACCATCCCCGCACAAGTATCTAGCACATCCCCTACTTCATCTAGCGCATCACATTCTATGTTTCTCAAAGCACAATCTACTCCTAGTTCACCTACTCGTGTATCATCTGCATGACCGCACCACTCCACTAGCCCTACACATAAGTATAGGCCTATTCCTCACACAGTTACTGCATCTCGGCATAAATCACCACCTCATTTTATTCCACGTGGATCTTATTCACCTTCACATTCCATATCACATAGATCTCCATCAAGGATGAATTTTGTTCCACCATGACCTTATTCATACATTCATCCCTCGCATGTGCATAGACTTCATTCACCATTATACCCTCTATCTACCATTCCTCCATCTACCATTCCTCCACTATTAGAGCATGGTCATACACTTTCATCTCTTACATCAGCTGAAGGACCTCCTTCCTTCACCATCATTGGATATTTAATTCATTCACAAGCACTTGGGGGGAATAAAATTTCACACCCCCCCATCTTAACATAGTCACAATCATCATATTTTACATTTTATACATTCATATCCTCACATTAGGCATATTCATCATACATTCTAGCATCATTACTTGATGACACACTCTTGTGCTTTGGTTCACACTTGAATGTTGAGGGATTATTACTACACATGAACCCCACACACTACACCATAGGCATTACACATTACATTTCATCACACATTACATGTCATACACCATACATTCTATATTTCATCTACAACATTTTGACATTTGTGCATTTACACATCTTACATCATACTAGTATTCATTATACATACTTGCATCTAGCATTCCATACTACTCATCATACATACTACTTTTAGTATACACCATACATTACATCTTACACATCGTACATTACACATTCTACTCATCACATGGTCATCTTTTATCTTTATATATACTACATTGTCTTCTACATGCTACAATCACCACCCTATGGCGCACTTTGGTTCCTCGGTCCTCCATACTCAATTGCCAAGGGTTTACAAATCAAATGGACCTTACACTCATCACACGTTTACTATTCGACCTTTCATCATGCGAAAATCCTAGGCTAGTGACATACACTTTAGGCTAAATCATCACTTATTCTATCATTTTGTAGTGGTATACACCTTAGGTTACATCACCACTCCCTCTTTTCATTTTGTAGTGATATACGCTTAGGGCTAAATCATCACTCATCCATTCATCTTATAGTGATATACACTTAGGATAAATCATCACTTATACGTTCATCTGGTCATGATATATGCTTTGGCTATAGGGTTCATGCACACATCATAATGTTGAGGTCACATATCATCAATACACTTACACATTCATCACAACGCATTAGAAAAAACACACACTATTCGACCATTTGCCGATGACGCACTCTCGTTTACGGTTCATTCTTGACTACTGAGGGGGTAAAACAAATGAATCTCACCTTACAATTCCATTCACTCAGGGGCACACAACTCCTATAATTCCATCTTGCATTTCATTCCATCCATCCAAAACATTTTACATTGTCTTGGGGCATTTACTCTTGTTTACTAGTGTTTACATGATCAATTTATTACACATGTTAGATTTATTTATTATTTTTCATTATCCATATCATCCACACATGCACGTTCACATATTTGTTTAGTTGTGAGTCACGAGATACATGTCTCTTACACACAACATGGATGCTCACCTTCTGCCCTTCCTTTACTAGTCACTTGGGGCATCCAAATTTGTATCTTATAGGTGATATCATTTCATCTTGTACTTAGCACTTTACATTTACTTGGTTATTCATGATTTGACATATTGGTTATTTCTCTAACATGCTAATGGGTGTTCATGTGTAACACTTTTTTGTAGAATTACTTTTTCTATGGCTACTTCTTTTACTTGTTTGTACTTGTTTGTCATTGTTTGCTTCTTGTATGTGGGCCTTGCCTTATGTTTGGTGTGCACACTTATTTTTTTTTATGACCATGATGGATTTACGTGTCTTGCGACATCATGAGTGATGTCCCATGTTTGCAGCCCACTTTGTGCGACTTAATTTGTCTTCTTGCATGTTTACATTATTGCTTTGCTTGGTAGCTTTTACACTATTTGTGTATCTTACATATTTTTTTCCATATGTATGCATGTTTACACTTGTCTTTGGCTAGCATTCTTATTTGTGCGTGCCTTGGTTTTACCAAACAGTTTCTAGGGTTACAATGTACATGCATTTGGTCCTCTTTTGGGGCCGCATTTCTCTATCAAGACATCGCATGCACCCCCAAAGAGGGGGAAATCATTTGGGGGTTTTTACATACTAACAAAGATTTCACGGTGGTTGGATTAGTTATATACAATGAATGAGTTCGAGACAGTCTACAAATTCCATACACAATGGATTTTTCAAGACATGGTGTCCTTAGAATTTTGGGAAGTAGTTACAAGCTTGGAGGTTACAGTGGGTGTGTCTCTCTACACTATTTCGGCCAGTGGCGTTGGATCACCCAAAACCTAGGACGTATAGAGATCTCTTCACACACGGTTTAGGGATGCGATTAAAGATTGGAGGACAAAGCATTTCCTCCCTATACTTCTTTGGCCTATGGTGTGAGATCACCCAAAAAAATCATAGTACAAGATAACCTTCCACACTCTCTTTTTGACATGGATCAGGTGCACATGTTCTATTTACATTTGCATATTTTACATTGCATGCATTTTTTACACATACATATTTGATTACTTGATTGTTTTCTCCTTATAGGTCGGCTATATGAGAAACAAGCAATCAAAATGGGATAACAAAAACAAAAACAACATCAACAAAAACACTTTGCGACTTCACATGCTTTAGTAACCATGCAGGTACATCACACACCATAGAATCTACACATGCGTTCTGCGCTAGGTTCACTTTCATCACTTTTTCTTTACACATTTTCATCTTTAGTTTCCACGGTCCTCTACCTTTTTGTCATTCCATGTTTTGTCTAGTCCGTTGGCACACCTTCTTCATCACTCTACATCAACATTAGGTATGCATCTCTATTTACTTTATGTTACCAAGATTTTACTCACCAACATAAAGTGGGGGAAAAATGTAGTCACAAAATTATGTACTTTAGACATTATTTATCCTAGTCTCATACTACTATTTAGAAGGTTCTTGCGTAAAGAAAGTAATAATGAACCCCTGCCTTTTGGCCATCTTGTTTTATTTTATTTATTCATTACCAACCTCTTGCACCCATATGCTCAGTCAGCTTCTATCATCCCGTGTTAATTTATCATCGATGGGGTTGGGGTGCCTGTGGCGCTCTGGTCCCATCTGGGGTGTCCGGTCCTTTTACACTTTCTCACCAATTTTTGGGATCTTTCTAGCCATTTGATATCTTTATCTTTCTTGTGGTCGACATTTTCAGGGTTAATTATGAAATAAGACCAAGAGAACCCTATAAATATAAAGTTATGAGACCATAATGAGGGACCTAGCATCACTTATTACTATCACTCATCTAGAGTTACATCCATCTATTACATTGGAGATCACTTGAATCCACATAGCTCCATAATCAAGGCACAAGGCTAAGACATCTGCATCACACTTCATAAGGGGATGGATTCGATTCGATTCTATTCCACGTACACATTCTATTACATTTTCTTCAGACAGTTATTGCTTGCTACTTCACAAAGTGTGACAGACACAAGAGAAACCTAGGGAATGTTTATGTTAGGTTGTGGAGCCTATTTTCATGTGTGAAAGTGTTGAAGACTGTACACTAAGAGTACTATACACTTTCCATAGTTTTCTTATTGGGGTTCGGGGCCGAGCCGTGCCTCGAGCGGGGTCCAGAGGCGGAAGCCCCGGTAGCGAGGGGTTTAGGGCGCAACCTCGAATGTTTTTGGCCTTAAAATGTGCCCGATATATCGGGAAACATGCTTTTCTCATATGGGTAGGATTTTTACCCATAGGTTTATGGGACGGTTTTGGCCCATGGTTTTAATACCCACGATTTTGTAAAACTACTTAAGCAGTTATCTCTCGCTTATATGGTTTTATGCATATGGTAGGTATATAATGTAACATTGTAGATGTGTATGAATTCAGGTGTGAATTCTATAGAGTTTGTTGAGCATAGCTCCAAACAAATTTGGGTATTGTATTGAGAGAGTGGTGGCTTGTAATAAAATATGAGTAAGTGATTCTTGGTGGATGTAGCCCAAATTGGGTGAACCACGTTAAATATTGTCTCTTTGTCTTGTGTTATTTTTATTTTGCACTTTTATTTGTGATCTCGTGATATTTTCTACTTGTTAGTTCCTATTGTTGTGATTCATGAGGGATTGTTCCACATATTTTATCCCTTATTTCCTAACAATTGGTATCATATCCTAGTTTGGTTTGTTGAAGTGTTGAATCGCAGGGAAAGTTTTATCTTGAGTGGGAGCTATGGAAGATGATGGAAGATCAAGGGTTGATAAATTTAGTGGGCATAATTTCAGTCTTTGGAAGATACAGATGGAAGATTACCTTTATCCAAAGGATCTTTATATTCCACTGTTCTGAGAAGGTGAACAAACCCTCGAGCATGAGATGCGGAATGGGATTTCTTTGGATAGGAAGGCACTTGGGACAATCGGCTATGTCTTGCATCTTCGGTATTATTTAATGTTTAGAGAGGAAAAGACTACAAAATAACTGATGGATGCATTAGGGAAGTTGTATGAAAAACCCTCTACCTCTAATAAGATATTTTTAATGAAAAATTTGTTTAATATGAAGATGTATGAGAATGGTTCAGTAGAAGATCATTTAAATGATTTTAATATGGTTGTAAATATGCTAGATTTGGTTACAATAGAATTTGATGAAGAAGTTAGGGCTTTATTAATTCTGTGCTCTTTACCTGAGAGTTGGAATAGCCTGGTAATGGTGGTAAACAACTCGAGTTCAGCTAACTCAAAGTTGAAGTTTGAGGATGTTGTAGGGGTGATTCTAAGCAAGGAAATGCAAAGAAAAAGCTCTGGGGAATCTTCTACTTCAAGGAATGCTTTGACAGTGGAAACTAGAGGGAGACAAAAGAATAGAGGAAGCCATGGAAAATCAAAGGATCGGGCAAGGTCAAAATCCAAAAGCAAGATAGTATGCTAGCACTGTGGAAAGTCTGGGCATGTAAAGAAGGATTGTTGGGAGATTTGGGATAAGAAGAAACAACTAGGAAGAAAAAAAGGAGGCAAATGTGGCAACGGGTAATGTATGTCAAGATGCTTTGATTATTTCTTTGCACAATATTATTGAATCTTGGGTTTTAGATTCAGGGGCTTCTTTCCATGCTACTCCACATATGCATTATTTTGTTGATTATGTTCAAGGAGATTTTAGGCATGTTTTTCTTGGTGATGATGAGCCTTGCAACATAGTTGGAAAATGTTCTATTCATGTTAAGATGCAAAATGGGAATACTTGGCTATTGAAGGATGTCAGACATGTGCCTACATTAAGATGAAATTTGATATCGGCAGGGCAGTTGGGACGTGATGGTTGTCTTGTGATATTTACAAACAGACTCTTGGAAGATTAGCAAGGGTGCTATTGTGATGGCAAGAGGTAAGAAGGTTGAAACCTTGTATTTAACCACTTATAGCACTAATTTTTGTAATCTTGTGGCTTCAGGTGTATATATAACATTGTGGCACTATAGGCTTGGTCATATGAGCCATAAGGGCATGGAGATCATAAAGAAGGATTTTCCTAGATATATAGAAATAAGTTTGGAGTTCTGTGAGGACTGCATATATGGGGAAAAAAGTGAGTAACTTTTATCAAGGTTGGACTGTAAAGAAAGAGAGTAAGTTAGAGTTGGTGCATTTCGATGTGTGTGGGGGTCGGCTCATGTATCATCTCTTGGGGTTCAAGTTATTATGTTACTTTTATTGATGATGTAATAAGGAAAGTTTTACATTTATTGTTAGAAACACATATGATGTATTTGACAATTTTGTTAAATGGAAAGCCTTGGTAGAGAATGAAACAAGTCTTAAGCTAAAATGTCTCAGGTCAGATAATGGAGGGGAGTATTGCAACAATGAATTTGATGATTACTGTTCTAAGAATGGAATCCACGGGAAAAAGACAGGTATGAGAAATCCACAGCAGAATGGGGTGTCGAAAGGATGAATAAAACAAAAATAGAACGTGTTAGAAGCATGAGGTTACATGCGGGACTACCTTTTTCTTTTTGGGAGCGGTGAGCATAACTATTTACTTGCTAAATAGAGGACCCTTAAGTGCCTTGGATGGAGGCATACGAGGAGGCTTGGTATGGTACGAAAGTTGATTATTCATTTCTTAGAGTCTTTAGATGTGAGGTGTTTGTCCATATAGACAAGGATGATAGGACCAAGCTAGAGGATAAAGGAGAAAAATGTACTTTCATTGGTTATGGTGGTGATGACTTTTAAGGACAAAAAAAATGTCAAGGGATGTGGTATTTAATGAGAAAGTCATGTATAAGCTGCGATTTGCAGGGAAAGGAAGCCTAATATGCAAAGGATCTTCCAAATATGACACATGAATTAGTTACTTTGGATGATATTAGGAACCTGCTGTTCATTTGTAGGCTAGAAACTTTTTATCATTTAAGAGTAGAAAGTAATGCTTATGCAAATTGGAAAGTAAACTATGGAAGTTGCTGATCTGCAGATCTAAAACTCAACACACTATGCACTCATGAACTTTGAGAAATAAAATGAATAACTAATAATCAATCCACACAACATAAATAGGAAATGGAGGAATAGGATCTTCCCTACAATTCCTTTCGAGGGGCCCTTCCTTGTGTAGAAGTGAGTTCCGATCCTACCCTAGAAACTCACAGAACTGCTCAAGAAGATAAATGATTCATCTATTGAGTTGTAGCAATTAAAGATTGCTACAACAAAGAGAGATTACAATGAACTCAAGAGCACAACTCACATTAATATATTCTATCTTCACACATTCACAATTTTGCTTTCTTTCTCACACAGCTATCACTTCATTCCTCGATCTATTTATCCTTTGTCTCTTTATCTATATATATATATATATATATATAGATAGATCACTAACTTATTCTATACTAGGAATATGATCAAAAACCACTCAAATAGATTATAGTTGTTTGGTTTCATATCTGTTAAGTGAAGACAACTAATTCTTGTCTTATTTACATGATAGGAACTAATTACAAAACTACTTAACAAAATAACCATAATATTACATATGATGCGTTAGGATAGCTGGAACTTTTTGTCTTATGCCATGGTGTGAGCTGGACAAGTTCTCTTTGGCTATGGGTAGCTGGAGGTGCATACTTGCTTTGTTGCTATAGGTAGTTCTGGAAGATGCTGGTGAGATAAATCACCTGAAGACTTTTTAGACTTGTCCAAACAATGCTGCCACTTGGTTAACTTGTTCTCTAGCTTCATATGCTCAGCTCCATATTCTTCATGATGCCTCATTGTTTGTTGAATGCCATGATTCCCTCTTATCATTTCCCATCCAGTGGCTACGGGCTGTTGTAGGAGCACAGCCAGTGGCTACTGGCTGCTGCAGGAGCACCGCCAGAGTTTGCTACGGGTTGGGGCCTACTACTTCAAAAGCTTATGGCATCTTGTAATTTGTTCATGGGGACATCAGAAACATCAGTTTGCACAAGAGACAAGATTCACCACAAGTAAATAAGTATATTAAATCTTAATGAACATATAAAACTAAATATATGCAAAATCATAACTTTATCTCATATCAACCATCAAGAGGAGATCAAAGTCTCAAAACTGTATGTGCAAGAGGCTTCAAAAAGGATTTAGATGAGGCCAAAACATGCCAATATGTGGCCTCATCACACCCCCAACTTATCTTCTTGCTCGTCCCTAAGCAAGTTGGCTCATCTTGAGGGCACAATATTTTCGTAGTCATAGGGGTCTTGATTACCTATCTGGCCATATCCATAGAGACCTCCCCTTATCCCAAGCTCATGCCATAAGGCTATCTCTTTTTCTTTATCCAAAGGTACTATTTCCCTCCAATCTGGAATGGGATACCTAAAAGATGGGAGGATGAAACCTCAATCCTATCCATCCTTCCTTTTTCATTCTTACCAGTTCTATGTAATCATGCACCCTTTTTAAGGCCTACTTAAAATTTACTAGGTGAGTTTGGCTCTTTATTTCTCAATATAGTGGGCAACTCATCCCATCTTGATTTGTAGGATACATAAGCTATTTTACCTTCTTTATCCAGGAATATCAAATATCGGTTTCTGGATAGCTATCCACCTTTGCCTGACCCATGTAGCCAATCTATCCTCTGATACAAACTCTACCCATTCTTCTACAATGTCCTCAGGGTAACCACTTTCTCCCCTTATCATTAAGGTGGACTGTTTTTCCATTTCTAGATACTCATCTGCCTCTTCTTTCCTTCTCTTCTCATTTTTCAGGTAAGATGTGAAGGCATCTAGAAGTATGTCACCCAGGTACATGTTAGGATTCCACTTTACATTAGAAGGAACAACAAAGTTATGAATATAAAACTCACTCAGTTGTGCCTGAGTGTCAGGATCAGATACTCTATACATGTTAAAGAATGTTTTGGGGTCATCCACAACATAGGGAAGGTTATTGTATACCTTCTCATATCTAAAATGCAACCATTTCTCCTGTAGATATAGGGCATATACTCGTGGTGGAGGTCTGCATTCTAAAATCCTAGTAGAAAGATCATACATATTTTCTACTTTCATCTTGAGTCCCTCTATTTCTACTTCCTATTTTTCCACCTTCTCCACCAACGTGTCATGTTGTTGTCTTGCTTCAACATGCCCTTTAAATATTTGTACTAGCCTTTGAAAAACATTATAATCCTCAAGAAAATTTTCTTCTAAGAATGTATATAGGTCATCCTTAGGTCCAACTGAATAAATATTTTCAAAAGTGAGGTCAAAATGTATTACCTCAGGCTCTACTGTAGGCTGTCTTTGTGCTTTATATGGGACCATTTGGAGTAAGGACTCATTCTTTCCTCCTTTGTATTTACCTTCATATTTTGGTTCAAGTTCAGGTTCTTCTGTAGGCTCTTCTTTCTCTTCTTCCATGGAAGTCTTTTCCAAGGCTTCTACTGCTCCTATCAGGGCATCCAATCCTCTTGTTCCCTCTAGGTTTCTTATGATGTTTCTCAAAATGTTGATTTCCTCCACTGCTTGCTCCAGAGTTTGGAATTCAGGTTCTTGTTTCCCTTCACTTTTCACCTCTTCAATTTCTGCTCTTGTGGTATTTGAGGAGGTATTTGTTCTTGCTTCTCCTCTTCTTTGAACTTGTCCATCTCTCTTACTATCTCAAAACCTTCTTTTGTGATAAATACTTCTTCCTTTTTCTTCTTTGGAGGTGTTTCTTCACTGATTTCTATGGTCTCTATTTGTGTTGTTCTTTTCCTCCTTATCCTGTGAGATCTTCTTATAGTTGTTATTTTTCTCTTTTGTTCCTTCTTGGGGGTAACTTCTTCTACTACCTTTTCTTTTCCTTTTTTCTTAGGTGCTGAGGTAGTCTCAGTTTCTTCAGGTGCCTCCTCTACTATAGGTGTAGGGGCTTCTTCTTCCTTTTCCTATGCATGTTATGCTCTCTAGTAGGTGATGTTGCCTCTACACCTTTCATCTTCTTGGAGACAGAGCCCTTTGATTCTGCGTAGATAGAGAGGCATTTGTTTCTTTCTGAGGGCTACTTTTCTTACTCCCTACCTCTTCTGTGGTTTCCTTCTCTATGGAAATGATGAGCCTCCTCCCTTCTTCCCATAGCAGCAGAGCTCCTAGTATTTCTTGCTATGGGTATGCTAGACTCCTCTTCTCTCTCTCTAGGGACCCTTATGATATGCTTTCTTTTTGTCCTCCTTTCTTGTTGTGGCTGTTTCTCAGGGGTTTCTTCTTTTTCCACTCTTTCTTCAACTTTTTCTTGACTCTTCTCTTCTTTGATGATGTTATAGGTGGCTGGTCTGGATTCCCTATTACCTGGTTTAAATCAATCCTGGGTTGGATGTTTTGGAGGCCTTGCTTGGTGATTAGCTAGATCAGACAGTGATGAGACAAGGTGTTCTTCACCCCTTTCTGATATTCTTTTGCCATTTTCTTTAGGCTACTCAACAAGTGGTTTGGGACATTTATTACTATTCCATGCCTTAAGTGATTTAAGTATTTAAATTGCATTGTATAGAGTAGGGAATACCTTCCTTCGCATGTGAAGTATTTGATGATGAATGTAACAATTTCTCTCTAGGCCTCAGGTAGGCTTCTTGTCTCAATACCCCCTTTTTTCTGATTGTATTGCTCCCCTTGGAAGAATTGTTGTCTGATTTGTTGTGCATTGGGTTTCTCCTCCCAATTTTCTCCATTTTGAGGGAGTCCTATCACTTGCCCAATCAAGTCTTCTATTACTGGAAATGATATGCCAACTACCATGGCTTGTTATCCATCGAATGTGCTTGCAAATTGCTCTGCTCTCTCATTCGAGTACTCGGTTAGCAACTGGAAGTAATTTTTCCATCCAGCCCATTCAAATATATCCCAACAATGAGGGTTATTTCTCAAGGGTGTGACATCGGTGGGCTCTCTGTGAACAATTGTTCCTCCCATAGCGCTAGAAAGTTTTTTTCTTTCTTCTCTCTACGTTGCTTGTCACCCTTTTCTATTTTACTTTTATCACATCTCAGGGGAAATCTTTAATTGTCCCCTGTAATCAAGGTGCACATCATTACTTCCTTGGTTCTCATGTTGAGGGTAATTAAGTCTGCCCGTAGTGAGATCCAATCCTGCCTCCTCCCCTGGACAGTTGTCACTCATCTCGAGTGAAAAAACATTTCATGTGTGCCATATATTTATTGTTGAAGGAACTTTATTAATGTCCCCTCATGATGGTGATAGAAAAAGAGTAAATGATTAAGGCGTATATTTAATTTTAACATGTCTTTTCAAGAAATAAATACTTACTACTTGTAGATATTACCTTTTTACCTTAGTGTCACCTATTTGTTCTCCACGTGACACTTTTTTATGAAAATATGATTTGTGCAAGGGTTTGGCGTGCAACACTTCTTCCAATGAGTAATTTGATTGCAAGGATCATCTGAAAATGATTGCTCTCCTGGAATTTGTTTATGCATTTTTATGCTTATGTAGATCAGACATGAGGTTCCTCTTGGACTTGGCTGGAGGTCCTTGTTTCTATTTATGCTTCTACAAAGTATGTGAAAACCTGTAAAAATGATACCTCCTTGCATGATGCTTGTGATTTTTAGAAACTTACATTCCTTCCTCTTTTGTATGATGCCTGCAAGAGTGGATTTGTGCATCCCTTGTCTTGACTACCCATAGCACTTTGCTTTTGCAACACTCTGAAATTGTGCCCATAGTGACCATGAGGTGGCCCGTAGCATTGAACAGGTAGCTAGATTTAACCAAGGGTTCACTGTAGTAGCAAGCAAGGAATGTTTGTAGGAAGGGAAAGAGTACCTGTAGCATGAATTCTACTTTGTGCAATTGTTTGTGACCAAATTTTGCCTTACCTCATTCTGAATATGCCTGTGGCTGTCCAAAACTCTACCCGTAGCACTTTTAGAAAGTGCCGCAAGTTGCCCTGCAGCAACTAGAAGGTTACTTGCAATTGGAAGGTTACCCACAACAACTGGAAGGTTTCCCTAAGCACTTTTTGATTGAGTAGCCCGCAAATAAGCTGGAAGTGGTAAAAGTAGGTTTGGCTGAGGTGTTTTTCTTCCCATTATTTTTTTTTTTGCCCCTGAATGGCCAGCGAGCTGGTTTTCCATTCAGGCCCTTTTCTATAGTTCTGAGCAGCCAAGCAAGCTGGTTTTCTACCCAAAATCTACCAACAATGCCCAAAAAGGGTTTTCATTGTTGGTTTTGTTTTTTTTTTTTTTTTTGTTTTTCTTGCTACTGCTGTAGTAGGATGTTTATTATGGCCTTATTAAGGTCCATATACAACATTTCAATCTTCTTCCCATGGAAGGTAGAGATCATCCTCCCTTCCTTCCTCATCAATCTCCTTTTCCTTTGAACTTGGTGGGTCAATATGAGGGTTTTTCTACATGGACCACTTGTACTTCTTGCTATGAAAATTGCTCCTTTGATAAGGGTTTCTTGTATACTTTGAGTCTGTGACCGTTAACTAGGAGTTTGAATCTCACTAGATCAATTGTTCGTAGTTGGACTGCACCATTGTCATAGACATGTTGATCTCGTATGGCCCAAGCCATCTTGTTTGTAATTTTCCTTTGTGATCTTTGTATTTTGAATCGAACTAGTAGGGCCCAATCTCTGTGTGTGAACTACCTAGGTTTGATGTATCTGTCATGCCATCCTATTCACTACTGTTGTATCAATTATGTGTTTTGAAGTGCTTGTTGTCTGTACTCATCCAAAGCATTGAGCTACATCAATATTTTCTTGTGTGCTTCAGAAATATCAATTCCCAGCTCTACTGCAGTCCTCAGAGTTTTGTGTTCAAATTCTATTGGTAGCATTGGTTTCTTCCCATACACCAGCTCATATGGTGTGAAGCCAGTAGTTGTTTTCCATGTGATTTTGTATGCCCATACAACCTCGTGGAGTCTGGACTCCCAATATTTTCTTGATAGATTAACTATTTTGGTCAGGATATTTTCTAATTCTCTATTTGTGACTTCAACCTGGCCATTGGACTGTGGATGGTATGGTGTGGACTTCTTATGTCTTATCATATATTCTTCCACTAGGTCAATAATGAGATCAGCGTAAACTGTGGCCCTTGATCTGTAACTATTTCCCTTGGTACACCGTATCTTGTGAATATCTCTTCGTATAAGAAAGCTGCTACTTTCTCATCTCGAGCATGTGTCAGTGCTTTTACTTCAGCCCATTTGGTGACATAATCTGTACATACAAGGATGTACTCTTTGTTGTTTGATTTGGGGTCTATGGGCCCAAAAGTCCAACCCCATTTGTCAAAAGGTTCCAGTTGCAGCTGAGGTTGTAAAGGCATCTCATCTGACCTTGTAGGCCTCCCCATACATTGGCACTTATCATAGTGGGTTGTATATCTGTTTGCATCCTTATGCAACGTAGGCTAGTAGTATCCTACAGTCAAGATTTTGACTGTTGTTCTTTTGGCTGCAAAGTGTCCTCCACATGGCTCATCATGGCATGCTTTGAGAATGTCAACTACTTCATCTTCTCATAGACATCTTCTTATTACACAATCAGGTCAGTATAGAAGAGAAAACTAGAAATCCAAGAGTACTTACCACTTTTCCGTATCAAGGCATGCTTCTCTTTTGAGGAAAAGTGAAGTGGCAGTTGTCTGGAAATAAGGTAGTTTTCTATATCAACAAACCAGGGTGTAGAGATAGCAAGGGTGAAGAGGTGCTCATCGGGAAATGAGTCATCTACTATGCCATCCTCTTGATTGCTTTGTAATCTTGAAAGGAAGTTAGCTACAACATTGTCCTTTCTGGTTTATCTAGTATAGTAATGTCAAATTCTTACAACAAGAGAAGCCATCTTACCACTCTTCCAGATACCGATGGTTTATTCATGAGGTACCTGATAGTAGCATGATCTGTGTGTATGAAAGTTTGATAGCATGTGATGTAATGTTTGAACTTGTTGATTGCATATACAACCGCCAAGAATTATTTTTCCATCACCGTGTAGTTTAGCTCTGTTGCTTGCATATTTTTGCTTACAAAGTAGATAGCATAGCTGAGATGGCCTTCTTTCTGTCCTAGTACTGCACCTAGGGTAGTATCAGAGGCATCTGTATGTATGTGAAAAGGCAATTCCTAGTCTGGTCCACGTAATATGGGGGTTGATATGAGCAACTGCTTCAGTAGATTGAAGGCTTCATTACAGGTGGGAGTCCATACAAACTCAACATCTTTGTTTAGCAAAGTGAACAATGGGGCTGCTATTTTGCTAAAATTGTTGATGAACCTCCGGTAGTAACCAGCATGACCCAAGAAGTTGTGTACATCTTTTTGTTTTTGTGGTACTGGTAGGTCCTTGATGATGGCAATCTTGGTTGGGTCCACTCTGATCCCCTTTTCAGAGACATGGTGTCCTAGCACTATCCCTTCCTCCATGAGCATGAAACATTTCTTATGACTTAGGGATAGGTGATTTTCTTGACAACATATTAATACTTTTTCTAAGTTATTCAGACATACCTCAAATGTGTCTCCGTAGATGGTGAAGTCATCCATATATATCTCTACACAGTCATGTGAGAGATCTGAAAATATGCTAAGGACTGCTCGCTGAAATGTGGCAGGTGCATTGCATAATCCAAATGGTAGGACAACATATGCAAATGTTCCCCATGGGCATGTGAATGTGGTCTTCTCTTGATCCTCAGGAGCAATGCGGATCTGATTGTATCCACTGAAACCATCTAAGAATGCAAAGTATTTCTTTCCTGCAAGTGTATCTAGCACTTGATCAATGAATGACATGGGAAATGGTCCTTCCTTGTAGCTACGCATTCAATTCTCTGTAGTCTATACATATACGCCACTCACCTCCTTTCTTGGGTATAATGACTAATGGAGAAACCCAACGGCTATCAGAGATTGGATAAATGAATCCTGCATCTAAGAGTTTTGTATTTCAGCCTTGACTATTTCTTTTACTATTGGGTTCATCCGCCTTTGTGGTTGGCGTATGGGTTTGCATTCTTCTTTGATGTAAATGTGGTGTGTACACTTTTCTGGGCTGATGCCTTGCATGTCTTCATAGTCCCATGCAAAGGCTCCTTTGTTTGCATGTAATATGGCTATCAATTTTCTTTCTTCTTCCACACTTAATTTGTTATTTATGCGAGTGTCTTGCCTGGCATTATTTCTATGGCTTTTGTGTCTTTTTTCATTTTCTCTATGTTGTTGATTGATCGCATGTGGCTGCTACAGCTATGTGGCAACAAGCTGATGGAAGATCCTTTGATCACTTTTAGTTGGTTCTTCTTTTGACCATAGATTAGAAAAAGGACAATGAATACAAGGCAATTCTTTAGGAGTGGATTGTTCTACCTGATAGTTGTTTTGTAGTATGTTGGAGATGATGGTATCCTCTTCTAGATCTGCCAATGTGCATGCATGATCTATTGTTAAAGCATGGAAAATGGGTGCCTCTTCTTCTTCTTCAATCTAGATAGGTTGGTCCTTGTCTTGTGATACTATGTCTTGGGGGGTACAAAACCAATTGCTTGGTGATGTTCCCATTAGAAATCTACATGTTTCTAGATCTACAACTGATTAATGCATCTGTGGTGGCCAACCATGGCCTACCCAAAATCAGAGGATATCCTCCAAGTTTTGTTTTTGGCTGCAATACAATAAAATCTGCAGGGTACTCCCATGAATCTACTGATATGACCAGATCTTCTATGATTCCTTCTGGTCATACTGTGGATCTATCTACCATTTGCAGCATTGTAGATGTGGGATGAATATGTTGCAGGTCTAATTTATGCATTATTTCCATTGTTATGACATTGATGGTAGCTCCTAGATCGATCAAGGTATTATGGACTTATTGTCCATTGATCTGAATAGTGACAACTGGACAACCTAGGTCTGCATATTTCTATGGTAGCATTCCTCCCAGCATGATTTCCACCAATTGTCCAATGACATGGACTGTATTAGGATCCTTCTTCTTCCTTCCATATTTCTGAAGGCACAAATCTCTGACTACTGCCTTGGAATAAATGGGGACATCTTTAATGGCCTGAAACAAAGGAATCTTTACACAAACATTCTTCAGCTGCCCTAGGATATCAAACTCAGGTTCAATAGGAGTGCGTTGAAGGTTCAGATGTTCTAGGAAGGGTGGTGATATTGTTTCTGCATTCTCTTTATTGGCTGGTTCAGGATCCTCCTGTGGTTGTGGTGTAGACTATGGAATGGATATTGTGGGGTTTTTCATTATGGGTAGACTTGGAGGTGGTAGAGTTCTTCCTAAACGTAGGTGGACTTCATTGATGTCCACTGTATAAGTGGGGTACTGTGTTATTTCAGCAGTACATGTTGGTTGAGCCAACTTATTGGCAGGATTTGGTACAGGTTGAGTAGGTATTTGAGCTCGGTCTTGTTGGTTGTGTATTTGACATTATTACAAGATGTTTTGGTTGTTGTGGAAACCCACCTTGCTGATTTCCCCAAGGTTTCGCCCTCTCCATGGTTGCTGCCATGGGTTTGCAAGATTTTGTGGACCTTGGGTTGGCTGATTTTGCCATTGGTTGTGTGGTGGCTGCCATGGTTGATTTTGCAGGGTGGAGTGGGATACTGCTGCCATTGATTGGGATTATATGGTTGTTGCATAGGCCAATGTGGGTTGGGAGGGGCTGGGGGCATCCAGGGATTACTCCAGTTGGGCATGTTATTTGCATTTTGATTGAAAAATGATGATTGTGAAAATGGTGGATTCGATCCCATACCTAGATAGCTTGTCCTTGGCTACCAAGGTTTCCTTTGTGCCACGTAGAACACTTGATCTTCATCTCCTCCTATGGCATGCAACACTACTGAAATTTGGTTCTTCAGATGTAATGCTTGCTACCTTTGTCTTTATGACTTGACACTTGCAATCAGCTTGCTTCTTTCCAACAATCTAGGCGTAGTAGACTGTAAGGGCTTGGTCCATTGCTTGTTGTTTTTGTCTGGTGTGTAGTGTATCCAACTATGTGTGGCCATGTGGCTGATTATATCCATCTTCATGTCCCATAGTAGATTACTTACATCAGCTTTAGAGATCCCATTGGCTGATGCTGGTAGCATTTTGTTATTCAAAGTTTTCCCAATGTTGATCTCGAATAATTCTTCCCCAGTTGTTGTATCTCTTGAAGGTTAGCTGAGATGCATCTCCTCCACTCATGAGGTCTAAGGCTTCCAAGAAGTCATCTCAGATTCCTTTCAGAAATACTAGCTTGAGTGTCTATGGGCTGAGATTATTTTGCTTATGCTTCTGTAGTGTGAAGGTGAACCTCTCCGTGTAGTCTTCCAAAGATTCATCCTCATCTTGAGTCATGCGGAATATATCATTTCTTCTAAAGTTTCTACCTTTGCCATATTCCTGATATTTGGTTAGAAAATTTTTCTTCATCTCATCCCAACTACTGACTGTGTTCCCCCTAGTCCCATAAACCATCTTAATGTTGCATCCTTCAGGGTGGCTGGAAAGAGCTTGAGATTTTGTTCATCCATTCGGTAATCGTAGCTTCGGCATAACACATCATACTCAAATAGGAATGTATCTGGATCCTCATTGGATGTCCCCCTGAAGTGTGGGAGGGATGAGGGTGGGATATTCTTCATAGGAGTATCCTCTGTGGTTTCTACAATTGGGAATTCAAAAGTGGGGGCAGCAGGTTCTCTACCTTCAACTTCATTTCTTGATGCTCGATCCATGGCGTATTTCCTTGTTATACGGATCCCAAGAGATTTTAGAATAATGTCCTCAAATTCTGATCAACTTCCCCTCGGTATGATAATGTACAAATACTTGAGGTGTTGTACGGTGGGTGGTAGTAGTTGCAGTAGAACTTGCTGAATTGAGTAGGTATTCTGGCATTCTTTCTCCTCGTGGAGTATGGGATTCATTCGAATCCTCCTCTTGTCTTTCTTCCACTAGCACAACCAAGGTCTTCTTTGCTTCTTGTTCTTCTTCTTGAATATGTTATAGCTCCTCTGCCACTCTTCTTCTTTGTGTGGGAGTATACTCCTTGTCTTGGGAGATAAGTGGCTCCTCTGCTGCAACAATTTGTTTCTGCTTTGGCAAAAATCTTCGAACGAGTCTCGTTCTCTATGCATAAATTTTCCAGCTCTCTCTCTTGCTTTTTCTATTTTTTTTCTTTTTTTTTTTCAACTATATGAGGGGTTGGTTCTTAATACTATTTGTAGAAATTGAGCAGTGTGGTAATGACAATTTTATCCTAGAAAGTAGGAATTCTAGCTCCTAGAAAGCTTTTGAAATGATAGGAAGAAAAGCTGATCTAAAAAAATAGGATGGCTATTCTAGAAAGCATGAATGGTTATTCTAGAAAGTGGGAAATGAAAGCATGAATTGACTGAAAGTGGGAAATGGAATCACTTCTATAGTACTTATCTGGACACCTTCCCTAACAACGATGCCAAAATGATGTGCAGAATAATCAACCAATGATATTAGGTCTCATACCCTATTGTTCATTAAATGTCAACCCAGGGGCATAATATTTTCAAAGGGCCTACAAAATATATGCTACTGATACTTTGGAGTGAAGTCTTTGTAGGCTAGAAATTTATCAAAGAGTAGAAAGTAATGCTTATGCAAATTGGAAAGTAAACTATGGAAGTTGCTGATCTGCAGATCTAAAAACTCAACACACTATGCACTCATGAACTTTGAGAAATAAAATGAATAACTAATAATCAATCCACTCAACATAAATAGGAAATGGAGGAATAGGATCTTCCTGCAATTCCTTCCGAGGGGGCCCTTCCTCGTGTAGAAGTGAGTTTCGATCCTACCCTAGAAACTCACATAAACTTCTCAAGAAGATAAACGATTCATCTATTGAGCTGTAGCAATTAAAGATTGCTACAACAAAGAGAGATTACAATGAACTCAAGAGCACAACTCACATTAATATATTCTATCTTCACACATTCACAATTCTACCTTTCTCACATAGTTATCACTTCATTCCTCAATCTATATCCTCTGTCCTTTGTCTCTATATATATATATATATATATATATATATATATAGATTATTACTAACTTATTCTATA
This sequence comes from Taxus wallichiana var. yunnanensis, assembly GCA_018340775.1. Classification (NCBI taxonomy): domain Eukaryota; kingdom Viridiplantae; phylum Streptophyta; class Pinopsida; order Cupressales; family Taxaceae; genus Taxus; species Taxus wallichiana. The sequence continues at coordinate 154,698,908 of CM031240.1, read as the reverse complement.
CTAGGAATATGATCAAAAACCACTCAAACAGATTATAGTTGTTTGGTTTCATATCTATCAAGTGAAGACAACTAATTCCTGTCTTATTTACATGATAGGAACTAATTACAAAACTACTTAACAAAATAACCATAATATTACATATGATGCGTTAGGATAGCTGGCACTTTTTGTCTTATGTTGCGGTGTGAGTTGGACAAGTTCTCTTTGGCTATGGGTAGCTGGAGGTGCATACTGCTATGTTGTTGTAGGTAGTTCTGGAAGATGCTACGGGTAGGCCTGGAGCTTGCTATGGGTGAGATAAATCACCCGAAGACTTTTTAGACTTGTCCAAACAATGTTGCCACTTGGTTAACTCATTCTCCAGCTTCATATGCTCAACTCCATATTCTTCATGATGCCTCATTGTTTTTTGAATGCCATGATTCCCTCTTATCATTTCCCGGCCCGGTGGCTTAGGCTAGGAGCACATAGTGGCAGCCTTGTAGGGCTATGGGCTGCCTACTGTAGGAGCTTATGGCATCTTGTGGCTATGGGGACATTGCAGAGAGCACCGCTAGAAATAAGTTATTAAATCTTGGGGCCTACTACTTCAAAAGCTTATGGCATCTTGTAATTTGTTCATGGGGACATCAGAAACATCAATTTGCACAAGAGACAAGATTCACCATAGTAAATAAGTATATTAAATCTTAATGAACATATAAAACTAAATATATGCAAAATCATAACTTTATCTCATATCAACCATAATAACGCTACTAATATTTTAGAGGAGATCAAAGTAATCAAAATGATGTACCCTATAATTTACTGATAAGAGGCTAGATGCAAAAGGATTTAGAATGAGGCCAAAACATGTCCCTCCAATATGTGGCCTCATATAGATCCATAACTAATCCATCATTCTACAATGCATGCCATATTCAGATCTATGAAAGAACAAACTTAAACAATAATCATGATTGAAACAAGAACATGCATTACTCAATTACACACAGGAATGACACTTAGATTCAGCCAATAACTCCCATCTATTAATAAACACAAAAGCTCCTTACAATAATGGCATTCTATACCGATGCGTGCATGGATCTATTACAATAATCCAATCATTACCTCTTATGCTCTGCATATTCCTATATATATCTCCTCTCTATATATTTATATATACTACTATGTGATTCACATATATATATATAGGGTGGGGACTTTCCCTTCACCACTTATCTATTCCAAAAATGCGCATTTACTGCATAACCATACATGCAAGTGTGCTATTTATAGACCTCTTATAGTTAACTGAAGTGACAATCCTATTCTTAGCTTGTCTCCATGCAAAACACTTCGATCTGATCCTCTAAAGATAGATAATGTGTGGCATGCACATCTTTGCATTGTTGGTGTGTTCCGCATGCCATCTTCTAAAAATAGGTCTTCATGCTCAAAATAGGCTAAGTCTTGAATGTTGAACTTGCCCTCATGCATGGGTTCTTCCTATCCATTCGTGCCCTTAAACCTAGCCTGTTTTCCCACGTGGACTTCTTGTGTGAGTTCTATCAAGTGTTCTCTGATCAAAATTACCCCACACTAATCTCATTGTCACCCCAAAAATGGGTATCTCCAAAAATTGAAGTAAAGAATAGAAGAATGGAAAGAATAAGAATGAAAGAATGTAGATGAATAAAGAATTTTTATGAGGCAGCCTCCTCTATATCAGTTTGAAGTATCAACTTTGGATACTCCTTTATTTTGGCCTCAAGGCCTGCCATTCAACGAGTGCTTGTTCTAATTTTTCTGGAATGTCCATAGCAATGGACTCCAATTCATCCCTCGTAATCTCCCCTTTTTCATTTTGCAGAACCAACACAACACTGGACATTGAGGTCATTCTTCCTTCTAGAAGATCCATCTTTTACGCAATGAGCTTCCCAAGCTCTTCTAGCCGAGTCTTATGCAACTCTTGTCTTTGTTGTTGGGCCTCACGCTCTCGCTTAACCATTGAAAATCTTTCTATGCAGCCCAATGTTTCATCCTTCATTGCTCTCTGGACCTCATTATTTTCTTCCAGGGTCTTTATGTTGATAAGTGCCTCTGGAAGTTGTGTAAATGTTCAAATCCTAGTTTGCTTTCTTCAATTCTTCTTGTAGCGCTTGCTGTAGCCCTACATAGTATGCAATATTTCACATCATTGAGGATTTCTCTCGCTCTGCCTCTTGTTCTAGATTCCTTGGTATTGGCATGCACAGAGGTTCATCTTCAAGTACCGGGTCCACCAACTTTCCTACATAATGTATCGCTGAGGGAAACGTCTGTGGTACCTTGGGCTCCAAGTATGGCCTAACTCTTATGATATTATCTCCAATCTCCTTTGAAATCTTTGATAAATGCTTCGTTCTTCTTCTAGGCTAAGTCCCTCTCTTGTGTTATGCGTGTTATCTCTGCATCCTTTGTCTTTATCTCCTTATACAACACTCTTATCATTGCATCTTTGTCCATGTTTCTTCTCACAACTTTAGTAGAAACCTTCACCAATATGTTGTTGACCTACTCATCGACATGACAAGTAGGATTTACTTGTCATATCTCTAGCTTGGGGTGCCTTCTCATTGTCTCGACACGCATGAATCTTCGCATATATCAAAGTCAGGCTCATCCATGTGGGTGTGCATTAACCATGTTAGTTTCTTCCAAGTGCGAATGGTCGCCATATCCCCATCCATTAATTCCCAGCCAAATAAATCTTTTTGTTCTATAGTGCTTTGGAAACATGTACAAATTATTTTTCAGATGTCCTCTGCATAGCCCATGATTAGTGCATCATGTTCTTACTCATCCTCTTCGATCTAGATCCCTTGGGAATTGTAGCTCTAAGGTTAGGAGCTTTTCTTGTTACACCTTGAATAGTCGCATGCGTGGATCCGAAGGTTTCCTTCTCTCATTCTTCTCCATCCTTCATCTCTTCATCTTTTTGCTCTTCCTCGTTATGTGGCTTGTCTTCTTGCTCGAGTGGGCTAGGAGATGCATGCTCACTCTCTCATGATTCCTCCACTTCTTCATCCAACTTCAATTTTCTTCTCCTCTTTGGCTCAGTGGTCTCCTTGTGTGGAGAGAGACGAGGTGATTTCCTTACCATTTGTAGGGTTCCACCTTGAGTCCTTGTGCATTTGAACACTTTCTTAAATCTATGCTCCCCTTGCTCAACCTCTGTATCTTCCTCTTCATCCTGTCCCTGAGGTGGAGTGGTCATGCGCTATGAATCTTCTCTATCATATGGTTTCTTTCTTCTGCGCTCCAAGCCTCCACTATCTTCACACTCCTCTTCTTCATCCTCTACTTCCATAGTTTCTATGGGCCTTTACGCTGGTATGTTTTCCATTGTGTGCTTACCCTTCGATGGCCCTAGGAGCGTGAATTCATTCTCCATTTACTTATTGTTCTTTATCTTGGGCTTCAGCTGAAGATACACTAATGCTGCCCCTATATATGCTATAGCTAGACTTATTGGATTAATATTCAATACCTCTGAAATGAGCCTCTCGACATAGGCACTTCTTCCTGGATACACATAATTTTTCCTCAACGTGTGGTAGTCGCAGTCTACCTTATCTACATTGAATGCTAGTCATCGCATGTCTGTGAATATGTGAATAAATGCTTGGAAATACCTTGCAGTGAATGCGTAAGGCAATTTACACCAAGGGCTCTAGAATCCATCTCTCATTGGGAAGCATGTGATGTAGAAATGTTGGTATAAAACAAACTGAAATGCCTTTCCAACCATTGAAGGAAAGTCCTTGGGGATGCGCCATTCTTCCTCAAAAGCCACATGGAGCCTATCATACCACTTCTTATCCCATTGCTTAACTTGCTCTGTCATGGATCCCTCACATAAGTACTTCTTGAAGCACTCTGTAGGTGATTTGTGTTCCATTGGATACTCCCATACCTTCTCCTTTGGTCCATCAGGTACTCTAATCTCCATGAACACTAGTGATAATAGAAAAAATATAAAGCTGATCTTTCCTCCGTGTGCGCTTCTTCAACAATTATCTCTGCAATATACCACGAAATGTTGTAGACTACTCCTTTAGACATCTTTTTGGCAATGTGTAGCCACATGGTGTTCACTTGTGACCACCTTTCCTGGTCATTGAGCTTTATAATGAGATGTGTGGTGCTTATACAATTGGATACTTATTTAGTTTGTCGATGTCAATATCACTTACGGACCCTTTGTATATCCCAACTCCTTTCTAGTCTCCAATATTGTGGTTTTATCTGTCAAATCATCTCACAAATCATCTCTTGTGCCTTTCAACCCCATTACCATGGAGATGAGCACGACTGAAATTTTGACTCTGCATCTGCAAAGTAGAAAAAATCCTTTGCACTCTGCTCATGAGCCATTGGTACAAGGGCTCATATTTCTGAAATAAGGGAGCTCATAAAGTTGGTAAACTCCTATCCTCTGCAAGAGCTTCTCACCAACATCATCATACACCGACATATCTTCCGTCGTGTGTTTATTTGTCTTTGTGTTCAACAACACGTCAAGATCCTTCTTGTTCTCTATGGTACGGTGATTTTACTCACTCACTTTTCTTTTCCTTATGTGAGAATCCCACTCCTAGCTGATGATAACCCCCTCTGGATATTGCATCTCAGAAAAATTACTTTCTAGAGCCATTTCTTCTTCTTCTTCTACCACCTTCTTCTTTCCCTTCACTCCTATTGCAACTACTTTCTTGGGTGCCATTTCTACCTTACAATCCTTTGTAGATCCTTTACCACTCAAATTCTGCAAGGTGTGAAGCAAACCCTAGCTCGATTTAATCATTCCCTAGGTGGAAACTTCATGCCCTAACTCCTCTCTATCGCCTCACTTCACTCAAACCTTCACCACTAGGGACAAAAGCTTCTTTTGCGCGCACAACTTTCTTCATCATGACTGGTTACATACTTCTCACACCTTAAAATGATCACTCGGCTCTTTACACTTAGCTCTTTTTCAAATACTCTTAGTCATAACGGTAAAAATGAATTCACATCCCATCCTTATATAATTTTTCAAATTTTGATGCATTTATTGCTCCTTCACCTACCAAATATCCTCTCATTCATTGACCAAATTTGTTCATTCCATGCGGTACATCTTCATGCCCCAACTATAACCTTCTAGCGTGCCTTCCTACCCTTTGGTCATAGACTTCTCTTCAGCGCGCGCCCTTGTGCCGAGTACCTTGTCACCTTGTACCTTCTCTGGTAGTTATCATGGCCTCTACTTACCTCACGTTATACTATCCTTTCATTCATCTCCATCCTTGGTCACTTTTGAGAAGAAATATTCTTTTGACTTAAAGCACACCCGTAGTCAGCTTATTCCTTTCACCTTTCAATTCCCATAGTCTTGTACCTAGATATCAACAACCACCCCACACTAAAAGGATGTGTAGTCCTTTGTGCATAAACATTCTTTCACATAGTAATTAGCTTTATGCGTGCAAGCATGCTTATTACAAAATAACAACTAAATTGACAAAGCGTAGTGACAAAAAAGGAAATACATTAAGGAAATACGGAATTGAAAACCTAATCTAAATGACAATACTACCTTATTACAAACACCAAGAAGACTTATTTATAGTATGGCTTCAGCCTACTCCCGTTAAAGTAATCGGGTAGCCGTGTTCCATCAAGTGCTTCTAACTGGAAAACACTTGATTCAAGTATGTAAGTGATGACATACGGCCCCAACCAATGTACTTTGAGATTTCCTGGATGGCACAAGAACTTAGAGTCATAAATAAGTACCATTTGTCCAACCACCAACTTCTTATCCCTTATGTTTTTGTCATGCCATGCTTTCTACCTAGCCTTTTCTTACTTTTGACTCCATCGTGTTATGGCTCATCACTCATCCAGTTAAATCATCTTCTCAATACACTCTTCTAAATCCTACTCATCATCTAGACCTCTAGCATGCGCAATGCGCAAAGAAGGTAACATAAATTCTATAGGAAGAATGGCTTCTGCACCAAACACCAATTGAAACGGTGTGGATTTGTTCAATCTCTTATAATTTGTTCTATATTCCCAAAGAACAACTAACACTTTATCATCCCAATCCTTTCTTCCAACATCACAAATTTTTGTTATGTATCGGATCAAAATCTTGTTGAAAGCCTCAAGCAGTTCCATTTTCCTGAGGGTGGTAAGGTGTAGTCTTATGGTGGGAAACCATAAACTCATCTAATAGGATCCTCGATGGTTTTGTTTAAAAGTGGTGTACCCCTATCACTTGTCAAACTTAAAGGACATCCATATCTTGTAAGAACATTCTCCCATAGAAACCTAGCTGTTTGTAGCTATTTGTATGCAGTCCTTCGTAGGTGTTTTTTGCCAATGTGTGAGATAATTTGTGCAAGTAATGATATAGCGTGATCCGAGTCCTACGTGCGGTTGGCAAAATAGGTGCCTATAAAGTCGATGGCCCATTTCTCAAATAGTTTGGAACTAGTAATTGGTCTCAAAGACATCTCATCTCTTTGTCTGGTTTCCTAGGCGTTGAAAATGGTCACATGCCTTACAATATTCTTTATAGTCTTTATATAATGTCTCTCATCATAATCCAACAAGTAGGATTTTTAGGTAGTTACGTCACCCGCATAATGGCCTCCTACAATACCACCATGTCCTTTTTCCATAACATCCTTGCGCTTCTTCCATAATATCCTTGAGCTCATGCTCTAATAAAAATGACATAATACTTCATCTCTACCTAACTTGTAGAAGTCACCATTGATTAACATAAATGGTGTCGCGCGTATAACTAGCTGTTTCTTTTCTAATGCCTTCATTCCTTCTGGTGCTATACTAGTCCGGAGAAAGAAAACAATGCCTTCTCATTCTAATGGCGTGTGTTGTAACCTATATAACTGGGAATTTGGCGTGGCTTCTTCAATTGTGCTTCCTCTCTGAGTTAATTCCAAGTGGTGCGGTCGAGTTACTTTTCCCTGGCTTCACCACAATTTTGTGAAGTAAAACTCTTGAAATAAGAGTACCCATCGCATATCCGCCCTGTAAGATGGGCTTGTCTACCAAGTACTTCAATGCCATGTGATCTTTATAGAATACAAATGGTGTAGCTAGAAAATACTATCAAAACTTGTGTAATGCATAGATCATTCACACGGCTTCATGCTCTGTAGTTGTATAATTCTATTCAAGTAGGAGTCAGCTTCCTACTAGCAAATCAAATAGGATGATCAACAATACTTCTCTAGGTTGAGCTAATATTGCGCCAATTTCCATGCCAGAGGCATCCACATGTACATGAAATGGTTTATCCCATGAAGGAAAACATAGGATAGGTGCGGTAGTAAGTTTCTCTTTCAATGTTTCAAACGCGCATTGCTACGATTCTCCCCAATAGAATGTACCTTTTCCTTTCAGTAACTCCTCCAAAGGTGCAGAAATTTTTGCATATCCCTTGATGAATTTTCTATAATATCTTGTGTGACCTAAAAATCTATGCACCTCACTTTGACTGGTAGGCACTTCTAGGCCTAGAATGAATGCAACCTTAGTTGGATCAACAAGTAATCCCTCCTTGCAGATTATGTGTCCCAACAGTATTCCAAAAGGTGTAGCAAATATACACTTCTTGATGTTCAAAGAGATACTCAATTTTTTGCACCATTCAAACATTAAGCATAGATTATCACAAGTGATCCTTAACAAGCCCATATACTATACAATCATCAAGGTAGACTTGTAAGAAGTTGTGAATAAAATATTTGAATGCTTGAACAACTATCCGCGAGAATACAACAGGTGCATTTTTCAATCCAAAAGGCATCATAGTATAGGCAAAGCTACCCCATTCAGTAGTAAAATTTGTCTTTTCTTGATCCTCTGAACAATCCAAACCTGATGATACCGAAAAACCCATCTATGAATGAATATATTTTGCACCCTGTAACTCCTAGTATTTCCTCAGTAAATGGCGTAGGGAATGGGTCTGTTACACATGCAACATTTAGCTCCCTGTAGTCCACACATATTCGAATTATACCATCCTTCTTGATATTGATCACCATTGGACTAACCCATTCTGACTCATCAAGGGGCTTGATAATTCCAGATTTTAACATTTTATCAATTTCTTCTTTTACCTTTTCACACAAATTAGGATTCATTCTGTAAGGTCTCTTTCTCACTGGACATGCACCTTCCTTAAGCTTTATCTTCATTTCCCCAAGTGATTCATGCATGCCTTTAAGTTCATGATACCCTCATGGGAATAAGTCCTGATAATCCCTGAGTAACTCAATGATCTTTGCCACCTCGAGTCTAACCAATAGTCTCCAATTATGGCCTCCTTAGGCTCAGCCTCTAATCCTATATTGACCTTCTTTTTCTTCATTGGTTCATGGTATGCACACATATCCTTATCTGCATTGTCAAGACCTCGTGCCCCCTTGTGAATGATCAATATCTAGGTTTCAACTTCCTCATCATCCATGATGTACACCATCTTTCCTTTTTCTTTCTCAAGACAAGCACATTTAAGCAATATGGAGTCTTCTCCTTCTTCTTCAAAATGCATGCCTGATTCTATCTTGCTAATTAATTCCTATATGATTTCCTCCACCTTTGCACTATCTCCCATGGTTAACCGCTTGAAAAATTTTAATGCCTCTTCTATTGGAGGTTGGAAAGAAAAGTAGTCAAAGGTCTAGATCATTCATGTAGTCAAAATTTCCTTTCTAGTTTCCAATCTTTCGATGTAGTTCTGTGTATACATACTAAGCACGTGCACATCCTTATAGAGTGGAGTACAATTTATGCACCCATAGTGAATGTGGTAATGCTTCCTATCCCTCTGTCGAGAGTCTCTCACCTTTCTTGAATGTGATGTTAGACAGGTTGATAACCATTATAAATACATATCTGCGTAGGTGCATTGCTCCTCTAAAACCTAGTAGATAGGGTGACTCCAATCTCCTCCCATTCTATAAGATTATCTCTATGGACTACCCACAGGTGTGCTGTTGTATCCCACACAAGGTATATATTAACATATCTCTTCTCTTGACCTGGTCTATCCATTGTGCCTCCATGGCTTGTAAGAATACAGGAAGATCTTCTTCTCTCATGTATACCAAAGCATCTGCTACCTATCTATCAAACAGAATGAAGTCCATTTTTGAGCATAAGCGCACACTTTTTACCTCACGCCCTACTAGTTCATATGTACCATGAGCCCAATTGTCACAAGAAATACTCGTAGTATCACTAATAGAATGAGAATCCTCCAACTATAGGATGCCTTCCTTTGATATCTCATTGACCTCTGGGTCTGAATAGTGTGTACATAGATTCTGTTTAAGTCCTCCTCACTTAGAGGCTCAACATATGGTGTAGACTTCCCATATGTCAAAGGTATCACAACTCTTTCCTCCTTGTTCTCAAAGTTGATATACCCCTTATTGAATCTCAAGTCAACATTGTTTGCATAACACCAAGGGTGTCCAAGCAAGGATGGAAAACTATCTACTTCTGCAAAGTGCTAATACCTCAAAATCCCAAGTGAATTTGGCCCCTTGTATGGTTATAGATGCATCCTTCAAGACTCCTATGGGAGTGGCCTTAGTCCTATTTTCCATAAACAACACATTAGATGATGGCTGTAATGGAGGCCTCCCCATTTTTACCCATGCATCTAATGTAAGCACATTTACTTCCACACTTGTATCAATCAATATGTTTCTCAATAGCCATCCATCCACAACAACATTTAGAGTAATTTCCTTGTCATAGTCAATGCTATCAGGGGGAAGATTCACATGCAGGATCTGTCATCTCGGTCTCAATACTTACGCATGGAGTGTTCCCTTTTAACCAAATTCCTAATAATGGAATGATGTTCTCCTAGCGTAACATTTTTCACACTTCTCTCAGATCATCGATATCAGTTTGGACTGTCTCTGATGCTTTCTTTTGCTCCTTTAAGTACTGTATCTCACCCTGAAGATTCCTTAGCACTTTCATGGTATCCTGGTAAAATTCCTTCTAATGAGAAAGATCTGGGTACCTTGCATGTAAAACCTCCTCCTTGGTGATCGTAGGCTTCTGGTGTAATGCCTCTCTTGTGTGCACCACTTCAGCTCATGTAGTAATCTTCATTGTCAATGCCTCAGGTTTTTGGTGCTATCTTGGGCATCCACTGATCTTCGACCATGCACGTTGGATTCTAACCATCCCGATGTACCTTTGTTTTCTTTCTTATGTTGCTTACTCAGATGCTCATATAAGTCTGGGAACTCTTCATAGCTATGGTTCTTTCCATAGAAATAACATGCAATATTCTAAGGACATTCACGCCTATAGTGGTTAGGAGATCCACACGTATAACATGTTCCATGAGGGAACTCACCTCTTCCTCCACCATGGCCTCGTCCTCCATATCCACCATGATATCCATGTCCCCTTCCATGACCTCCTTCAAAACACCCCTCATTCTGTCATAGCACGTTTGATTATGTTCCCGATCTGGTGCTCATTCTTACCCTTAGAATTATCTATGTTACACTTTTTTGTCATACCCCAATGTCTATAGCATCATGGATATGACCAATCAATCAAAAATCCTCAGTATCATGGGTCGTGGACCTATAAATCTTGCAAAAGCAGGATACATTCTTCCTTATCGCGCATTGTAACAAAGGACAAAGTGACTAACATCATGATTCAAATGACATATTTCATAGTCTAATAGCAATGAATGTATAGATCTGTGAGGGAAACTATCCTTGGTGTGACCTTCCACTTCATAATCTATACACCAAATCCCGAGCATGTTTCATGGGCTGAATTCATTGATAGCTTCTCTAACTATTTTTCCATAGCTGTAATTTGTGCCTCTAAGAATGGACTAATGCTAGTGTCAATGCTCCCAACTACCTCAGCACGCAAAGTTACTTCTCAGTGCTTCATGTGGATCAATGTATGTCTTATGTGATAGTGCCCTTCTGAATGGTGTAATCAATCCTCCAAAAAACCATTGTGCATGTTGGCTTGCATGAATATCATAAGAAAGATTAGATAGGAGTGTTTTAAAATGGGCATCATACTCACGTACACTCTCAGTAGTGCCTTTCTTGATATCTTTGAGCACACCGATACTCTTTTCTCAAACTCGGGGATATGGAACTCTTTTCAAGAAAGCATCCTTCAGTGTTGCATAATCCACGCAAGTTTGATCAAGGTCAAACTTTCTATACTAGTTGTGTGCATGTCCTGTAATGTAGTAGAAAATTGACTTGCCTTGTGCTCAGAAGCCATGATCCCTTTCACGTGCCACAATATTTCACACATGTGCACATGCTCAACAACATCCTCTATGCCTCTATACTCTGGAAGATGAAGAGACATCTCCATATAGATATTTTGTGTGTTTGTTGTAGGCCTTAACCACCTAATCCAGAACCTCTTGTGTTTCCTCTGCCTCCAAAACCACCAGATCCACTGGAAATAGAACCACCTATACCTCCTAATCCTCCACCTATAGCTAGAATAGGACCTATAGATGTACTTCTATGTGCTCTGATAGTAGTACTATACTGAACCCCTACAATCTATGAGGTAGTTCCACTTCTAGAGGTGAATCCAACATTCTACATGCTCACGTTCTATGCGGATGATGTGCTAAAAATGTTCCTCCAAATAACATTGAAGCCATCTGTCCTGCCATTGATGTACTTTCTCCCTGACTTACTCTGCTCTCTTACTTCCCAAGTTAGCTTATTGGTTACTTGTCATACTAGATACGGGAAAACCAAGCACAAGGGCTAGGTCACCAGGTGGATTAAGATGCGTGCCCGTGGCCCAAGTAGTCTTTGTTGGCACACTTTTGTGTGAAGCCAAGGGGGATCTCTGTCATGCTTTCCAAGATGGGGAGTTCCTGATGCTCTGGATCCACGTCTTCTACGTGAGCTTCAAATCCTTCATGAGCCATCTCTCTCCTCAATGCCATACTTTTTGTAATAGTATGTTGCTTCTCTATCTCCCTCTCATACGCCTCATTATACTTAAGCCACATTTCCTCTCTCTTCCTTTCTGCTGCTAGGTCTGCCATCTTTCACCAAACATGTTCCTACCCTCGTGCAAGGTGAGGTTTAGTTAGCCATTAGTTTACTCTCCAGGTTCAAAGTTACCATCAAGATCTTGATCACCAGTGGAATACCTTGCAAATATGCTCCTCTAGGATACCACAAAAATTGGAATTCAGCTACCTCTGGGAAATAATATGTCAAAATTTAATATTCTAGAATATAACTGTTTAGAACACCACAAAACCACATATCCACAGTGCGAGTCCAAATCAGATCAGCATCATAAAGGGCTTGAAATTCTTCCTGTGTTCAGACAAGTGCACGATACCTCCAATTCCACTTAGATACATACACAATCAGCCACTCGTATAATTCTACTGGAAAGATGGAAAAAAGCTCTCATATAAGCTATCATACATATTTTGTTCTACCCAAGTGCATGCATTAAACTCAGATCCACTGTTGAACTACCGTGCATATTCTTCCTCCAGTCATGTATCCACTCCTCAATACTTGCTAGAGTTAACCAGTACGTCTTCATCGTGAACCATCCTGAAAACAACTAAAAAAGAGGTCCCAATAATGGAACCAATGATGCAGCCTAGAATTTACCAGATAACACCCTAGATGCGCTGTTGGCACATCACTCAGCCTAGACTGAGCACTCACCCGAAGCTGCAAAGGTACCATGTCCCTCTTTAGGGTTTTTGTAGTAGGATGTTAGTGTGATGAAGGAAGAAACATATAGATCCATAACTAATCCATCATTCTACAATGCATGCCATATTCAGATCTATGAAAGAACAAACTTAAACAATAATCATGATTGAAACAAGAACATGCACTACTCAATTACACACAAGAATGACACTTAGATTCAGCCAATAACTCCCATCTATTAATAAACATAGAAGCTCCTTACAATAATGGCATTCTATACCGATGCACACATGGATCTGTTATAGTAATCCAGTCATTACCTCTTACGCTCTACATATTCCTATATATCTCTCCTCTCTATATCTCTATATATACTACTATGTGATTCACATCATATATATAGGGTGGGGACTTGCCCTTCACCACTTATCTATTCCAAAAATAGGCCGCATGCTATTAATAGCCATGTGCCATTTACAGGCATAGCCACACATGTAAGTGTGCTATCTATAGACCTCTTATAGTTAACTAAAGTGACAATCATATTCTTAGCTCGTCTCCATGCAAAACACTTCGATCCGATCCTCTAAAGATAGACAATGCGTGGTGCGCACGTCTCTGCATCATTGGTGTGTTCCGCATGCCATCTTCTAAAAATAGGTCTTCATGCTCAAAATTGGCTAAGTCCTGAATGCTAAACTTTCCCTCCACACGCGGGTTCTTCCTGTCCACTCGCGCCTTTAAACCTGGCCTATTTTCCCCTGTGGACTTCTTGTGTGAGTTATGTCAAGTGTTCTTTGATCAACAAATGAAGAAATACATAGGAAAATTATAGAGATCCATCATCCGGAAATGCTTTGAATGTAGAAAAGGGGGATGGAAAAAGGAAATATCCAAGAGCAAGAATAATGGGAGATCAAAGTCAAAGATGGGTAGATCTAAATCCAGAGGTAGAGGAATAACTTGCTAGAATTGTGGAAAGAAAGGACATGCAAAGAAGGATTGTTGGTTCAAGGAAAACAAAGAGAATATACCAGATAAAGGTAAAGAGGAAAATGTTGCAACTAAGGTAATGCAATATGCCCTTATTCTCTCCTTGGATAGTAAAATAGAATCTTGGGTTTTAGATTCAGGAGCTTCTTTCCATGCTACCCCTGATAAGGGTTATTTAAGAAATTATGTCTAGGGTAATTTTGGGCATGTTTATTTAGGAGATGATGAACCATTGAATATTATTGGTAAAGGGGAAGTTCATCTAAAATTGCAGAGTGAAAATACATGGATATTGAAATATGTGAGGCATGTACAAGCCTTAAGAGAAATCTAATTTTTGCAAGACAACTAGGTGAAGCTAGTTGCATGGTTACATTCATAGACAACTCTTGGAAAGTTACTAAGGGATCTCTTGTTGTGGAAAGAGGAAAGAAGGTAGTAACACTGTATTTGTCTACATGTATTACTGATTCCTTTTTTGTTCTATCTACTTCAGATTCAAATGCAAACATGTGGCATAATCGGCTAGGCCATATGAGTAAAAAGGGAATGCAAATATTAAAGGAAAATGGTAAGTTATCATATTTGAAAAATTTAGATCTTGATTTCTGTGAGCATTGCATATTTGGAAAGCAAAAGAAAGTGAGATTTCTTAAAGTTGGGGCAGCAAAGAAGGATAAAAATTGGAGCTTGTGCACTCATATGTGTGGGGACCAACCCAAGTAGCTTCTCATGGAGGATCCCAATATTATGTGACTTTCATTGATGATGCCACAAGAAAGGTATGAGTTTATTGTATAAAGTGTAAATTTTATATTTTTAAGACTTTTAAAAGATGGAAAGACCTTGTGGAAAATGAAACCAATTTAAAGTTAAAATGCCTTAGATCTGACAATGGTGGTGAGTACTGCAATAAGGCTTTCAATGATTATTGTTCAGTGAATGGAATACATAGAAAAAATGGTTCCTAGAACACCACAGGAGAATAGTGTTGTTGAAAGAATGAACAGAAATATAAAGGAACGCAAGAAGCATGAGAATACATGTTGGATTATACTTAAAGTTTTGGGTAGAAGTACTAGATATGACAATATATTTAATCAATGTGGGCCTTGAAGTGCCTTTGGATGGTGAAATACCAAAAGAAGCTTGGACTGGAAAAGAGGTAGATATTTATTTTCTTAGAGTATTTGGTTCATAATATTTTGTGCATGTTGATAAAGAAAACAAAAATAATTTGGATGCTAAATCCAAGAGATGCTCTTTTATTGGTTATGGCTCTAGTGATTTCAGATTTCATTTTTGGGATTTAGATGATGCTAAGATTATTAGGAGTCATGATATTGAGTGGAATGAAAAGAGAATGTACAGGGATCATATTTTGATGCCTAAGGATGAACCAGTTGATGAGTTTGTGGAAGAAAATACATTTTGGATTTAAAGTAGACACTTACAAGAATCGAGTGTTGGTGACAAAGAATAGGTGTTGACATCCCGAATCGACGTTGATAGAGCCAGACCAATATTGACAACTGTAACCGACATCGGTAGCGGAAGCAGTGACCAATGTTGATGAATGCAATAGGTTGATATGAATGTACAACATGTAAAAATGAGCCTCCGACACCCCATATTTCTGTGAGAAGGTCACAATGGGTAAGTAGACCTCTAGAAATATTTACACCTTCCTTATTTTATCTATTATTGACTGATAGTGGTGAGCTAAATTTTTTGAAGAAGCAATGCAGAGGAAACCCACAAGAACATGGATCATGGCATGGATGAGGAGATGGACTCCTTGGAACAAAATTAGACATGGGATTTGGTTAATTTGCCAGTAGGTAAGGGAACATTTTAGAATAAATGGGTTTATAGGATCAAGGAAGAAGAGGGTGGATATAAAAGATACAAGGAAAGGCTTGCGGTAAAAGGGTTTTAAAAAAAAGTAGGTATTGATTTTGGTGAGATTTTTTCTCTTGTAGTAGAAAAGACTTCCATTCGTATTGTTTTGAGTTTAGTTTGAGTAGAAGATTTGCACTTAGAACAACTTGATGTTAAGACGGTTTTCCTTCACGTTGATTTGAAGGAAAAGATATATATATGCAACAACCACTTGGTTATGAAGTCAAGGGTAAGGAGAAACTTGTGTGCAAGTTGAAAAAGAGCTTGTATGGGCTCAAGTAAGCTCCACGGAAATGGTATATGAGTTTTGATAGTTTTATGCATGAACATAGTTACATGAGATGCAAATATGATCATTGTGTTTATTTTAAGAAGCTTGAAAATAGAAGCTATATTATTTTGTTCTTTGTATGTAGATGATATTCTTATTATAGGATCTAGTATGTAGGACATTATTGAGCTTAAAGAAAAGTTAGCTCATACATTTGAAATGAAGGATTTATGAGCTATAAAGAAAATCCTTGGCATGAAAATTCATAAAGACAAAAAAAACATGAAAGTACATTTTTCTCAAGAAGATTATATCAATAATGTGTTGGAAAGGTTTAAAATGCAGAATTCAAAACCAATAAGTACACCTATGGATGAACACTTTAAATTAAGAAAAGATCAGTGTCCTATATCACATGAGGATGTCACATACATGGCACGGGTTCCATATGCTTCAGCAATTGGAAGCCTTATGTATGTAATGGTTTGTACCAAACCAGACATTGCATAAACATTGGGAGTTGTGAGAAGATTTATGGAAAATCCAGGTAAAGAGCATTGGAAAATAGCCCAATGGATACTCAAATATTTTAGAGGGACATCCAAAATGTATTTATGTTATGGAGGGTCGATACTTCTTTATGTGGATATGATGGCCCGAGATATGGCTAGAGATTTAGATGGTAGGAGAAGCACCATTGAATATGTATTCACAGGTGAGGTGACATGACAATTAGCTAGATTTCAAGATTCCGAGAAGGTTGTGGCTTTTTTTTACTACAGAGGCCGAATATGTTATAGCTATAGAGGCTAGCAAAAATATGATATAGATGAGCAGTTCATGGAAGAGTTGGGAAATGAGCAAGAGGATTGGTAGATTATACAAGATTAGTTAAAGTGCGATTCATATGGAAAATAACTCAACATTTCATTCAATAATGAAACACATTCAGTTAAGTTATCACTTCATATGACGGGTGTTGGAGGATGGGTAGTTGAAACTAGAGAAAATTCATACAAGGGAGAACCCTGCAGATATGCTAACGAAGAAATTGGCAAAGGAGAAGTTGGAGCTTCACTCAAATTTTTTGGTCTTCAAGTTTAAGGCTTGAAGAGGAAGAAAAAAACCAAGGACAGGATCTAAGGATGGAGTTTTATGGTACTTATTAACCATTTAACTTACCTTAAAGAAAATATGTCAGACAATTTTTCTAGAAATCCTTTCTACAATGAATTTCTCCAAGGCCCAAAATCTAAAATTTTCAGACTTTGGAGATTTTCATCTTTCAGAGTTTTATTGCTTGGATTTAGGGTTTCTTTTTTGACTCTCGAAGTTTGAAACCCTGAAAGTCTAAAATTTCAAACTTTCAGGCTTTCAGTTTCAAACATTTGGCCCCATTTTGTTTAAATCCTTGAAGTCTGAAATCCCAAAAGTCGAAAATTCAGACTTTGTGTTTTCAGAATTCTCCAAGTCATTTTCAGGATTTTTACTTTCAAACTTCCAAAGTCTGAAAGTACAAAATTCAGACTTTCAAGATTTCAAGTTTTGGAAATTTTCATTGCTAATTCACTTTTTGTCTCCTAATCTCTGAAGTCTGAAACCTCGAAATTTCAAATTTTAGACTTTTGGGTTTCATATTTTTAGAGGTCCTCAGCGCAATTAATTTTTTAGTCAGATACGGATCAAATTTCTACCATTAATATCAGGTTTTCTATTTAAACTCGGTTTTACTCGTCATTTTTACCTGACACATTTTCTCTGACATTAAGTTTTTGTACTGCGACATCTTTTCAAGGTATGGTAATTTTTTTATTTTCTTTTTGGTTTAAGGTCTTTTGTTTTGCTTCCTTCTCATTTTGTCTTCTCTTTGATCTTCCTCTATGTTCTTTTGAAATTCTCAATCTACTTTGATCACCATTTTTGATTTTTGAGTTTCTTCGAGGCATTCATAGTTGTTTGCAAGATCCTCTTGAGTTTCCCATACTTCTCAACAATTCTCATTTTTAGGGTTTGGGAATTAGCATTGTTCAAGAAAGTCCTTTTCCTCTTTCTTTCGGAGAAATTATTTTGAAACTTTTGACTTTGGAGATTTCTTTCAAATATTTTCTTTTCGGAGTTTTCTTTCTGAGAAAATCCCTTCGCAGAAAATTTTCAGAAATTTTTTGAAACTTTTGGTTTGTGGATTCATT
This sequence comes from Taxus wallichiana var. yunnanensis, assembly GCA_018340775.1. Lineage (NCBI taxonomy): Eukaryota > Viridiplantae > Streptophyta > Pinopsida > Cupressales > Taxaceae > Taxus > Taxus wallichiana. Next base: position 154,680,774 of record CM031240.1, on the reverse strand, counting down.
TCAGAGATTTCTTTGAGATATTTTCTTTGGGAGAAAATCCTTTAGGAGTTTTCTTTTGGAGAAAATCCTTTTGAAGAAACTTTTCGGGAAACATTTTTGGAACTTTTGGCTTTAGAGATTTAGTTCAGAGAAATTTTTCAGAACTTTTTAGTTCGGCGATTCTTTTCAAAACTTTTTAGTTTGGGACTTTGGAAGTTTTTCTTTCGGGTTTTGGAATTTCACCAACTTCACTTCCAAAACACAGGGCTTGATGTTTGTTTCTACTTCAAAGGGAAAAGAGAAGATGAAATACTCATTTCTTGGGGTTTCTCTTCACTCCTGCCTGTCTTCCGACTTAGGGAATATAGGGGACATCAACCTAGGACAAATTGATTTTCTAGATTTTTGGGAAAGATTAAAGGCTCCAAACAAGAAATAATGGATGCAAGCCATTTATGAAAGTGGGCTCGCCCTCGCTGCCGCTTTTCCCAAATCCATGCATTTCCCAAAGTTTGTTTTAGCTACAAACAGCCCACTTTGAAAAAGACTCCATGTCAAGAAGAGATGACGATGATAAGGTAGTAATCCATTTGGACCTAGAATTTTTAATGATATTCTCAAACTTTCCGATGTTCAAGATTACACCAAAATTTTGCTAGAGTTAGCAAAGTGGAGCATTAGGACAAGAAAGAGGAAGTATGCTCAAATATCATGATGAAAACTTATCGGCCAAGAGCTTCACTAAATTACCAAAAAAATATGCATCGGTTGGATTTTATCCTGGAGGTCATGATCTTATTGTGTTACTAAGCAGAGTTTTAGGTCTCCCTTATGCAAAGGAATTCCAGGAATGGATGTTTTTGTACATAGCTACCATGAAGAAGAACGATGATTTTATTTGATGGGGGAGCATATTAGTAGCTCCATTTTCTATCAATTGGGTAGAGTGTCAGATATGAAGACTTTCTACATGACATCCTTCCTGGTGTATGCTGCTGCTACTATGGGGGATTTTACTTGTTTGAATATCATAGATGTTCATAGCACCTCCCAAATATATAACTTTTATCCCTAACTCACTCTGGATGAGGGAAGCGGTGTGTTTCTATAGAGTCAATGATGCTTTATTTTCAGTCATCCTTTATCGCATTTCGACAAAGATTTGTACAACAACCGAAGGATTTCTAGAGAAGCCTTCAAGAAGGTGCGAGAATGGGGAGCAATTTACTTTCAGTTTCCTACATTCACCTATATCTAGATTCTAGGTTTCATAGGTGCCCCAAGAAAATTTCCAAGGTGCCCCACTGACAAATGGATTCTATTGGAATTGGTTTGGTAGTTATTGGATTATCATTGAATCCAAAAACATCACAAGGCAAGAATGCATTTCCCTATTTCGATTGGTAGGTACTCTTGCCCAAATATTCATAGGGCTAAAAATGTTGATGCAGAAATGGCCGAGGTAACCCTGTGAACCTTTCATCCATGGACTAATTTTGATTATTGGGGTAAGTTTGGGGAAACAGGTTGGTCCAATGCCCACATGCCCCAATTAGAAGATATTTGGGTTCATTTTTGGGATGAATACATCGTGCGACAAATAGATTATGAAAGATTGAACCTTGACGAGGTTCGGCAGTTTGGCTTGGCTGATGTCCCAAAGGAGGCGTAGGATAATGATGAGGTTTTGGATTCATCATACAAGGATGATAATGTTGTCAATCAACCACTGCCATGGATTGATTGGTATGTGGAAGAATGTAATAGTACAAAGAAGAGGGCAAGACCCATTCTAAAGAGGACCTTCAGTTTGTTGTCCACCTTGGGAATCTCACCCAAATGGGAAAATAAACCTACAAATACATGAGCTCTACTAGTAATAAGCCAACCAACACCCACTAAGGGAAAAAGGTTGACTCAAAAGGCTCCTAAAATTCCAAAGAAGATTTCATTTGTTGTTGGTGGCTCATCTCTCTCCAAGGTTTCTACTCCCAAGACCACATCTCCTGCAGATTTGTGACAAAAGTAGTTGAAGTTGGTGACTCCCCTAATATCTCCCAAGATCTATCACATCTTCTTCCTCCTCCATTTTCACTTTCAATCTTAGTTCCTTCCACTTCCACAATCATTTCTTCCTTCCCATCCCCTTCTATAGCCCAAGTATTCTCATCACTTCCAGCTTCTATCAATTGGGAAAATATTGGGTCACCCATTCCTCTTCACTTCCTTTAACACTTTTCATTTTCTTCAATCAAAACCCCTAACATCATTCTCACAATTCCTATGGTTGTCCCTACATCCACATCATCCATCATTGCTACCTCCGCTCAAATACCAAATAGTATTTCTAATGATCTTGTTTTAACCAATGTTTCGGTATTGGATCTTGATCCATATTCATTAGCTTTAGCCATACCAAAATGGATGTTTAGGCAAACTCCCAAGAAAAGTAATAAGGTTCCTCTGGGAGATGTCATAGATCTCAACATATTGGAGCATTTTCCCAAGAGACAAAGCCAAGAGAGCAAGAATCTGTGTCAAGTCTCGAAAATTAACCCATCAAGAGAACGGGTGATAGAAGTTTCCACCCCGTTGAGGGGAAAAAAAAGAAACAATCACACTGTGGATTATCGGATCTCCAAATTCTCATTGGGAAATGCTAATCATGAAGGAGCCAAGCAAGATGTGCACACCGCTTTTGGGGATCTTTTGGAGAAATATGACAAATATAAGGCCAACAAAGATGAACTCAAAGCTAAGGTCGAGCAACTCACCGCACTATTACACAAAGTAACTCCAACCCACTCCATCCACTAAAGTATCAACTACTACGGCTACAATCGATAACATTTATTATCACAAGCTCGAGAAGCTAGGCCAAAAAGGGAGATCAGTGAGTGGATGGATGGAGAGAATTTTGCAGGAAGCCAATCCTTTAATCAAGGAAGCAGTTGAGATATATAATGATCTGCAAGTTGTGAAAACCACCATTTCCAAAATGGATGAGGCCTTTTCTGAAGATAATAATAATCTAAATTTAAATTTGGCAACATGGAGTGAGATCAGAGAGGAAGATCTTGACTTACTTCTTCAGGAAGAGGTGATCGATGATGCCTCAAAATTATTTGAATATCAAAAGGCCATGGAATTCCAGTGTCAAGTATTGCAGGATTTGATCAAGAAATTAGAGGAGAAACGAGTGGAAATTACAGATTCCCTAAATGACATCTCAGAAGAGTTTGATATTTCCAATTGCAAATTATTCAATGAAAATATCGATGCTCTTCTGAAGATCAGATTAAAGGAAATTTCAAGGATTTGGTGAAGCATGACGATGAGGTCACCAAAAATTTCAATAGTGACTCCATTGACTGATTGGTCTTGTGCCAAAATTTCATAGGGAGACTAAAGAAAGTTATGAATAAACTTCAAAGATTTCCAGCCAGATCACAAAAGATATCGAGACAACAGATGTAGTGAATCACTACGCATGTGGGCCTAGAGATGAAGAAATTCATGGAATCATCAAGCACTTCATTGAGTACAAGCATCAAATGGTTGTGTGGGACAACATAAACTTGAAGGTGTGGCTAAACCAAACCAAAGCCGAGTGGCCATGAAAGGAAAAATCCAAGATCTGGATCGGTCAAAGTTACAGGGTTGACTGAGTCAAACCCTTATAAAAATTAGATATTTTCATGGGAACATGTTCCCTTAATTTAATGACATTTCTATTTTTAGAAAAATGTTAGTTAAGGGCCCAGCTGTAATGGCTCAACCTAAGAACTTATAAATAGTTGATGCTTCAAGTTAGTAGATATAGATTATTTTTGGGAGGAGTTGCTCTTTAAGCTTGGAAGAGTGCTTCAGAGATTCTAAGAGACCTTTTAATTATATTCAGAGTTACACCTTGCTATTGAAAATCTAATTTATTGTGTTGAATGGTTAATCAATGTTTACTTTGTGGATTTATGATTCCTTAGTATGAATGATTATCTTACCTTTATTTCAAGTTGTCTATTTCATGTTGTGAAGGAATAATACAACTATCTTTTATGTCAGTTGTGAAAACCTTATTTTCCTTCTGTATTAATTTATGTCATTATTATCCCTAGTTACAGAAATAGATGTTTGACATATGCATGTGTGGTTTCCTCGTGATCAATTAATTATGTGTTGAATCCAATTCAATCTATCCTTATGAACACTCAAGTTTAACGAAGGAACATTCGCCCCTGGTTTGTGGTATTTTGTACCCTTTCAAGTTGTGATAGGTGAAGGTGGTCAATGATGCAAGCATCACTCCCACATTAACCCTTCCAGATATTAAACATCCCTTAATTTGGTGCATCACCACCCTTAGTATAGTTTCATTTCTGTAAAATCTCTTTCCTTAAAACTCATGAAGATGTTAGCTTAGGATTAGATGGTCATTTTATTACACTAGGAGTAGTAAAGCATTCAGTTTAGGAAGAGGAAGCCGACCTTCTCCGGAGGTTAACCTCAAGCCCAAGTTCCAAAACTTTAGAGGTGATCCCATTTTTCCCAATTACACCGAACGTCTTGTTCACATTTTGGCCATTCGAGAGGGTGTAGTGATTTGGAGACAATAATTTTTGGGTACACGGTGGGACAATAAGTGGAAGTTCTATATTTCACGATTATCTTATTTCAATGTCTTATCCATTGTGCTACCAACACCAACAGCTTTTTTGGCACAAGACTGTGGGACGAAGAGTTGGTACTTCTCTTCTCATTCCATTAACTAAAAGTACTTGACGAATCCATCTCTCTGGATTTCAAAGTTTAGTAAAATCAACTTATGTGAAGAATTCACACAAGAGATTCTTCAAGGTGGGAAAATTATAAGCATACAAAGCTTTCCTTGTCTCCCCAAGGAGAAGAGGAAGAAACCTTTCATCAAAGCACTCCAGAAAATCGCTTCACCTCGTAGAGGTCATTTGACTCCTCCTGAGGGACATTTTCCTCCACCGAGACACAACCAGCTCTTGAATGCCATGGCAGCCAATGTTTGTCCTCCTTTCAACGCCAACAGTCCTTTATTGTTAGCACAAAGATACACCATACTGGTAGTTGCCTTAAAAAGTTTACCATTTTACACTGGGGAGACTAATTTTTCACCTCGGGAGCACATACTAGATGTAGCTAGCATTTGTGTGGTACACAATATTATAGAAGATAACATGGAAGTTTGACTCCTTGTTACTTCATTCAAGGGTAGAGAAATTCAATGGTTATGGAGTTTAACTGTTGGATCTATGACCACTTGGAATGAGTTAGGCATGAAGTTTTGTAAGCAGTTCAAGGAAAAAAGTGATCATCTTTCGCTTGTAGAACAATTCCATACTATCAAGTGGTCCCCTCAAGAGTATATGAGCGATTTCAACCTCTGTTTTGACAAGACTTGGAAATGGATCCCAACACTCGTAAGGCCATCTCCAGAGAGCACATTTCTATATTACTTATGGGCATTGAATAGTGATGTATCCATCATGATTCAATCTATGGGGGTACCGTTATTCCTGATGCTTATGAAATTGCCGTAAGAGCTAAAAATTGCTTGATTCAAGTAGGTAAAATTTCTCCTAGACCTCCCATACCTGTGTTTGTAGAGCTTGCAGGAAAACATCCAATTGCTGCCCCAGCTTCAAAACTTCTAGTCAATAGATCGATAGATACACATGCATCCAATCCCTTAAATGATTTGGCCGAGATAAAGTTATGTTAAAAACTTTCGTGAATGAACTCGTAGCAATGAAGAGGCAAACCCCCATTATGCTTTCCCTTTCAAACCCAATATTAGATGAACCGTCCTCCATTCCAAGGAAATGGTCAGTCACAAAATTAGGCCACAAGCCAAGCTGCGAATGTAAAACCTTTGAACTTTCGGAATCCTTCTATTACCAGTTCTTCTAGAGCTATAGTGACGAAGAACAACCTCATCCAAGACTATGAATGGTGCTACCCTTGTTCTCAGCCCCATAATCAGAACCTCTACCCAAATGGAGTTTTAAGTCAAGCCCTTATGGTCCAAAGCATATCCACTCTACCTGAATCATCTTGGACCATCCACTCCTGAAAGTCAAGACCAACCTTTGATGAAACTACACTACTAAATTGGCAAGAAGAAGACTTTTTGTGGCTTGAATATTGATGCCTCCACTATAGCATCCAACACACGTTCCAAGAAAATGGAAATAGATCCACAGTCTTCCAATACTGATCAGGCATCTACTTCTTAGCCCCCAACACAAATACCGGATGATAAAGGCATCGAAAGAAATCACCAAAAGTATTCAGAGATCTACAAAGAAGGATGGGACTTCAAGTATCATAATGTCCAATAGACATTTTCCAAAAGAGGATCCCAATGCCCCAAAATGCATTAGTAAAGTGGGAGTGATTCCGCTTCAACATCATGGAGAAAATGAAGAAGACCAATTTGAGTGTCATAATGTGGGATGCACTCTCAATTCCTTCGAGGAATTTGTTACGGGAGGCTTAGAATAACTTTGGCACTACTAACAGATCATTAGGTCAAGAAGTATCAATGGAAACCAATTTATGCCAACTTGAAATAAAAATATATGCTAAGCCCAATAAACCTCCACCTTTCTATATCTCACTAATTATTAGTGATCATTTGGTACACAATTTTATGATCGATTCTCGAGCCAATAGTTCCATAATGACCAAGCAAGGTGTCGTAGACGATGAAAATTCCATATAATCCAATTTTAAGAGGGGTTATTCAACTAGATGGTACTATAGTCCAAACTATGGGGGTCATTAAGGGGCTTCAACTTACTATCCACGCATGTCCTAGCTTAACATTCACACATGACATATATTTCATTGATCTTCCTCCCTCTTTGCCATTTGCTTATCACAGATTTCACTAAAAAAATAGGTGGTTATTTTTCATCGAATGGTCGCATATGATCCTAAGGACCTAGTATGGGACTAAGGTAATTATAAGGGAAGAACCAATCTATCACAATCAAGTGGAACCTTACATGCCAAACCCATAAATGGTAATTACATCATTTGTGACCCCAAGATGAGGACGCAGATCATGAGCCAACTAATCTCGTAGAAGAGGTTCCAGATACAATTCTTGATGAGGTGAGTATAGATCATCAATATGACCCCTATGCTGATATATTGGAAAATGAAGAATCGCCATGTTGTTTTGGAAGAGACTAGATTAGCTACATAGGTCATATAAAATCAGGTTTGGGATCTGATAGAAGATTTCAAGGCTTTTAGAATTCATGAAATTCCTAGGAAGCAAAATCAAGATGCTGATAGGCAGGTTACTAATGGCTCCTAGTACGATGTACTTAAGGACATCATGAAAGAAGAGAAACAGATAGTCAAAATGGTGGTCCATCCCGTAGTACCAAATAATGTGATTAGTTGGCAGGTGTTTGATAGTGATCAACAAATTGTTCTTTTCCTACAACAAGAAGTAGAGTTCACTGCCAAACATCAAGATAAACTTCAAAATTCTTACGGCGATCAAATTATACAACTGAAAGGAAATAAGCTGCCAAAAGGCCTAGTTACATTGGAATCCATCTTCAATTCGGATGATCAAGCTAAGCAAAGCACTAATATGGTGGTCAAGGAGGATGATTTTGAAGAGGTCGAGGTGGAAAGTGAAAAGTTTTTAAAATTGGTAAGGTATGCACTGCTTAGGAAAAGAAAGCTTTCATTGAATTATGTCAAGAATATCATGATATTTTCACATGGAGCTATAAGGACTTGCATGGTTTTGATCCTAGCTTAGCTCAACATACTATTGAACTGGATCCAAACTCCAAGCTAGTTCATCAAAAATAGAGGCCAATCAATCCCAAAATTGAGCCATTAATGAGGAAAGAGCTAACTAAGCTTATCGAGGCCTACATAATTTTTCCCATCAAGCATTCTTCGTGGGTAGCCAATCTGGTACCCATAAGGAAAAAGAATGGTGAAATTCAGTTATGCGTAGATTTCAGGGATCTGAATTGTGCCTCGTTGAAGGATCACTACCCTCTCTCATCAATGGAGCAAATCCTCCAAACAGTGGCAGGGGATCAAATATTTTCTTTGCTTGATGGATATTCAGGATATAATCAGATTCTGGTTCAAGAATCTGATCAATTCAAAACAACTTTCACCACCAAATGGGGCACATACACTTACAACAAGATGCCCTTTGGGTTATCTAATGCAGGGGCTACCTTTCAAAGAGCCATGGATATGGTGTTTAAAGGACTCATCAATGATATGATCTTGGTTTATCTTAACAATATTCATTGTCTATTCCAAGTATGCCGAGGATCATATCACTCATCTAAGAATTTTTTTTCAAAGGTGTAGGAGTTTGGTGTCTCATTGAACCCTAAGAAGTGCATTTTTGCAGTGCAAGAAGGAAATTTGTTAGGGCATAGTGTTTTGACAGAGGGGTTTTCTATCGACCTAGCTAGGATTTAGTCGATTATGTCTTTATCCCTCCCAAGTCATAAAAAGGTCTCCAGAGTTTCTTGGGGACTATAAATTTTGTTCGAATATTCATTCCTCAATTTGCAACGTTGGAAAACCACTAATGCCCATGCTTAAAAAGAATATCCCATTTTCGTAGACAAAGGAGGGAAGAGAAATCTTTGAGGCCATCAAGAGCTATCTCCCAAGCTCCCATGCTGGTGAATCCCCGATTTGATAGGGATTTCATTCTCTATGCTTTCGCAGGTCAGGAAAGTATTTCAGGAATCCTCACCCAGCATAATGATGATCTGATGGAGCAGCCCATTTCCTTTTTCATTCAGTCTCTTAAGGAATACGAAATCAAATATTCATTTTTCGAAAAGAAGGTCTTTGCAGTCATTCGATCCCTAAAGAATTTTAGGCATATGTTGTCTAACAAAAATTCCATTTAATGGTTTCTCATCCTGGCGTCAAAGAATTTTTGTTGAATAAAGAGATGAATGAGAAATGCACTGGGTGGATTACAAAAGTAATGGAGTATGACGTACACATCAAGGTCACTAAGCTTGTCAGGGGAAAAGGGTTATGTCAACAGCTGGCTACAGACATGGAGACCAAATATATGGAAGATGTCATGCTTTTGAATGCTGATGAAGGAAATGATCAGATTGATTGGTCAACTAAGATGTAGAATTTCCTTCTTTCAGGGATATACCCTCCAAACATGGATAAAGTCCAAAGATGTACTTTCTATCTTTAGTCTATTCCATATGCCATGATAGATAATGTTCTCTTTCAAAGGATTTAAATGGTGTTCTTCTATGCTACATCAAGCTAGAACAGTGAACAAGATATTAGAGGAATTTCACAATGGCCTGTCCAGAGGACATTTACTCTACACGAAAAATCACTACTAAAATCATGTGGGTCGGTTATTATTGGCCGACTTGTTCAAAGACTCTCATATTTGGGTGAGGAAATGTAAGGAGTGTGCTCTTTTCATAGGAAAACAGAGGCTGAAAACTCTCCCATTACATCTCATTCAGGTGGATCAACCCTTCATTTAGTGGGGATTAGATTTCATCGGATGATCAATCCTCCATCCAGTGAGGGAGAAAAATGGGTCCTACCGCAAAAATTATTTTACTCGTTGGACAAGAGCGGTGGCTCTAAAGGAAAATAATGAAAAGGTTGTTATGTATTTTCTTGAAAATTTGATGACAAGGTTTGGTGTTCCTTTTACTATTATCTCAGACAATGCTATGGCTTTCCTCGGGATGAAGATAAGTGAATGGGCCATCAAGAATGGAGTCTACCTCAAGACTTCATCTAACTATTACCCATAGGGGAATGGATTGGCTGAATCTAGTAACAAGAATCTCATAAGAATCATCAAGCACACAATGGAGGCCAACAAAAGAACTTGGCATACACAACTCAAGATTCCCTATGGGCTGATTAGATAATGCCTAAAAAAGCCATTGAGGTTTCTCCTTTCATGCTTGTATATGGAAGGGAAGTAAAACTTCCACTTTCCTTGGAAATTCCTTCCCTGGACTTGGCTTATCGGCTTGAAGTTATGGAGGATGATGCCTTAACAATGAGGTTTGTTGAACTCATGGAGCTGGAGGAAATTTGAAACATAGCCATGAATACGTTGGGAAAACATCAAGCTCAAGTTAAGAAATCCTTCAACAAGAAAGCCTCTGATAGTTCATTCAGGGAGGGAGATTTGGTTCTAAAATGAGACGAAGATCGTGCCAAACCCGCAAGCATGCCAAGTTTGATGCTCTCTGGAGCAAGCCCTATGTTATTACAAGCTGCAAAGAGGTGAATTAATTTCACCTATCCAGAATCAATGGAGAATAATTACCCATTCATGTGAATGGGATACACCTCAAAGCTTTTTTTGAGGATGTTCCACCTTGTACAGTGTTCTTTGTCTTTTCCTCCAAGTGCTTTGCACATCGTTTTCTTTTCTTTTCTCATTTTTGTTTGTTTTCTATTTTGGTTTTTTCTTTTTAGGACTCCTTTGCCCAATGTTTTTCTTAAGGCTACGGTCTCAAAGCTTAGCAGAAAGCATTCCCTGGAGGTCACCAAAAATGTTAACCATTTAACCTACCTTGAAGAAAATATGTCAGACAAATTTTCTAGAAATCCTTTGTATAATGAATTTCTCCAAGGCCTGAAATTTGAAATTTTTAGAATTAAGAGATTTTCATCTTTCGGAGTTTTATTGCTCAGATTTGGGGTTGATTTTTTGACTCTCTGAAGTTCAAAACCCTAAAATTCTGAAATTTCAGACTTTCGGGCTTTTGGGTTTTGGAACTTTTGGCCCCATTTTGTTTAAATCACTTGAACTTCCAAAGTCTGAAATCTTGAAAGTCCAAAAAATTCAGACTTTCAGGATTTCAGGTTTTGGAATTCTTTGAATCGTTTTCAGGATTTTTTACTTTCAAAATTCCAAAGTATGAAAGTCTGAAAGTCTGAAAGTCCAAAATTCAGATTTTTGGGCTTTCGGTTTGTAAATTTTCATTGCCAATTCAATTTTTTGTCTCCCAATCTCTAAAGTCTGAAACCTTGAAATTCTGAATTTCGGGCTTTCGGGTTTTGGATTTTCAGAGGTCCTCTACACAATTAATTTTTCACCTACCTCTGTACGGATCGGATTTCTGCCATTAATATCAAGTTTTCTATTTAAACTCGGTTTTTACTTGTCATTTTTACCTAACACTTTTTCTCTGACATTCGTTTTTTGTACTTTGCGACATCTTTTTCAAGGTATGGTAATTTGTTTATTTTCTTTTTTGTTTAAGGTCTTTTCTTTTGTTTCCTTCTCATTTTATTTTCTCTTCGGTCTTCCGTAGTGTTTTTTTCAAAATGTCTTAATCTCCTTTGATCAACATGTTTTGATTTTTGAGTTTCTTTAGGTATTCAGAGTTGTTCGCAAGATCCTCTCGAGTTTCCCATACTTCTTCTCAACAATTTTCATTTTTTAGGGTTTGGGAATTAGCATTGTTGGAAAAGTCCTTTTCCTCTTTCTTTTGGAGAAATTCTTTGAGAACTTGACTTCGAAGATTTATTTCAGATATTTTCTTTTTTGGAGTTTTCTTTCAGAGAAAATCCCTTCAGAGAAACTTTTCGGGAAAAATTTGAAACTTTTGGTTTTGGAGATTCATTTGGAGATTCTTTCGGATATTTTTTTCAGAGAAAATCCTTTTAGATTTTTCTTTTAGAGAAACTTTTCGGGAAACATTTTCATAAATTTTGGATTTAGAGATTCATTCGAGAGAAATTTTTTGGAACTATTAAGTTCGATGATTCTTTTCGAAACTTTTCGATTCGTGACTTCATAATTTTTCTTTCGGGTTTTGTAATTTCTCCAACTTGACTTCCAAAACACAGGGCTTGATGTCATTTCTTGTGGTTTCTCATCATTCCTACCTATCTTTCGACTTAGGGAATATAGGGGACACCAACCTAGGACAAATTGATTTTCTAGATTTTTGGGAAAGATTAAAGGCTCCAAGCAACAAATCATGGATGCAGGCCATCTACGACGTGGGCTCGCCCTTGCTTGCTGGTTTTCCCACATCCATGCATGCCAGAGTTCAGAGGCTGCAGCAACCCACTTTGACAAAGACTCCATGTCAGTTAGAGATGACGATGATAAGGTAGTAATCTGTTTGGACCCATAATTTTTTGAAGATCTGCTCAAACTTCCAGACGTTCAAGATTACACCACAATTTTTTCAGAGTTAGCAGTAGAGCATTGGGACAAGAAAGAGGAAGTATGCTTAAAGATCATGATGAAAACTTATCTAGCCAAGAGCTTCACCAAATTACCCAAAACTATGCATCGATCGGATTTTATTCAGGAGGTCAGTGATCTTATTGTGTTACTAAGTAGAGTTTCAGTCTCTCTTATGTAAAGGAATTCCAAGAATGGATGTTTTTGTACATCACTACTATGAAGAAGAATGATGAGTTTATCGATGGGGAGCATATTAGTAGCTCCATTTGCTATCAATTGGATAGAGTGTCGATACGTCGAAGACTTTCTACATGACACCCTTCTGGTGTATGTCTTGCTGCTTATGGGGGATTTTACTTGGTTTGAATACCGGAGAGGTGTTCGCAGCACCTCCCAAATATATGAATTTTATCCCCAACTCACTCTGGATGAGGGAAGTAGGCATTTCAATAGAGTCAATGATGCTTTCTTTACTTTCATCTCTCTACCATTTCGACAAAGAGTTATACAACCGAAGGATTTCTGATGAAGCCTTCAAGGAGGTGCGGGAATGGGGAGCAATCTACTTTCAGTTTCCTACATTCACCTATATCTGGATTCTGGGTTTCATAGGTGCCCCAAGAAAATTGCCAAGGTGCCCCACTGATAAATGGATTCTATTGGAATTTGTTAGAAATTATTGGATAATCATCAAATCCAAAACAAGTGTCAGAAAGTGGGAATACATTTGTCTATTTCAATTGGTAGGTACTCTTGCCCAAATATTCACAAGGATAAAAATGTTGATGCAGAAATGGCCGAGGTAACCTATGAACCTTTCATCCGTGGACTAATTTTGATTATTGGGGTAAGTTTTGGGAAACAGGTTGGTCCAGTGCCCACGTGCCCCAATTGGAAGATATATGGATTCATTTTCGGGATGAATACATCATGTGACAAAGAGATTATGAAAGATTGACCCTTGATGAGGTTTGACAGTTTGGCTTGGTCGATGTCCTAAAGGAGGTGCAAGATAATGATGAGGTTTTGGATTCATCATACAAGGATGATAATGTTTCCAATCAACCACTACCATGGATTGATTGGTATGTGGAAGAATGCAATAATACAAAGGAGAGGGTGGGACCCATTCTAAAGAGGACCTTTAGTTGGTTGGCCACCTTGGGAATCTCACCCAAAGGGGAAAATCAACCTACAAATACAGGAGCTCTACCAGTAATAAGCCAACCAACACCCACTAAGGGAAAAAGATCGACTCAAAAGGCTCCTACAATTCCAAAGAAGATTTCATTTGTTGTTGGTGGCTCATCTCTCTCCAAGGCTTCTACTCCCAAGACCACGTCTCTTGCAGCACTGTGAGTAGTTGAAGTCGGTGACTCCCCTAGTATCTCCCAAGATCCATCACATCTTCTTCCTCTTCCATTTTCACTTCCAATATCAGTTCCTTCCACTTCCACAATCATTTCTTCCTTCCCATCCCCTTCTATGGCCCAAGTATTCTCATCACTTCCAGTTCTATCAGCTGGGGAAAATATTGGGTCACCCATTTCCTCTTCACTTCCTTTAACACTTCCATTTTCTTCAATCACAACCCCCAACATCGTTCTGTCAATTCCTATGGTTGTCCCTACATCCACGCCATCCATCATTGCTACCTCTTCTCAAATACCAGCCAATATTTCTAGTGATCTTGTTTTAACCAATGTTTCAGGTATTGGATCTGCTGCTCCATCTTCATCAGCTTTAGCCATACCAGAATGGTTGTTTAGGAAAACTCCAAGAAAAAGAAGAAGGTTCCTCTGGGAGATGTTATAGATCTCAAGCATATTGGAGCATATGCCCAAGAGACAGGCCAAGAGACCAAGAACCATGTCAAGTCTGATAGTTAACCCATTAGGAGAATGGGTGATAGAAGTTGTCACCCCGTTGAGGGGAAAACTAAAGAAACAATCATAGCTGTGGATTATCAGATCTCCAAATTCTCATTGGCGAAGGCTACTCATGAAGGATCCAAGCAATATATACACACTGCTCTTGGGGATATTTTGGAGAAATATGACAAAGATAAGGCCACCAAAGATGAACTCAAAGCCAAAGTGAGTAGCTCTTTGTCTTGCTACACAAAGTAACCCAACCCACTCCATCCACTGAAGTCTCAACTACTACGGCTATGACGATTTCATCTACAATCTATGATATTTCTTATCACGACCTTGAGAAGATAGTTTAGAAAGGGAGGTCAGTGAGTGGATGGATGGAGAGAATTCTATAAGAAGCCAATCCTTTAATCAAGGAAGTATTTGAGATATATAATGATCTGCATGTTGCGAAAGCCACCATTTCCAAAATGGATGAGGCCTTTTCTGAAGATAATAATAATCTAAATTTAAATTTGGTAACATAGAGTGAGATCAGAGAGGAAGATCCTAACTTTCTTCTTCGGGAAGAGGTGATCGATGATGCCTCAAAATTATTTGAATATCAAAAGGCCATGGAATTTCGATGTCAAGTATTGCAGGATTTGATCAAGAAATTAGAGGAGAAATGAGTAGAAATCATAGATGCCCTGAATGAAAACTTAGAAGAGTTTGATATTGCCAATTGTAAATTATTCAATGAAAATATCGATGCTCTTCCTAAAGATCAGATTAAGGGAAATTTCAAGGATTTGGTGAAGTGTGACGATGAGGTCACCAAAACTTTCAATAATGACTCCATTGACCGATTGGTCTTGTGCCAAAATTTCATAGGGAGACTGAAGAAAGTTACGAATAAACTTTGAAGATTTCCAGCTAGGATCACAAAGGAGATCGAGACAACAGATGTAGTGAATCACTATGCATGTGGGCCTGGAGATGAAGAAATTCAGGAATTATCAAGCACTTCATTGAGTATAAACATCGAATGGCTATGTGGGAAGGAGGACATCAAAACTTGTAGTAAAGGAAGGTGTGGCTGAACCAGGCCAAAGCTGAGTGGCCATGAAAGGAAAAATCCAAGCTTTGTATTGGTCAAAGTTGTAGGGTTGACTGAGTCAAACCCTTGTAAAAAAAAATAGCTATTTTCATGGGAACATGTTCCTTAATTTAATGACATTTCTATTTTTAGAAAAATGTTAGTTAAGGGCCCAGTTGTAATGGCTCAGCCTAAGAAATTATAAATAGTTGATGCTTCAAGTTAGTAGATATAGATTATTTTTTAGAGGAGTTTCTCTTCAAGCTTGGAAGAGTGCTTCAGAGATTCTAAGAGACCTTTTAATTATATTCAGAGTTACACCTTGTTATTGAAAATATGATTTATTATGTTGAATGGTTAATCAATGTTTACTTTGTGGATTTATGATTCCTTAGTATGAATGATTATCTTATCTTTATTTCAGGTTGTCTATTTCATGTTGTGAAGGAATAATATGACTATCTTTTATGTCAGTTGTGAAAACCTTATTTTCCTTCTACATTAATTTATGTCGTTATTATCCCTAGTTGCAGAAATAGATGTTTGACATATGCATGTGTGGTTTCCTTGTGATCAATTAATTGTGTGTTGAATCCAATTCAATCTATCCTTATGAACACTCAAGTTTAATGAAGGAATGTCCACCCCTAGTTTGTGGTATTTTGTACCCTTTCAATTTGTGATAGGTGAAGGTGGTCAATGATGTAAGCATTGCTCCCACATTAACCCTTCCAGTTGTTAAACATCCCTTAATTTGGTGCATCACCACCCTTAGTATAGTTTCATTTCTGAAAAATCTCTTTCCTTAAAAATCATGAAGATGTTATCTTAGGATTAGATGGTCATTTTATTAAACTAGGAGTAGTAAAGCATTTAGTTTAGGAAGAGGAAGCTGACCTTCTTTAGAGGTTTACCTCGAGCCCAAGTCCCACAACTTGAGAGGTGATCACATGTGTCCCAATCACACTGGATGTCCTGTTCACATTGTGGCCATTCGGAGAGTGTAGTGATTTGGAGACAACAATATTGTGCAAAAATTTATCTCCAAGTGGGAGATTTTTAAGTTATGGAGATAAATAGCTTCACAAATGGCATACATTATAGGTTTACTAGTTTTTATAGTCGATGTCGGTAACCTAGAGGAACCGACATCGATCTAGTAACCAATATCGGTTATCTGTGCATTCATGATTTTATATTAAACATGGATTATATCCGACCCTTGGTTATAAAGGTGATCAAATGGTTGTAAATGCATAGTTAAGTCACCCTAATGTTTGTATATTCTTATAAGCTAGAAAATTTAGGGTTAGAAGGTGGGATTAGAGATTATTATAAGAATATTTTTCTTGGAGAAAGCTGAGAGAAGCTTGTGAGGAAAAATTACTGTACATCTAGGAGAGGTGTGGAAGATTACAAATATTCATTGTATATCCTCTGTGAACAAAGAATAATAGATTGGCTATTTCTTGGTGGACATAGCCCACACTGGGTGAACCACATTATATCTTGTGTATTTTTCTTCTAGTTTAATTTCCATGTTTATTTCTTGTATGCTTCAATTGAATATATATCTGTACAACACCGGTGTGTGTCTAACCCCAGCAACCATGCCAATGGTGAGAATTTATTTGGCCACATGGATCCAAATCCACCTCGCATTTCCCTAACCATATATAATCATGTTGTGAGAGGCCTAACATTACTTCATTGTAGATAACCTTGTCTCCTTCATATCCTCTAAAGAATCAAGCTCTTGAAGAATGGAATGTAGAGACATTTTAGATAGTTTTGGAATCTTGCCAACAACTTATGACTATTCAAGAAGATGGTAATAATATGGAAAAAAATAGGAAGGATCTAGGAAATCCCCTGATAGTGAAAAGTATAGAACATTTGGATATAGAAGAAGATACTAATAATATGGATAAACCCAATAAGGAGGGTCGACATTCCCCTAATAGTGATAAGTATTGGACATGTTCTAACAAAAGTGATTTTCCTCCATGTAGGCATCACACAATGTCCCATATGGGTCATTCCTATAGGGCATAGAGAAACTTCACCCTATAGGGACCGTTTAATGATCTAGATAACATTTTGATATGGGTTGTGATCGTCACTATATGACTCATACCCCCATTCACACATAATCCATTATTGTATCTATCCATGATGATGAAGATGATTATTTTGAGAAGACATATGGACCATAAATACTTTTATTATGTGGGTTACCACCCTCTTGAAGAGATTAAAGTATTTGAAAGAGTCATTTCTAATAGAAATCCTACCCTAAGAGGCCTTCTATTGAGTGATATAAGGATTATCACCTTCACCATATAGTTTGTAGGGATGAACCATTTTTCCATGAACTTTGGGATAATCACTTGAGAGATCCTCCCTAAAGGGACCCTTCTCTAGGAGTACTTATTTGGAGGATGAGTATGATGATTAACACTATATTGGTTTTGGAAAAATATTTTTGCACAGGAAAAATTAGTGAATTTTTTCAATGCTTCGGGGCCAGGCCGCTCCTTCTTGGGTATGGGAGGATCCCATTTATTGAATTCAAGAAAAATAAATTATGTGGTTGGATTGTTAGGTAGGGGATCACATAGGAATACTCCACTAAAAATGTGGAAAATATTTTTATAGGAAATACAATGGAAGAATTTTCTTGGAGAGAGGTGAATATAGGTAGGAAAAGAGAGAGAGGGAGAGGGTTAATATTGTGAGTAGTAACTTGCAGATTCTCATCAACATTAACCAAAGTATTTTCACATTCAATAGTAAGAATAAAAATAGTGTAAGCAATAACAAGACTAAAAAATTGGAGACACAAAGTTCTATGGATTCATTAATCAAAGACACAATGTTATTTCTTAGTTGTACAAGATTACAATGCTTACAAAGTTTGAAAGTAGAGAGTTTAGAAGAACATAGATAAGGAGATATGAGAATGTAACTTATTAATTGCAGAACACTAACCAATAACCCATTAGAATGGAGAAGCCATCCGAATTTATAGCTTTTCAACAATGTCTCTCCATCTCCCCATGTGAATTTTCATCCTCCCACCACTTGTGATCTTTCACATTCCCTAGGAATGAAACTAAGTCATTTTCTTATTTTTGAAAGGAACTTTTACAATGAAAAATTAAAAGTCATTTAAGTGAATATGAAAAAATATAAAAAGTACGTTACTAATGAAGAAATATAATGTAATAGAGAGAATGAGGAGGAGAGAGAAAAAGAGATAAGTGATAAATCTAGAGATAAAGAAGCTTCGTTGATGAAGATCTTGCTCTTGATGAACTCCTTTGTTGTTGAGATGAATGCTACAACTGGTGGAATCTTCCTCGGATGATTTTTGATCAGGCTATGTGATAATCTCATTTCAAACTCCTCATGACCATTACCTCAATGCCTTAGATCTCGATAGAGATCTTGATGTTTCAACACCCTCATAAGATTCATGATGCTCTTGTGTTCACATGTTGTCCAAGTGGAAATATTTTACACACACTGGTTCATTATGACCTATTCTTTTCCATGGTGTGATTCACATAACATCCCTCCTCTTGGAAATATAATTTAACACAAGGTTAGAGTTGGAATGTGGAGATCATCACCTTCCTCCTGTGACTCCCTTGAACTTCAAAATTCACCTTTGTGACAAATATATCTCCTTATTAGATGGAATCAACCTCGAGAGACCCAAACACCTTCTTGTCCACCCATTCCTCATTGAAAAGGTCTTCTTCTTTACAAACCTTGTTTGATATCACTTTCCTTTCATGGTCCACATCACTTATCATCCCAAGTTTGATTGGTGGCAATCCAAGATGTCTATGACCCTTATCATTTCCAAGTAGAGAAATTGCTCCCATACTCAACTGAAAGTGCATATTGTGAAATTCTGGGTTCAAGTCACCATGATGTCCTGCAATTGGCCCAATCACTCTTAGATGTTCCTTCATCAAGTATGGGAACCTCAAAATCCTTGTTTATTGACAAATATCCTGAAACTTACTATTTTTAATAAGTCTTAATTTAGGAATTTTATTTTTAGTAAGTTTCTCAATTTGACACTTTTGAGTGTCCTTGATGTGGAAGGAGTGATGACAACTTAGAAAATGAACTGTTTGCATCACTTACTATTTATAGAATTTGAAGCTTGGTATATCGACTATTTTTAGAAATGGGTCTTCCGGTGTTGGAATGAGTCAAGAGTGGTCTCAATTTTTTTATTTCACAAGGATGCTTTGCTCTAATTTTTAAAGGATTTCAATTGATATTCGTAGATATGAAAAATGAGTTTCTATAGCTGGAAATTTTATATGGACATTAAAAATTCTTCGGACCACCAATGGATGCAAGGTTGGGATCACTAGAAGGGCATTTTTGAGAAGGAGGTGTTGAAATTTCATGGGAAACAAACAAGGGGTTTACAAGATACAAGAAACATTCCAGTAGTATAACAACAAAGAGAGAGAGATTATGACGGAAAAGTGACATTTTAAAACAATAAATGGATAAATATGGATTTTAAACATTTCACTCATGCCTTTCCACTTAAAATAACATCTAACCCAACTAGGATCAACCGAGGTTAGATGGGGTTGAAGTGGAGTTACACCCTAAAAATAGGGGAAAATGAAGCAAGGGAAATGAGGTGCATCAAAATGTGCTTTTCATCAGGTCATGACAAGTGTCAACAAGGGGTTTCATGAGAGTGAGATGAAGGGGGCTGAAAACAAGCTCTCGAGGCTCAAATGTGGTTCTGCATTTATTCATGTGATAACCGAGAGAGAGGTGGAACACTATTTTTTCCCTCTTTTACCCTTGCACCATAGGACAATGGAAAATGGACAATCATCCTTAAAAAAATCACCAAGGGTATAACTCATGAGGAGGGGACTAGTTTTAAGTTGAAGTTGAGGTTTTCACTTCTAACACTCCAAGTTATTTCATCAATTTTGTGTCCCTCTTATCCCATTTCACCTTGGGAAAAGGGGAAAGGGAAACTCATCCTTGAAATTTTTTCCAAGGAGGTCCTCAACATGGGGAATGGGTCTAATCTTGTGTTGTGTTTATCTAGAATCCCAAGTCACAAGTCTTAAGTGACGAAAGAAGCACATGCATATGGGAAATTTTTTTATGTCCTCTTATCCCCTTACATAAAGGTAAAAGGGAAAAGGGATAGAAAAGGTCAAAAAGTGTGCTCAAGACTTTAAGTTATGTCCATGTCATCATCCTAATGCAAAATTATAACACGAAAAATTGCCTTTTCTCGCTCGGGGAGTAAAATTTGGATTTTAGAGGTGAAACATTATATGATTTTGACTCCAAATCATATAGTGAGTTAATTCCAACAAATTTCAAAACTTTATTCATATTTTAACTTTAATTATGGTGGCATTCACCCTTTCTACATGAAGGAGCGTCAATAATGACCCAGACTACCACAAAGGGTGGTGAGTTCAAGGATCAAAATTAATGAATCCAACATGTAATGGACTTCAAGATATTGCAATTGAATATTTGACATGCTTCCAAATCCTCCAGAACTCCCAAAATCTTTAGAATAAAGTGACTTTCTCAATTGAAGCCTTCATTCCTTGTGCCCGAAATGACCCGATTTTACTTGAACTATTTTGAAATCACTTGCCTCCATAGATTTTCCCTAAAATACCTTACATCACTTAATTTATCTTTTTACAACTCCTGGATGGGTTGATCCTTTCTAATCAGCTTCCGGAGGATGACCTCATGCTGTAATATGGCTAAAAATAGCCAATTTAGTGCTTCAAAGAGAACTATTCCATCTCGGAGCTTAGTCTCACCATGAAATCAACTTGGATCCATTCCTTACACATGAAACACACTTAAAAACCATGTTAGCATGTTCCTATAATCTAGAATGAGGATTTCATAGACTCATAGGACTATGTGGGTTGTTCGGTTGATTGGAGGAAGGGTTCACAACAACCAAGAGAGAAGTTTTAAAATGGTAGGTTTGGTTTTCATGACCAAAATTTTCAATTTTACATGTTATACATTTAACATGAAAATAGGTGGGTCTAACTTGGATAAATTAGACCATAAGGGGTAATGAAGAACCTCATGTATCTCATGGAGGAGCAGACCAATGCCTTATCCATTAGGCCATAAAGTCACCACATTGAACAACTAGTAAAGCTATCAAAACAACTAAGAGAAAAACAACATGAACAAACGAAAGAAAAGGAAAACACACAATGGAAATGGAAACACACAATAGAAATGGAAACTACAACAGAAAGGGAAACTACAATAGAAAAGGAAACCATGATACAACATTCCTAAATCACCTATGGTACATGCAGGGGATAACCCTCTTTCATTATAGCACTGATTATTATTTGAATGTTTTACACATGCACGGGTGGCACAAAATGCCTCTCTGTTATGCAAACCCACTTTGAATGACTCAATGAAATATGATCCTTTTCTCAATTTATTTGGAAATTTTGCATTATTGTTTGTGTAAGAGAGGGTCCACTCGAGATAGCTCATTGCCTTTATTTCTCTCGAAATTTTATTTCCATATATTTTCAAATTTATTCCAATTTATAATTTATGATTTTTCACTTTCGATGCTATGAGAACAATTCTTGTTCATACCAAGCTTTCCATTTTTACACCAAGGCTTATGATCTTTGATAGGAATATGTTGGCTAGATTTTTGCTTGGATACACATAAAAAACCCAGAATTCAAGGGATAAATCCCCTTCATTTAACGGTGAAGCTCTTGTACAAGATGTCTATCTACTCTAACTATTCACACTAGCAATTTATACCATTTATGTTCAAGAAAAATTACTTTTTGGGGTATTAATTTAATCAAAAGCTCATGAAACATAACTAAATAACTTTGCAACAAGTAAAATTGTGTTTATAAGTTTGTGCCAACAAGAAGAGAACAAAATATATAGAAGAGATGGTGGTAGTGAGAAAACAAGAGAATGTACTTTACAATAAGTAGATTTTAGAGCTTATTGCAGCCGTACAAAATAGATAAGAAGTTTCATAATCTTCAACAAATGAAAAAGAAAGAAATGAATTCAGATTTAGATTTAAGGTAACAAAATTTTTTTCTGTTAAATCCTCACATAACGCACAATAAGATATCTTAGACATAAAGTTCTTCGGAAATCCACCTTCTTCTTATTAAATTTTAGGAAATTTCACATAATGAACATTCAATAATCTCAACACAAATTTTGCAATCTTTAAATTCAAACACAAAAATTATAATAGCTTATTTCCAAAAATTTCTGACCCTTTGGCTTATAGAACTCTTTCTATATTTATAGCATTTAGAAGGACATTACAAATACAAGACATTAATTATGCCCTCCCCATGGATTTAGCTATAAACTTGTAAGTAGTTGAGAATTTTTCTCCTTGAATTTATCCATGTTTGGAATGTAGAAGATGAGGTGTGCTATTCAAACAATTCTACAATTTAAATCAAAATCAACTACTTTGCATGTAGTGGCAGACTATTTTTAAGTAATTGACTTTTTCAAAATAACTTGAAATAATGGATTTTTACCGAATTACTTAAGTTTTACAATTTAAACTATATTTCTTGGAGAAATGAGATGAAAGAGATGAAAAATAAAATGAGAAGAAGTCACTCAAATTGATGGAATTCAGTCCCACACTTTTTTGGTAGTTAACGTGTTGATCCATCATATATTGTATGACCTCTTGATCTGATTTAGCAATAGCTTGCATTTCTGTTTCAAACCTGAGGAGTTCCTTTGCTAAGATCTTTCAAAATCCTTTTATTCTTACCAAATTAGGTTCAATATTTTTAACATCATGGTGAAGCTTCACCAATCTCTCTATTGAATCATATGTAAAAGGAGTAATGGCCTTATCAATTTCTTGCTTGAGAAGTTGTAGAAATTCCTCTATAGTACCTAGTGGCTTGGAAAGTTTGTATCTTGTGACATAAAAGATACAATCATCAAGTTGATCCATAGCTTCATCCACTTCTTCCTCTAGAATTTTCATCTCTTGTATCATTTTCTTAAGAAGCTTCATGCGAAAGGAAATGATTAACTCCTCTTTCTTACCCCTCTTCATTGATCCTTCTGGCAATATGTTCTTCAACCAATAACTTCTCCGACAAGGAGTTTATTGTCACAAGATTCTCCAACTTAAGCTCAAAAATCCCATTTTCATTTTCCATTTCCAATCCCAAATTCTTCAATTGAGTCAACATTCTTTGAATATTTTTCAAATTACTTAGTACTTCTGAGTAATATTTCTTTGCTTTCTCAGTGGTTTGATTTATCTATTCATCCACAACTTTAGCTTTGTCCCTAGTTTCTTCAATTTCTGTGATGACTTGTGGGTTAAATTTTCTCTTGATGGTACAAGCCAAGAAGAAATCCTAACAAAATTTGCTATGATTTCACATAGATTGGAAAAAATTTCATTTAGTTTGGCCTTATCTTCCTTCTCCTTATCCAACTTGTGAAAAAGTGTATCAATCAAAGTTTGTGTATCTTGCTTCAATCCCTCAGTGGTGACTTCACCCAAAGGTACTCTTGTCATAGTTATATCTCCTTCAGTCAACTCACTTTTCTACTTTCCGATTACTGAGTAGACACCTCAACAAACTTCTTCCCTGATGATTTTATTACCAAATTTGAAGTTACCTTGGAATATTTATAATTATTTCCTCTCTTATCAAGACTTCTCAGAAGTTGAAGGTCCATCTCCTCTAGATTTATCACTTCCTTAGCCTCTCGGGACCGTTTGCAATGCTAACTAGGACGTGAAGTCTTGACTTGTAGAAGCAAGAGTACCTAAATGTACTACCATCTCTTGACTTATACCCTTTGTACTAGAATGTAATATCATTTCTTGATTTAGCCACATTGCGAGTATCTTGAAATAGTACCTTCTCAAAAATCTGCCAATTTTGAGCTACCAACTAATTTTCTAAATATTGTTCTTTAGTAGTCTTGTTGATTGTATCTAATTCAGCTTTCTTTCCAATATTTTCTTCCTCGTGTACTACTTCAATTTCTCCTTCTTCTAAACTCTTCATTTTTGTAGTTTCTACTCTAGTTCCTCTTGCCTTCCGTACTTTGCAATACTTCATGTGATGAAGGTATTTCCAAATTAGTTTCATGTACCTCCTCGTATTGGAGGATAGATTGATCCTCTACCGGTGGTGGAGGATGATTTCTGGTGGGGATAAATTAGGAGGATGGGGAGGTGGATTCTCTATACTCATTAGGGGAAGAGTGAAAGCAAAGAGGCTTTAGAGGAGGCATACTTATGATCATCTTAGTAGAGGAATATTATAATAAAGAGACCACCGGGGATGGGGAAACAACTTGTGCTAATGTAGGAGTATCTTCTCTAGTAGTAACTCCTGAGTTGCTACTTGTATTGCTTGAGGAATTATCTCCATATTTCTCGATTATAGGCCTTTTCTACTTAATCGGTGATCTTTGAGGTCCATTACTACTTTCACCTTAAGCTCCCTTAATTTTCATGATTTTTTATTAATTTGTTTCATTACCGATTCTTCCATGTAATAACCCTTATCAAGAAGCCATTTTAAGGTGCATGCTAGGATCATCAAAGTTCTATCCTCAATTTTTTTCACATGATTATTTTTGAAATCAATTGGTGGCAGTGGGGCCTTATCTCCCCTTGTTTGATTATAGGAATGAATAACAACATTCCCATCATCAAGAGATCCTCAAGAATATATTCTCATCTAAAATCAAAAATTTGTTTAATCTGTTAATCTATTTTAATATTTCTTTCGACCTCAAATTCATCACTACAGTCTATCTAAAAATCTTCTAATGTAGGGATGTGTGTTTATTCCATTGAAATTGATTTATGTGATAACTTTATGAAATCAAAATTGTCTCTAACCTCAAATAATTCATGTTTGTAGTGGTGAAACATTTTTTTTTAATATTCTTTTCCTTTTGTATGTTGGCATAATGATAATTACCAATTTTAATGGGGAAGCCAACTACTACCGTGTGAGACTTTGACTTGAGATCATGAAGTTCTACTAGTTGCCTACATAGTTCCATCAACACCCACTTATCATTTGGGTACCTTGGGATCTTGAGTGGTGTTCCTGAAAAGCCACAAATTCTGAGATAGGTGAAATTATCAAATCGATTGAAGACACATCCATATTGGGATATTGTTTCCCATGAAAAATGTTCACCCTCTTTTCTTTCATTTCATGGTTGAGTCTACAAATGATTTCATAGAAGAAACCATCATTTACCCTTCTATACTTTTTTAAATATTCAAATAACACCAATTGAGGATAGTATTCATATATTGGATCCACAACTAAGATTCCTTTACTATATAATCTAGTAAAAGTTCCATTTGAGGCTGCAACATATACCAAATAAGAAGTCATTTTGAAACTGAAAGTTTGCTTTGTACCTCTCTTAGTTATCTATCAATGTTGTTACCAATTAATTAATGTAATAGTCCCGTTAACATTAATTATTCTTATGAAGGAGTACATCTATGTGGAGAAGTGCTTGGAATTATTTTCCCCATTGATTCTACATAAAAACTAAGTAATTTCATCCACTTTTGAATCAGATTTGACCTTGCTATGGTTTCAGGGAACTTGAATGCTTGCTTTAGTTTTATCAAGTAGTTTACATTCATGATCTTAATGCAGTCAGTTGTATTCTTTTCCCATTGATCAATGTATTTCTCCATGGTTACCTCTAGTAATTTTTCTTTTGTTGGAATCTTCAAATAGTAGTTGAAATATTGGGTATCAAGTCTTACCACCACATTCCCTGATGTGTTCTTCACTGCTCTAGTGAGAGGATCATAAAATTTAGCACATTCTAAGAAAAATTGAGGCAACCGAGCAATACTATGAAATGTTGTTTCTTGTATTATCCCATCGTTAGTTATAAATTGCATCGAGATGTGTTTTACTTGGTGCTTTGGATCTATCTATCAGATCAATTATAGACACATGACCCATATCAATATCACTGATTTATATAAGCTTGGATCCAATGCATGAATTGATTGGATAACCCTTGTATTCATAATTCATTTTCTCTACTCGAGGATCACTAACATGCTTAGCTTTATATTTTCCCTTTCTTCTTTCCCTATAGGTCTCTTCAACAACAAGACTAGGATCTTCTTGACTTATAGCTACCCCTTTTTTTTCTGATGACTTTTCTTGTGATCTAGACATTTGTTGCGTTTTACCTCTAGTAAGACTATGTAAGCTACTAAGATACCAACACTTGATCCTGATTAAGATGTAGAATTTGAGTTAAACTATCAGCCTCTATAATGAATTAAATTAATTTAAAATTTAGGTACATATTAATTGTTTATCCGGTCATTAGAGTGCTAAAAAAAATCCTTTTTGTAAGTGATGTTTAAAGCTTTTGGCAAGTAGGCGAGATAAAACAACTTCTTTTCATAGTATAGTGTGGGTTTGTAAGGGGTAGCTGCTTACGTGATTGGAAAGTAAGTAGTAGAGGTGTTGGTTCCCATAATAAACCGAGAAGTAAATACCTTTGGAAACCCCACTTGACACTAGCATAGGCTTCAAGTAATGAGGTCATATTTCACATGACACTAGGAAGCAACAATGGTTCCAAATTCCAATTAGCATTGGTTTTAAGTAAACATGGGTTAGATATCGAAAATGTTATGAGGAAATTAGTGAGTCTTGAAGGTGAGAAATTTTGAGCCAAGAAAAATTTAGTGAGA
Organism: Taxus wallichiana var. yunnanensis; assembly: GCA_018340775.1. Lineage (NCBI taxonomy): Eukaryota > Viridiplantae > Streptophyta > Pinopsida > Cupressales > Taxaceae > Taxus > Taxus wallichiana. Next base: position 154,653,781 of record CM031240.1, on the reverse strand, counting down.
AATCCACACAACATAGGGGTAAGAAATGAGCAAGGAATTTCCTGGAATGGTCAACCGACTGATTTTCATGCTAGGTCAAAACTAGGGTTTTCACAAAAGAGAATATTTTCACAAGAACCAACGTGTATACATTATACCCAAATAATTCAAAAGTTTCACAACATTTTTATTACTCTTAGCATGAGTTTCGATGAAAAACATTGCTTTTCAAAGAAGAAAACCCTAAATGACCAAGAGACTCATTGAAAAAGAAAATTATGAAAAACGTAAGGCAAGATTTGAAATGAGAGAAGGGCAAGATGATAAAAATACTTTTCTCCAGATGGGTTGCCAATGGATTTCTGAAGATTTCTTCAATTGATGCTTTGAGGTAGCTCGGGGTTGCATGGTAGACTACTTACTCGGGCAAATCAGTAAAGCTAGGTGGAAATGAATTAGATTTATTGTTTACTTATATACTTTCCACCTCATTAAATGCACTTGGTATAAAAGTGGGACAAAATCCATGTCATCATTTGTTTGGAGGGTAGGTTTTGTGATCCGCTTTGCTAGCTTAAGTTAATGGAGTCAAGAAATATTGGAAACCCGAGTGGGTCCGGACTTGAGAGGAAGGAAAGATTTCAAATTAATTTAAATTTATTACTTGTTATTAAGTATCCAATAGAGTATATTGAAAGATCCAATTAGGTCTTGGCTTGGTTTACATGTTTTCAAAACAAATGCTTGATTGCTTTACAAAAATAATAATATCGACCTTTCACATTACTCATAGTAGTATGAATCGGGCTTGGGAATCACTTTACTCAATTAATTTTAAATAAGTAAAGTAATGGTGTAAACCCACTTAACATTGTATAATGTAAATCAAGTTTTTATTAAGGACTTATTGCAACTTATAAAGTAAAGTAAACTAGGAAACCGCATAGGTTTAGGGGTGAGTCCAACACTTAGCTTTTATGGATTTTTGAGAAATTTGAGCAAGTGGGTATTTTGCAAATGTGACAAAGAAACCTCTTATAACCTCCTAAAGGAATTTTGAGAAAATCATGCAATCCAAAAAGAGTTAAGGAAAACATTAAAACAACCAAGTCATATTCCAGGAGACAAAACTCAACATGACCACTAACTTTCACAAGGAAAAAAGACAAAAAAGGGGTTATCCAAAAATTTCTAAGTGAAATCTCGGGGACACTAGAATTTTACCTTTATTTTTTATCTACTTCATGACCATGGTCTCTATGAGCTAGTTCTCAGTAGATATTTTGATATTTTTAACCTCATCACAAGATTCTTGGTACTCTATGTTTCTCAATTGCTCTAAACAATCATCCTTCACACATATTGGATCACCTTTGACATACTTCACACTAAGGAGAATGAGCACAAGGTTGGGCATGAAATATGGAAATCATCATTTTCTCATCTTGACCATCTTGAGCTTTGAAATTCATCTCCATGATGGAGATACCTCTTTCTTGAGTAGATTCAACCTCGTGAGAGTCAAAAACCTTATCATTTATGAATTCCTTCTTGAAAAATCATCCTCTCCCAATGGGAAGGAGAAATATTCGTATTCACAATCATACTCATCAAACAAATCTTCATGTTGGATTTTGAGAACATGATTGGAAACTTAAGACTCACCCACTAAGAAGTTATTTGATGTCATTTTTCCTTCATGACCTGCATTTCTTATCATCTTTAGATTATTTTTCTATAAGTCAAGATTTCCATGACCTTCATCACCACCAAGTAGAGAACCTATATCCATACTTAGTGAGAAGTAAACACTGTCCAATTATGGATCCATCAAGTCCTCATGTTGTTTCTCAACTAGCTTCGTCACACCTAGGTACTCCTCCATAAACATGGGAAACTCAACATCTTCCTCCAAAGTTATGAAAAAAATTCCATACCTTGAATATTGAAATAGGATGTCCTCCTTGGGTCATTTAGTTTTTGAACTATGTATTTCATTTTCCTTATAGAAGGAAGCTTCTTCATTTTACCATTGATGGGTATGGTGGCATATGACCAATCCATCTGTATATCTCCACAAACTTCCGATATAAAATTTGGCTCAACAACATACCATACAAAGCTGACATGTTTTGCACAAGTATTTTCATTGTAATTTTATTTGCAGGAAAATCCAAAAATTCTACTTGAGAATCCTTGACCTGGCCAATGAGAGGTAATTATTTGGTTTTCATGGAGTAACAATGACTAGTAATGGGGGTGAGAGTAAGACTAAGGGATTTGAAAAAAATTGTGGGCATGATATTATTAAAGGCATCACAATAAATGATAAAATTACTTAGTTTATACCCATTGATTAACAAGGAAAGATAGAAAGGTTCTATTTTTATAGAAGATGAAGATGTTGAGGCAAGAAGGTTTTGAGAAGGAGAGGTTCTAGGAGTGGAAAGTGATTCTTTGACAAAAATATTTTGGAACACGAATTTGAATTACTTCCTTTAATAAATTGGACAAGTTTATCAATTTTATTAGGATAAGTTCTTAAGTACTCAAACTCATTTATTTAAATTTTGGATTTCTTGACATGGTCAATGATGTAAAAGGTTGAAGAAGTGGTAGGAACATCAAGAGCTATGGTATCCTTAACATGAGTAGGATTTGCATTCTTAGGATCAACAGAAGTAGAAACTAATTTGACAAGAGGAGATGAAAGAGAATTACTCAAAGAGGTAAATGGAGCCTTGGCTGAGGTAGTCTCATGATTATTCTTAGATGACCCCATGGAAGTGGGAAATGATGATCTGCCTTTTTTTAGATTCTACATTTGAGGATTCAAGTGATTTTCTTAGGTAACAAAAAAAAGAGGCCTCTTTATTTTTCTCTTTCAATTTCGATTCAACAATTTCTTCTCCTTCATCTTCATAGGTTCCACATATTGCATTAACCAATGGAGCTTTCAAGGAAATCCTTGGGGGTGATAAAATTTTCTTATTCCTATTTTGATTTTGATATGAGGCATGTTGAGTAATTTTCTTCTTCAATGTAGTCAGATCATTGACCAATTTTTACAGCAATAGATTAACACCTTCATCTTTGGAGCTCTAGATTTTACTCTTTGTTGAGTAGTTATTGACCTTCCCTAACATGATGAGGTCATATTCCACTTCAATATCAAGTTATTGAGCATTATCCAAAGTGTTTGGTTGATCCCTCGTAGTATTTACCCAAATTCAGAAGCTGTGCATGTATGAAGAACCTCTTCTAATTATCTGAACTAGGATGAGATCCTATAAGAATTTTATTAATCAACTTGTTAAAAATTTACCAAAAATTATCTCATGGGATCTTGTGATTATTTCTTCATTTGATATAATTGAGAAAGGAGGGAATGGACATATTTTTAGTCTTGAATATTTCTTCAAACCTAGTTTTCATGTCTTCCCAATCAGTAATGGAGTGAGGTGGTAAGTAGTAAAACCATTATGCAATAGTATCTTGCAATGAAGATAGGAATAGTCAAATGAAAACATATTCATGTCCCACTCTAAAAACAATACATGATGTGATAAAAGTTATGATATGATCATCTGGATGTTTCTTTCCTTCTTCATAGAACTTGGGAAATTTCTTTCTTGATCCTTTTGGTAATTCATGAAGTGGAGGAGCCAAAGATTACGAACCTGTGTTTTGACCCCAAGGTATAGGTGCAACCACTTCTTCTTCTTCTAGAGGTGTTGTAACTGGTTCTCTAATGGAATCTTCAAGAGGAGAGTTAGGATCAAATTTAGGGAATATTTCTTGACCAAATTATCTTGCTAAATAGATAATAGGAAGTCTAAAATTAATTTTTTGTTGCTATTTGAATGATAGGTCGATAAAAAAATCACTCAATCAACTCGGGTATACCTTTTTTATTTTGGTTTTACTTAGAGAGTATTAGATATAAATGCATATTTTTCAATGAGGTTATAAGGATCTTGAAATTTTAGATAGGTATTTGGTATTTTTATTTTTTTTATTTTTATGGGTCTTTATAATATATAATTTTTTGGATTTTTAGAGATTGTTATAGGGTGCACAAGGAAAAACATTCCCTAGTAGATTTTCCAAAAATGGTTGTGAAATATTTTTGTAGGAAAAATTAGTGACATTCATCAATGCTTGAGGCTAGGCTCCTCCTTCTTGGGTATGGGAGGCTCCCATTTATTGAATGTAGGAAAAATAAAGTATGTGGGTGACTTGTTAGGCTAGGTATCACATATGAATACTCCACTAAACTGTGAAAAATTACTTATATGATATATAAGGGAAGAATTTTCTTGGAGAGATGTGAATGGATGTAGGAAAATAGAGAGAGAGGGTTAAGATTATGAGTAGGCACTTGCAGATTCTCACTAACATTAACCATAGTATTTCCACATTCAATAATAATAAGAAGAAAATGTAATAAATAAATATACTAACAAATCAGAGACACAAAGTCCTACGTATTCATTAATCGAATACACAAAGTTATTTCTTGGATATATAAGCTTACAATGTTTTTAAAGTTGGAAAGTAGAGAGTGTAGGAGAACATTGACAAGGAGATATAAGAATGTAGCTTAGTGCTTGTAGTAGGAGAAAAAAAAGATAACCACTAACCCCTTATAATGGAGAATCCATCCCAATTTATATATTTTCAATGATGTCTCTTCATCTCCCCCATGCGAATTTTCATCCTCCCACCACTTGTGACCTTTCACATTCCATAGGAATGAAATTAAGTCCTTTTATTATTTTTGAAAAGGAAATTTTATAATGCAAAATTAGAAGTCACTTAAGTGAATAGGAAAAAAATCCAAAAAGTACATTCCCAATGAAGAAATAAAATGTAAGAGAGAGGAAGAGAGAGAATAAGAGAGAGAAGTGATAAATCCAGAGACAAATAAGCTTTTATTGATGAAGAGATTTTCTCAATGAACTCCTTTGTTGTTGAGATGAATTCTATGACTAGTGGAATATTTCTAGGATAATTTTATAGTCGGGGAATGTGTTCCTATCTGTCATGCTACTCATGACCATTGCCTCAATGTTTTGGATCTTGATAGATATATTGATGTTTAAACACCCTCATAAGATTCATGATTCTCTTGTGTTCACCTATTGTCCAAGTGGAAATATTTTACACACTAGTTCATTTTGACATGTTCTTTGCCATGGTGTGATTCACATTATGTCCCTTCTCTTGGAAAGAGAATTAAACACAAGGTCAGATTTGGAATGTGGATAACATCACCTTAATCCTTGCATCTTCTAGGTGTTGGAATGAGATGAGAGTTTGTCTCAAAAAATTTATTATTTCACAAGGATGATTTGCTCTAATTTTTATAGTATTTCAATCGTCAAAACTCCATATATATGAAAAATGAGTTTTAATAAATGAAAAATTCATCTATTCATTAAAAATTATTCATACCACCAATGGTTACAAGGTTGGGATCATCAAAAGGGAGTTTTTGAGAAGAATATGTTGTTAAAATTTCATAGGAAACAAACAAGGGGTTTACAAGATATGAATAACTTTCCATTTTTAGTATATGAGGTCTCATGCACATCTAATCAACATAAAAACAAGGAGAGTGAGATTGGGAGGCAAAAATGAAATTTTAAAAGAAAAAATGGATAAGTATGGATTTTAAACATTTAACTCACTCTTTTGTACTTTAACTCATATCTAATCCAACTAGGCTCAATCGGGCTCGGATGGGGGTTGAAGTGGAGTTATACCCTAAAAAATAGAGGATAAATTAATAAAATGGACATGAGGTGCATAAAAATCCACTTTACATTAGGTGATGCCAAGTGCCAGTAAGGGGTTTGATGAGAATGAGATGAAGGGGGCCAAAAACAAGCTCTCGGGGCTCAAATCTAGTTCTACAAGTGTCTCGAGGGCTAAGCGAGAGAGGTGGAGTGATTTTTTTCCCCTCGTCTCCCCTTGCACCATGGGAAAAGGGAAAAAGGATGATAATCCTGAATTACTTTCCAAGGGCGTAAGTGTCATGAAGAGGGGACTGATTTTAACTTGAACATCAAGTTTACACTTCTAACACTCTAAACACTCCAAGTTGGGATTTTTAGGTGATGAAAACAAATCCATTATAGGGGTGAAATTATGTGTCCATATTGTACCTTATACCTTGGGAAAAGGTAAAAGGGACACTCAACCTTGAAAAATGCACCAAGGGGTCCACAACATGAGGAAGGGGTCTAATCTTGTGTTGTGCTTACCTAACAACCCAAGTCACAAGTATTAAGTGATGAAATAAGCACATGCATAGGGGGTACAATTTTGTGTCAATATTTTCCTATTACATCAAGGGACAGACATGGTCAAAAAGTGTATTTGATCCTTTAAGTTATGCTAATGTCATCATCCCAATGCAAAATTAGAACACAAAGCTTTCTTTTCGACCCGAGTGTAAAATTTGGAGTTCGAGGTGAAAAATTATATGATTTTAACAAAAATAATCTAGTGAGTTCATTCCAACCACTTTCAAGACTTTATTCAGATTGTAACTTTAATTATGGCACGGTCACCCTTTGATAGGAAGGATCAACAACAATGACCCAAACTATCATGGAGGGTGGTGAGGTCAAGGATAAAAATTAATGCATCCACCATGTAATGGAATCAAATATATTTCCATAAAATATTTTATGAGATTTTAAAATCCTCCTAGAACTCCCATAATCTTTAGAATAAGGTGAATTTCTCCATTGAAGCCTTCATTCCCTGTGCCTAAAATGACCCGATTTTGTTTGAACTGTTCCTGACATCAATTGCCTCCATATATTTTACCTAAAATTCCTTATATCACTTCATTTATCTTCTACAAAAATACCATATTGGTTTATCCTTTCTAGTCAGCTTCCAAAGGATGTCCTCATGCTATAATATGGCTAAAATAGCTAATTTAGTGCTTTGCAAAGAGCACTATTCCACCTTGGGGCTTAGTATCACCGTGAAATAAACTTGGATCCATTCCATTTCACATGAAAAACAATTGAAAACCATGTTATCATGTTCCTCTCATCTATAATAAGGATGACATAGACGCATAGGGACTATGTGGGTTGTTAGGTGGACGGAAGAAGGGTTGACAATGACCGAGAGAGGGGTTTTCAAATGGTGGGCTTGGTTGTCATGACCAAAATTTGCAATTTTTCATGCTAGAAATTTAGCATGACATCAAATGGACATTATGGTGACTCATTGTGAGGGAGTGGTGGCTATGTTACTCATGGGAGTGATAGACTCAAATAATGTTAACCAACCATATGAGGATTTTGTTAGGAACTCTTTAAATTGACATGTTAGGGACATTCCTCTTCCTAATAATTTTCCCAAACTTCCAATTTAATGGAGCTCATTATGATAACTTGAGTATGTTATTTCCTTCACGATGACATGTATGAATTGGGATATAAGGATCTCAAAAGATTTTTTTTTTAATATTTGTATTTTGAAGCTCTTGTTTACTGCTAAGATTTTCATTTTGATTATATTCATATTTTCCAATACCTTAATGATTTTACTCATTTCTTTGATCCCAACCAAAATCTAACCAATGATCACATACATAATTCTCACAAGGTCAGTGTCATAAATATTTATAAGAAGCTGCGTAATATTATAAGGATGGAAATAAACATGCAATAAGTACTAAAACTTACATAAAGCTTAATTCCATTCTACTAAGGAATTAATCACTCAAAAATGTGAAGAAGCTAAGAAAGGAAAGAATCACAAAGAAAATTATTTTTGAACGTAACTTCAAGTTAAATGTGATTAAGGAACCCATCCCTGAACATGAAAAGGAAAATAAAAATAAAAATAAGAGATTTTTTTGAATCTTTTGAAGATAATTCTAAATGCAAGGATTCAAAAATTCTTTATATGATCATGAAGGATGATAATACTAGTTATGAGTGTTTTATTACTACGCATTCAAGTGTTTTATATTATTAGAATCCATTTTATATCCTAATGAATTATCATTTCTCTAAGGAATATAAGGAGGCCCTCAAAACTGCTACCCACCCCTCTTTGAGAAAATCTTATATGATCTAAATTTTCTTGGTGGGATGTGAACCCCAATTCCAAAGTTTAGAAGCTTCTAGTTAAGAGAATGAATCTCAATAAAAAAACCATTATGTTGGGGAATAAAACAACATATTCATGTTGAATATCCACTATTTAACATAAATTAAAATTACAAAGTTCTAAACATGCAAGGTCTATAATTTTTGATGAAGCTAACGTCCAAATGTTTAACCACTTTCAAAGAGAAAAATCCTCTCCAAAAAAATCTATTGGTCATGAAAGCCATCTTAATTTTTACCTTATATTAATTGATGATCAACATCTCTTTGATAAAATAATTTCTTATAATAAAATAAAACATATATCTTTCACATATCACATTACCTCTCATCATTGACTTGGTTTTTGAATCTTTTTGGTATCCTCTAATGGATTTATCCATATGAAGTATGAAGTCAAATTCTTAGAGATTGATCTTGAAGAACTCAACCAAGATCTTCCTCTTTTCTGAGTGATTCAAGGAAGAGAATGTTATGTTTTTCAAAGATTATATTGATGTTAATTTGGGTTTTGATGAAAAAGCAAAGACTTTTAAGATTGGATTTTATATTTTCCTAGAGAAAAGGGAGCTCTTAGTGATATTATTTTCCTATACTCCAATTTTTCCCCTCAAAATATGTGGATATTGAAGGGATGGTTTTTTTATTTTGTGGTTAAAAATATCATCACTAATTACTCAAAGCTTATTTGCTAAATCAAACATCACATGACCCAAAGATATACCAATTAGTTAAGGACAATATTGTAAATATAATTTTAATTAGCTTCATCAAGATAGTTAATTTCTTGAGTGGATATCTAACATTATTCTTGGTATTAAAAAAAAAGGAAATTTCATATTTGTCTGCGTATTTTAGATATTTCATTTTGAATTTACCCAAAGGATTTTTTGATTCCCTTGTGTAAACACCTTGTTTTATCTTATCAATGATTTCTTATGTAAGACTTATCGATACATTAATCTCCATGAATGAACATCCTAAGGAGTACACTTTGGGTTTTGGGTGGGATGACTTGAAGTTAATCACATGATATCATTATGGAATTTACCTTCATATCACAACCTTATATTTCCTTATATAACCTTTAGATCACCTTTACATCAAATCCAATCAAACTTATTAGTTCATCTTTCCATCCATTTATCATATTCCCACTCATTCCTTTACATTTATCATAATTAATGCTATCGACCCTACTGATTACATCTTAATAGAACCTATTTCAGCCAACATCATTAGTCAAATCGATGAGGTCATATGAAAATGAGGCATGACTCTAAGGTGTAACTCCATATATACAATGTTCCCACTTATCATTTATCAAGCATATTATTAAACATTTCAATATTATTTAGGTCATAAATATTCCTCGGAAGGATAACATGTCTTAGGTTTAGAGGATATTATATTGAGGAAGAAAAAATGGAGGATTGGTCACTGTAAGGTCTTCCTTAGTATTTAGATTCCCTAAATTTGGTTTACTTAGGTATTCTTCCTATCATCTTGAACTTCACCCAAAATAATCTATCAAAAGGTGTTACAATCAAGGGTAGGTTAATATTTCAAGAAGTTGAATGTAAGTTTCTTTAATCCTAATATCTTTTCTTTCTTTGGTTGATGATTTTTCTTTGTACAATGTATTAGATAAGATAGTGTAACATGTATTTATATTTTACATTATAATTCATTACTTGTAAATAATTGATTTTTCTTAGAAGCACCCTTAAAACCATTAGATTAGACAACTCTTTATAACAATCTAATGCAACTTTATCATCCTTATCATTAATATTTCCTAAAGACACCCCTAGGATATAGTAAGATAACAAACCTTACATTATAAGTGATTGAGTGTAAATTACCCTTATAGCTCCTTTAAAACCTTCTATAAACATAACTCTTGTTTGAAAAACCTAAGACTTGTGGATTGAAAATTTGTGTTTATGTTGGCTCTAAAATGTGCATATAGAGGGTCCCTATATATGATTCTTATCTTACATACATTATAGTGAACCCAATGGGAATCTTCCACCACAAGTGGGGTCATTTTCACATTTTTCTTATGATTTGCTAATCTTATCTCTTTCTTCAATCACGCCACCTCTTAGGGTTTTCCTAGATATTTTAAACCAATTTAGTGAAAGGAACGATAACCGGATCATCTTGAGCCAAGAACACAGATGCTAATCAAACACCACAATATATAAGATGAAAGCAATTCACCAGAATAAATTTATATAAATCCTTTGCAAATAAATGAGAAGCAATATCATATATTATTATGGAACTCAATGCAATACATTGAGAATGGGCCTTGCTTAAATATGCAAGGAATAACAATCTAATAACTAGTCAAGGTCGTAGATCAAGCCATAAATCAAGGAAATAACTAGTCATCAAAGAACTAGTCAAGACCATAGATTTAGGAGAGAACTAGACATCAAGGATCTAGTCAATACCATAGATCAAGAAAAGAACTAGTCAATACCATAGATCAAGGAAAGAACTATACCTAACAACTAGATAATATCTCCTAATATATAAATAAGATAAAAGAAATATCCACACACATAAGTGGGTGAGGATAAATACAATAAAGGTAAATAAAGTACCTAGGTGAACATGAGCTAAGGTAAATACCTACTCTAACATTTAGATTCTATATGGGTTGCATATTTATGCATTTTATGCCGACAATTGAGGGAAACAAATCATAATGAAATTTATCTCATATCAACTTACAATAACATTCAAAGTAACATGGATGAATATCTGCAAGCATATCTTCCCATTTTTACAAGGATGTAAAAGAAGATATTCCCATTTTCAACGAAGATACGAGAAGAGGATATTCCAATTTTGATGTAGATACACAAGAGGATATTTCTATTTTTGATGAAGATATACAAGAGGATCTTTCCATTTTTGACAAATATCCACACAAGAATCTTCCCATTTTAAATAATATCCACAAGAAGAATTTCCCATATTTTATGAAGATCCACAAGAGAATATTCCCATTTTTACAAAGATACACAAGAAAAGATTCCCATTTATGATGAAGAATAAAAATAGGGATGAATATCCATAAGGGGATCTTATAATCCTTGAAATATATCCACTAGAGGATCTTCCCATTTTGACAAAGACCCACAAGAAGATATTATCATTTTGATGAATATCTGTAAGAGGATCTTCCCATATTAAATGAGTGTTCATAACAATACCTTCCTATATCTGATAAAGAGAGTGAGTAATATCATCCTTACAATTCCAACAATGCCACCCATACTATTATCCATTCCAATATCATCATGATAGGTTTTAATTTCATATTAGAAATACTAAAAATTAAGGTACACCTTATAACCATACCACTCTCCCTCTCGTGGAAGATACATGATGGATTGTTTTTTTAGATTATGAAAACTTATATCCTTAAAGACAAATATTTTAAATCCTAGAATAGAAAAATAAAAATCCAATATCATTGGCTTGGTCAATCTTTGTTAAAAAAACCCCATAGTTTTTTTATGTCATTGGTTCTCTGATGATGTTAAACCTCCATCAAAACAATCTAGCATCATTGGTTAGAATGATGATGTTAAAGAAAAAAACAAACATATCAATGCCATCACTTGGGATGAAGACATTTAGAAAACTTGTAAAAATACATATATAACCATACACATCTATTTAAATACCACCATCTCTAGCTCATCGTATGAACATGTCATCTTATCTCATAATATAAGGAATTTTATAATATCCACATATAAGTATTTTAAAATTTGGGGAATCTTACAATATCTACATATATATTTATTTAAAATTAAGGGAATCTTATGATTCTCATACTTTCCTTAGTTTATATTTTATGATATCTTAAAATTTTCCACCCTTTCCTTAATTCAATCTTTAGGGCATCCTAAAATGCTCACTATCATCTTACCCAAGTTTTGGGTATCATATTTTCCTTAACATAATCTTGAGGGCATGTTATAAATCCTAACCTCAAATCACCTCAAACTTTGGGGAATATTAAGTTTATATTCTCATTCATCTTAAAATTTGAGGCATGTGATGCAAGAGCATCCGGGTTCACTTACAATATTGCATCAACCAGAAAACATTTAAAGTTTTTAAATAAAAACTACCATTTAGCACAAAATTACTCATTCCCTCCATAACCTATCTTTCCAAAAAAACTAGTTTTCCATGAAAGCCAATCTTAGTCACAAAGGCTAATCCTTACCACATAGAATTACTCTTTAATGGGAAACCCAATTATGCCACACAATAATATAAAAGTTCCATAAACATTGAATGATGCCATGAAAATGTGGGAACAATTTGTATTGATATTAAAAAATCACACACATATTGCAATAACCCATTGTTTCACATGAAAGTCACCGAGTCTTGCAAAATGTTGTTAATCAATATTGATTCCATGAAGCATTCCCAATGTTGTGAAATCTTGTGTTACCACATGTCTTGCAGGGGACTACTTATTGATGCCACCATGATGAGATTTGTTTCTATTTTCATGATGGAATGCACCCTTTAGAGAGGGGTGTGATGAATCTCCTTCAAAATTACAAAATTGAAACACTCCTAGGTTATGGGTGACCTAATAGTTGGAGTGGGTCTCTAGAGAGGGTTGGTTCCCCTAGTGTAACACTTAAAACTAAATCAACTCTACTGCTGCAACAAGGAAAAGGGATAGGATTTAAGCACAAAAATAAAATAAAATCTTGAAAACAAGGTGATAGACCAAATTTTTGATTACCTCTACTTTCTAAAGCATACAAAAGTGGACAAAAGGAACCAACACACCATACAAAACTCAAAATTTGACATAATTTTGCATAGGTGTTTCATAGAGAGGCCCAAAGTTTATGAAAACACTCAGAAGGGAAAAAAATGGATTTGTAGAGGCTCAAATGGTGAAAATTTACAATTGAACACTTCATAAAAAATTTTAAACACAAAGCGTGACCCATAAATGAATGTATTCCTACATAAAGTAAGGAAGCATGGCTGAAATCAAGGACAAACAATTCTATCACAATATAAGATCAACTATTTCATGATTTTACATAATACACAAGTAATAAGAAGGTAAAAATGGTTCCTTTATTAATCTAAAATGTGAAACAAGTAAAAAAACCAATAGGGCTATGCCAAAACTAACAAGAGGTATATATTTTCCATCAAAATCAGAAGTATATTTTGAAGCATGAAGACTAGGGAGGAATAAAGAGCCCACAAGGTACTCATAAAAGTTTCTTTTATCTCATATAACAATATAATTAATGAATTTGGCTATGAAAATTTTTACCCATAATTCTCCCACAAAATTTCCCTTGAATATAGGATCTCTTAAATGTAGGGCGACATAGGTGATGTGAAGGAGGACTTGGAAAAGTCAAAAGCCTTCCATGAATCCCTATCTTGAACCATTTTTATCTCCTTGTATTCATTTTGGAATACTTATGCAAATATTTATTTGAATGTTTTATCTCTTAACTAATTCATTATTAACCTACATGAGGTGGTTTCACATTTTTATGAGTAATTGGGAAGCACATCAATGAGCTTTAACTCCATCAAATGACCATTTCTCAATTTCTAGAAAACTTGTTGACATGATCCTTCATATTTTCCCTTAGGTTTGGATGAGGTTGGATATGAAAAAAGGTATTAAATAAATGACATATTATTTAGGAACTCCTAACATTCTTGTCTCCTTGAAGCATTCATTTCCATTACTAAGTCAAGTTGACTCCTCCAACAACCAAGTTCAACTCTCATGAAGAGACCCCACCATTGTAGGATAGTTTGAAAATGTCATAAATGTATTTTGAATCCATAAAATGAATATTTATTCTCAATATGGAATGGACGAGGCTTGCTTCCCATTAGAAGACTAAAAATTGCATGAAATAAGCTCCTACTTTCCCAACTAATCATATTAGGCCTAGAAACTGAGCTTGCTTGCACATAGTCCCTCAAAAATACATTTTTATTGTTACAAAATGTTAAGAACACTTTAGTTATATTTAAAACATATTTCATTACCTACATATAAAATTTCAAACCACTTGAAGCTATACAATATGAGCTACACCACTTTTGGTGTTCTCCCAACTTCTTTCTTCAATTTTGGATGTGTGCACGTATGTATTTTGAATATATATCGAGATATATTCATCCAATCATCATAAAAACACTTAGATATGTTCAAGGAAAATATCATGAATATTTACTCCAAGTTTCAAGTCATTTGGATAAGCATTTTGTAATATATGAAAGTTTTAGGATCCCTAGACATGCTTTTGGGCAAAATACACACATGTAGTTTGTAATTTTATGTTCTCTCTCTCCTCACGTAATGTACGGACATGAGACCACCACCAAAAGTTCTTAAATATTTACCTCCACTTTCAGTTCAAGTATCATATATTTTGGAGCTCTAAAACTCAAATTATGCTCTTTTTGTGGACCTAAGATCTCATAGGGCAGCAATCATGTCATTTAGTAAAAATTTTATATTTTGAGCTCTACATGGTATCAATATATCATTCCTTTTTTGAAAGTATTGTATGGACCCCCTATAAATTTTCTAATAATTAAAAGTACATTTTAATCCCAAAGTTCACCCAGACACTGTAATTTTCATATCTGCAGACTTTTCTATTTGCTTGTTCATGCATAGTGAATCATCTAGGCACCTTTTTATATATAATGGGTTTGTAAAGGGTTATTGGGTTCATGTTGAAGTATATAAGTGATAATAAGTCCTCATTTAGTCTAATGATATATTGAAACTTTTAATTTTCCCATTCACTTGACTGCAAACTTGGTAAACCCTTATCTTGCTTGTACATTATGACCTGCAAGTTGTATCCTAACCTTTGATGATACATGTAACTTGGTTGAAGGTTTATAGAGATCATGAGGATGTGATCAATATCATTCTTCATGGTTTATAAATCCTCAAAACATTTCAAAAGTTCAAATTTTCAATATTCATGCTCTCTTAATAAGGTTTTGAAGGGTTTTGGAGCATTCTTGCTTCTTAACAAATGTTTTTAGAGCTCCAACCTTCTTGATATCATGTTGGATTTGGGGGAAATTTTAAGCTTAAAAAATCAATTTTGAGAGATATTTGAGTTGTCTTAGTGTATTGAAAGCATAGTTTGATTCCCTAACAATTGAAGAATGTCCGAGAATATATATGAAGCTAATAAATCCATCCATCATCCTTCCCACACCTAAAAACCAATAAAAGTACAATCTTTAGCCTTTGAAAATGCATGAAAACTACCCATACATCCTTGCATATGCGTTAAAGTACCAAAATATCTTCAAATATGTTGTAGATGTGTGTATGACATCTCCAAATCATTAATTAAAGACATGAAAATTTTTCTCCACCTCCACATATGTTCCATTATTAATTAAACTTACAATCTAACTTTGATTTCCTTCACCCACACCATTAACTTCCACAAAAGAGCCTTAAAACATGCTAAAATGACATAATAAATGTTTAACTTTTGAAATTAGTATCCTAGTCTAAGGAAAAGATTTCAATGTGGATTGAATAAGAATTCACTAGGAATATTGACATTAATGAAAGAATGAAAATAAAAAAAATCTTATGAACTCAAACATGGCTAATGCCATTGCCGACCTTGGTAATGGGTATTTCCACCTCATATCTCGGAGAATTAAAGAATGAGAACAATGAAGGAATAAAAGAATTACAGAACTGAAAGAGTAATTGAATAACCAGTGTGCTAGTCTACATTAGGTAGAAAAACCTTAGGGTAGTCATTTTTGATGTCTACTTCCAACTCTTCCTAGTCATTGATTCCCTTCTTCACCCTTGCGGGAACATATCCAAACACAATATCCATTTCTACCAAGCTCATATTCTCACCCTTGTGCTTCAACTCCCGTACTACATTTTCCAAACCTTAAACCATTCCATTAATCACATCCATGCATCACACTATCAACGTTCCCATTTCTTTTATCCTATCATCATAATGGTCCATGACTGTTTAAAGTATGTTGTACTTTTCGCTAGTAATTCTAACCTCTCCTCACACCCCAAAGTATCATTATTCTTTACCATAAGGACTTACATTCTCTTCTTATAATGTCCTTGTCTTAATGATATGCTCAGGTTCTTCACACATCTTTAGCACCAAATTTTCCATTTTTAATTTATCCCTCAAAGTATCAAGTATGACATCATACTCTATTATCCGGTGTGCAATCTGCTTCTTGGATCTCTCCAAATCTACGACAACATGCTTCTATTTATTTGCAGCTTGTTTTTCCTCACTCGGCACATGCACTTTATTTTCATCTAATACCAAATGGAATAAAGTACGAAAATAGTGCAATGTGGAGGGTAATTCCCTAGATACCTCTTTCTCATAGTGGAGTTGTCTTTGCCAAAATTTCATCTCCAATCTCCTTGGCCATATCTAGAATGGTACATGCTCTTGTCTCTAATTTATCCTTCTTCTAAGTTAGGAACTAAATTATTTCATCCTTATCCTTTATATCTTCAAGAAGCTGTCCACAAAGTAGTTTCCTTATCAATATTGTTGCGAGCGACCTCTGCAACTATATTTGTCAACACATTGCTTTCCTGCTCATCTGAGAACTCTGTTCACTTGATTTTCACATGTATAGAGTGCAAAGCCTTATTATTTATTTTTGTAACACATGAATCCTCACATACGTAAAATTAAGGCTCATTCATGCTAGTCTACATACTCCATTATAACTATTTCCTCATGCATGTGTTCTCCATCTTGAGTCTATCGGCTCCCATCCATATAATTATTTCGGGGCAAGAGTTCTATGGAACTGGTGCATATAATATTTTTGGGTCATTGATGTACCCAAGGTTCGATGTCTACACCATCTCTTATTCCTTATGCTACCTATCACGCTCCCATTTATTTTTTTGTGTCCCAAAGACCCTCTCTGTTGTCTTCTCCAATTCCACCTTTTTTTTTCATTGGTAGATTGTTCAACACTATCTTCCTTCTCTATATCCCCTCTAGCATAGCTCTCTTATTCATGCTCATGTAAAATCATGTTGGAGACATCTAAATCAAAGCTGTGAATCGACTACCGCAGATTACTTCATCTGCTCAAACTTCAAGGCTAGGTGTGGAAACATCATTGTGCATTCCCATCTGATGAATTCTCCTCATCACTATCTTTCATAGGCACATACTTGCGCCTTTTCTTTTCACATTTTCCTCATTCTTATTGTGGTGTCATGCGTAGTGATCACCTCATAGGATGTGAAGTTACAGTACTCACATTTGCATTCGTGCACCTTCTAAAAATTTGTCTCTGCCATACACAAGTGTAGTAATGTCTTCTTGTTCTTCTTATTATCACTAAAGGACATTCTCTGTGCCCTATTTTTCCTACCTTTGGGGTGTTTCCTCAAGCGGCCTCTTCATGCCCATAGTATATTTTCCTTTAAGAGGACCTAGAAGTGACAAGTACTACTTTGCAATAATTTTCTCATCCTTAAACCTAGGCCTTAAGTACACATATATGCGCACAGTCTATATCTACCCCACAACCATGACCTATGGAGTGATATCAATGTTATCAGACTCCATTGTCTCCACATATGCCTCCTTGTTAGGGTAGACATAATTTTTACACAAAATATGAATATATGCGTCTACCTTATCAACATCAAATTATAACTTACACGTGTTATGTAGCTTGGTTCACTATATCCTTAAAGTAATGGGAAATAAAGGCAAAATGCAACTTACACCAAGGGCTCTTCTTGCTGGTCTTCATGAAAAAATGGCTCAAACGAAGTGTTGATATGCTACAAACTACGCTTACCCCTCTAATACACCAGGAAACTCTCACGATATGTGCCATTCCCCTTCAAAAGTGTTGCACATCCTTCTATACCACTTATCTTGGTGTTGTTTTTAGGTGATAGAGATTGATCCTTGGTAAGTATACTATGTGAATTTATTCGTCGGGGACTTGTTCTCTAAAGGGTACTCCCACATTTTATCCTTTGGCCCATTGGGCACACCAATTTCACTAAACACAATCAAAAGTAAGATGGTGCCCCAAGTTATCTTCTCACCTTTATCTGCCTAGATGTGTGCTTCTGTCACTATACTCTCTGTAATGTAGCTCACAATGTTATAGTAAGTTTTGTTCACCATTTTATGCATAATATACAACCAAAGCACTTGTTCACCTCCTTCCACCTCTCTAAGGCGCCCAACTTACATCTAACCAATTGCGCCACTACCCTTATAGCTAGGTCTTCTATGTTTCCAACATTAAAGGCTTGGCCTCCTTTCGTTAGTTGAATGCAACGACCATTTCCTCTACCCCTCATCATCCGAGAGGTCCCTACAATCTACGAACTAGGATCAAAACTTGATGTGATCCTCATTCTCCTTCCCTCAAAATAAAATAAATCCTCGGGAACGTGTAACATAAGCCACCGGTAGAGCCATATTGGCTTGCCAAATAATGAAAACTCATACAATTACATAACCCTAACACTCTCCAACAATTTTTATATCAAATTTTCCATCACCCTTTTCCCATCTACAATCCTCCTGTTTGTCTTTAAGATGGTCTCCACCTTTATTTCCTTCGGGTTTTTTTCATTACGGTGATTTGTGTCGCTTATATTGCACTTTTCAGTTGGGTCGTCCATGACCTTCCTTCGATAACCTCCGTTGGGTATTACATCTCTGTGAACCACTCATGTGGTTCCTCCACTATCACAGGTTTCTTAACCACCACTCTCCTTAGTGCCATATTTCTGATTAAGTGATAATGTGCTCGAAAAATGAAAAAAATTCACTACCTTACCCTCACACTCATTGATCTCCACTTTGCTACTTCAAACACCCCATGCCCTAGTTGCAAATTTGTTTCCTTGAAACCCTAACCTATGAGACTTCCCTCTGCATACACCCAACTAACTCAAATGCCCTTCCCTGCGGATCTCTATCAATCTTTGTGTCTCAAAATCAATTGGTTCATGGGTTAATCACACATTCTTCTCACTTCCACACTTCGACATTCTTCATAGCTTGAAAATTCAAAAGATACAAGGTAAAAATAACATTGTAAGCACATTCCTTTATATATTTTTCAAAATTATCCACATTAATGGCTCCTCAACTACCACCATACGCAACATTAATTGCTGTTCTTTCACTCTTCCAAACTCTACACCATATTCTTTTGTGACTCGGTTATAACCTTTCGACACGCCCACTACTTCTTAGCCACAAACGTTCTTATGCACACTTCCCTAAGCCGAAGTACCTCAACCCCTATGCCTCATAGCAGGCATTCTCTCATCTCTGCTACCTACCTCATGTTACACTACGCATCCATCCATGTGTGGTCTTCAATATGAGAAAATTTCATTAAAATACCTTGATCTGCACTGCATGACACCTTTCTTCTATGCGCACCAATATTTGGAAGATATTCATATTATAGTACCTATAAAACAAGTTGTATTTACTCCACCCCATACTAAAAGTATGTGCAGTCCTCTGTGCATGAATCTAATAGATAAGAATCATCTCTCTGGCATGTAAACACACTTATTACAACAAAACACTAAAATAAATTGACAAAACATAATAATGGTGGAAAGAAACACATATAAAGGAAATGCATGAATGTGAAATCTAATCTAAATGAAAATACTACCTTATTACAAACACCAAGAAGACTTATTTATAGTAGGGCTTCAAGATAATCCCATTTAAGTAGCTGGGAAATAAAATGCCATCCAATGCCTATAATTGGAAAGCGTCGATTCCAATATCTTTGTTACTAAAAAGGGTCCCAACCAATGACCTTTATATTTCCTGGGTGGCATGAAAACTTGGAATCATACAGAAGAACCATTTTCCAACCTCAAATTCCTTATTCCAAATATGTCTATCATGTCATGCCTTCTGTCTCACTTTTTTGTCTTCTAGCTCCACCGATAAATAACGCCATACTCATCATTGCATTAGTTTGTCTATGCATTCCTCAACAACTTGTTCATCATCTAGTCCTCATGCACGTGTAATACACAAGGATGGTAACATGAATTTAATAGGAAACACAACCTCCACACCAAACACCAAATGAAAGGGTGTGGCCTTATTCAATCTTTTGTAAGTAGTTATATATGCCCAAAGTACATCAGATACTTTATCATCCCAATATTTCCTTCCAACATCACAAATTTTTGTCAATGTTTGTCCCAATATCTTGTTGAAAGCCTCAATAGTACCATTTTCATGTGGGTGATAGGGTGTTGTCTTGTGGTGCACCACCATAAACTCAGCCAAAAGAATTTTGATGGTCTCATTAAGAAAATGAGTTCCCCTATCACTTGTCAATCTCAATAGACATCCATACTTGCTGATAATGTTTTCCCATACAAATCTAGCTATTGTTTTTGTTGTGCAATCCTTTATAGTAGCTAATTCTACCCACCTTATCAGATAAGTTATAATATAGCATGCACCAGTCCTACGCGTGGGTGGGGAAATAGGACCTAAAAAGTCAATCTCCCATTAATCAAAAGGTTCAACACTTGCAATAGGCCTTAAAGGAATCTATATGTCCTGGTTCCGGGCTTCTCAAGGAATTGACACTGATCACATGCCTTGACATACTCTTTAACATCCTTATATAAGCTTTCCCACCATAATCCAACCATCAAAATCTTGTGCACGGTGGTATCTCCTGAATAATGACCACCTGTAATTCCACCATGAGATTCTTCTATAATACCCTTATGATCATGCTTTGGAATACACCAGCACAAAAATTCATCCCGACCAAGTTTGTACAGCTCTCCACCTATCGACTCATAAGGTGTCGCGTGTATTGCAAGTTACTTATTCTCTAAGGTCTTCATTCACTCAGATGTTTGTTCAGTGCACAAAAATCTTTGCAATATCTTCCAAGCTGGATGGGCACATGATTCAATATAAAGAGATGTGTTTTTGGCATTGTGTCTAAATAATATGTGTGTCCTCACCGGCTGATACTTGAAAAATGATTAGGTCATGAGTTAATTTTCCTAGTTTTACAATCATGGTGAATGAAACTCCTACAATAGTAGTAACCACCGAAAATTCACCCTTTTAAAATAGGCTGTTGAATAAATACTTAAGCACAATATGATTTTTGAAGAAGATAAATGGTGTCGCCAATAAGTATTGTTTGAACTTACGTAACATGTAAATCATGGACAAAGCTTTGTGCTCAATAGTTGTATAATTCTATTCAATTGGTGTCAACTTATTTCTTGCAAATCAAATAGGGTGGTCTACAATTCCTTCTCCTGTTTATGCTAACACGATGCCAATCGCCATCCCGAAGCATCCACATGAACATGAAATGGTTTTTCCCACAAAGGAAAGTGTAAAATAGGTGTATTGGTCAGCCTTTCCTTTAGTGTTTTAAACACCTATTGTTGTGCCTCACCCCAATATAATTTTCCTTTAGCCTTCTATAATTCCTCCAAGGGCGTGACAATATTTGTATAGACTTTAATTAATTTCCTGTAATACCCTGTATGTCCAAGAAATCCATGCACTTAATTTTGATTGTTAGGTTTTTCCAATCCCAAGATCACAACGACCTTGGATGGATCTACCAACAAGCCTTCCTTACAAATAATATGCCCAAGCAGAGTGCCAAAAGGTGTTACAAAGATACATTTCTTAATATTCAAAGAGATGCTCAACTACCTACACCTTTCAAACATAAGCCTGAAATTTTCACAATGATCCTTAACCAATCTATACACTGTCAAATAATATAGATATACATAAAATATGAATGAAGTCTGAAATGCCTTTACCATAATGTGCAAGAACATAGTGGGAAAATTCTTCATCAAAGGGCATAACTATGTATGTAAAACTTCCCCATTCAAAGGTAAAAGTTAGTTTTTCTGATCTTCCTTAGCCATACACACTGATGATAACCTAAAAATCCATATGTAAAAGAATAAATCTCATGCCCTGCGACACCCTCCAATATATCCTTAGTAAAAGGTGTGGGAAAAGGGTCTATGACACAAACAACATTCAACTCTCTGTAGTCCACACAAATCCTTATCCTACCATATTTCTTTATGCTTATTACCATCGGGCTAACCCACTCTCATTCCTTGATGGACTCAATGTGCCAAAATTTCAACATCTTATCAATTTCTTCATTTACCTTGACATACAAATTAGGATTCATTCTATAAGGTCTCTTCCTACCACGGGAACACACCTTTTAATTTTATCCTCATCTCACCCAAAGAGTGATGCACTCCTTTTAACTCATGATAACCTCATGGAAATAAGTCTTAGAAGTTGCGCAACAACTAAATAATCTTTACCACCTCCTACTCATACCAATGATCACCAATAATCACTTCCTCAGGATCAACATCTATTCCAATGTTAACCTTATTTGTTTTCATAGGATCATGATACACACACACATTTTCATATGTTGTGTCCATCACCTCACACATTCCTTCAGTGTGGTTAACATCTAGGTTATTATCCTCATCATCCTCATCATCTACTATGCATACCATTTTACCCTTTTCCTTTGTTTCCCAAGCACGGACCATTTCTTCTTCTTCAGTCTCTTCAAGGTCAAGGTGCGCCTCAAAATCCAACTCACTAAACATATCTAATAGGAGTTCTTAAGCCTAAGAGCTATCACCCAAAGTAAGGTGCTTCATAATTTGTAGTGCTTCATTGACTAGAGGTTTAGTATAAAAGTAATCAAAAGTATAGATCATACCTGAGGTCATATTTTTCCAATTAATTGTTTCCGTGTCAATTTTGTATGGACATACCATGCGCGCACACTGACCGCCAATTGTTACGTAGAACTTAAGTACCCAGAGTGATGGTGGTAAGGCCTCTTGCCCCTCTATCAAAAGTATCTCACATTCCCAGACATGGTGTGAAGTAGGGGACTTTCCATGGAATTTTCATATTTAAGAAGGTACATTGCTCCTTAGAAACCTAGTAGATAAAGAGATTCTCACTTCATGCCATTCTAATAGGGTGTCTCTATGTGTAGCCCACCAGCATGTTGTTGTCCTGTGCAGGGCATAAACCAACATATTTCTTCTATCAACAACATCCTTCCACTGGGCTTCCATGGTAGGCATAAATACATTAGGGTTTCCTTCACCAATGTAACGGGGTACCTAGTTATAACTTAAACCCTAACCATGTGCAACTTTGATCATGCGAGTAATTGTGTTCTTAACCTCACACCTAACCACTTCATACATTCCATGCACCCAGTTGTCACAAGTAATACTTGTAGTATCACTAATTGAATGAACATCATCCCATTATATCACTCCTTCCTTAGATGGATCAATTACCTAAGGATCCTTTTTGTCGCGCGTAGATTCTATTCAAGTATTCTTCACTCAAAGGCTCAACATATGGGAAACCTTTGCATCTGTCAATGGTATAATAATGTTCTCTTCTTTGTTTTCAAAGCTAATGTACCCCTTGTTGAAGCACAAATCTACATTATTCGCATAACACTAGGGGTGCCCAAGTAATGCAAGGAAACTATTTTCTTGAGTGAGCTCCAATACTTTGAAATACCCAATAAAATTGGTTCCCTAAATCATAATAGTGGCATATTTTAATACCCTAATAGGATTATCCCTATTTTATTCCATATACAACACATTCAAAGAAGGCTGCAATGGTGGTCTACCCATCTAATTCCAAGCATCCAATGTGAGTACATTAACTTCCACACATGTATCTATCAGAATATTGCTTAGAAGCCATCCATCTATGACTGCATTCAATGTAATCTCCTTATCATACTCATGATTATGGGGAGACATATTTGCATGAAGTATCTACCTCTTGCACTCGTTACTTGCACATGGTACCTTTTCTCTTAACCACTCTCATAAAAAAGGGATTATATTCTCCTGATGCAACATCCGACATACTTCCTTCAAATCATCTACATCATTCTATGGGATTTAAACTTTCTTAGCTCATTCCATCATGTGTGGCTTCTCCTTCAAGCTCTAAATTTCTCCTGCAAATTCCTAATAACGTCCATAGTCTCTAAGTAAACTTATTTATGATGTTCAACATCAGGGTACTTTGTATTAATCAATTATTGCTTTGTTATAGTCGTCTTATACTACGGAGCTTCAAGAGCACACACATACTCAACATGTGTGGTAACTAACAATGGTTGTAATTCAGAATTTAGTCCAACTGTTGACATCCATTGATCTCCATCCGAACATTATATCTTAATCATAGCTTCTCCCTTGTCTTGGTTATGTTGCTTGTTCATAAATTCATACAACTCAAGGAATTATTCAAACTTATGTTGTTTTCCACACCATGAGAAAACCACATTTGAGGGCATTCTTGCTGATAATGATCAAGAGATCCACAAGTAAAACAAGTTCCTCTAGGAAATAATCCTCTTCCACCATTGCAACCTCGACCTCTATATCCACCACAAAATCCTCTACTCATGTTATCCCCATTATTACACCCTTCATTATGTTGTTCTCCTTTTTATTTATATTCACTTGCCACACTAGTCGGGCACACACCAATTTCAATGGCTTCATGTATATGATCTATCACTCTGCAATTAACAAAGTGTCATGAGTATGAGTATTACAAATCTTACAATACATAGACACATTTTTCTGAATCACACGTTGTAAAAGAGGACATTTACTTGCATCATGGTCCAAATGAAAAATATCACAATCCAATAACATGGTATGCATCAACTTGTGAGGAAATATATCCTTGGTATTTCCTTCAACCTCATAATCTGTACACCATATCCCACTACACGTCTCATGAGCTGAATTAGCATAGAGCTTCTCCATTTGTTTCACCATTTCTACAATCTGCACCTCAAGAAATGGGCTTACTCTAGTGCCCACACTCCTAAGCTGTCTCAAGGCATAGAGCTACCTCTAAAGCATCGCACAAGTCCACAAAGGTATTATGATATAGAGCCCTTCTAAAAGGAGTCAACAACCCACAGAAAAACCACTTTGTACATGCTTGACTAGGATGTATGTCATAAGAAAACTTTGACAACAAAGTTTTAAAATGCATGTCATACTCCCAAACACTTTCAGATAATCCCTACTTAGAACTCAAGGATATGGAACTCAACAAGAAACAAAAGTGTAAAGCTTCATAATCCAATGGTGTTTGATTCAGGTCATAATTTATGTACCATCTATGCACACACCCTTGAAGAGTAGTAGAAAAATAAAATTCCTTTCTATCTGGAGCGGTGATTCCCTTAGCGTGCCATAACAACTCACACTTGTGCACATGTTCAACAACATATTCAATACCTCTATATTCCAGCAAGTGGAGGGACATATCGTAATAAAATTTCGAGGTTGATGAGGGTATGGACTTTGTCCACCAAATCCAAAAGCATAAATCCCACTAATATTTCCTCCATCACCAGAACCACCTGATCCACTTGATCCCAAGCCTCTTGATCCTCTTGAACCACCTCCTACATTGGGTGTAAGACTAGTGGATGTACTTCCTTACATCCCAATAGTAGTATTAAACCGAAATCACATAGTCTGTAACATCTTTGACAAAACTATTACTGTGATTACTTTCCCTCTTGACATTGCAAATGTTGACATGTGATTTGCCTTAGGAAAAGGTGTACTCTTATAAATTTTTGAAATCATGTTTGCAATGGATAAATTATTACTATGAAGAGGTTCACTTTGTTGTAATTTCTACTTACTTGAAAATGAGGCCATTCATCTTTTTGTACAACTTTAATTCATTTTTAAAAAAGGGATTACGAGCTTGTACTATTGTTGTCTTAACTATTAAGTGTTGACAGCAAAACCTTGGATCAATTCCATTGATCCAAGGTATGCTTCAGTTCTCCTTACCTGATTCATTTGGTTGACTTGGCATTCTGAAATGGAAGGTGAAGTGGGACTGAGTCTTATTTTGTTTATAAAAATTGAAGGACTGGCTTTAGGTGTCCTTGTTTTTCATCATGCAGTAATTAGTAAGTTTGGCCCTTCTTGTTAAATACTTTAAAATGTTAAATAGTGTGATAGGGCTGAGAACCTAAGACCTATTACTAAACTACTAAGGTGGACACCCTAACCTAAGTTGGTATGTTTTATGGTTGTGGAGTTTAGAAACAACCTAAGGCAAATAAAATTAACCTAAGGTAATAAGACCTACCTAGGAACTAAGGTTAATAATCTAACCTAAACTAATACTAACCTAAGGGGTACCTATGGACTACTTGGAAAGTGGTAAGGGTGGTGGCATTGGTTTACAAGGCATTAATGAGAATTTATTTTTGGTTTTAATAAATTTTGAACTGCCAGTTTTGGCAGAGGTATGCAGAGTTAGGGGATGCCTGGTTGGCATCACCACTAATTGGAAAATGCATGCATATTTGAATTAATAAATTCACAAAACTTGGATGGCAGGGAGAGATAAGAGGGAATACTAACAGTCCTTGCATTAATTAGCTTTGGTAATGGTGAAGAAACTGCCTAGGAGAAAGGCATGACATATTTTTTTTGAAAGGTTGTTTGATCTTTGGTTCATTTCGATTTTTTCTTTGCATGGGGTTTTTGGTTCTTCGAACTAGTAGTTCTATTTTTGATCCATCAATATTCTTGGAATTCTTGAGCTATTTTTGGATCTGTGGAGGTATAATAGGTAGTAGGAATATTGGAGTTGTTGACGTTCTTTGGGAAAAAAAGAGAGCTGTGGAGGCTTAGCTAGAAATCTTCTGCAAATTGATAAGAAGCTCTATCAGGCATGATAGGCTCTACCCATTAAGTTGTTCTACTTTTTACTAAGTGTTTTCATTAAAACAACTCTATTCTTGGAGAACAATGGGTTTTATGTGATGTTTATCTTGCTTTCATGCTTGTATTTTTCACTGTATACTCCTTGAATTCATTGTTTGAGGAAATTAGATCTGGGTTTGTTCCTTGTTAGATAAATGAGTGAATCATTCTTTCACCATTATTTTAACTGGAATGTTGACAAATTTTTGTGAACTTCTGTTGACTATGCAAAAATGGAATAGAGGGGTTCACTATTTCATAATGATAAGAGTAGGTCATTTATTTTTAGGTGAAAGTTTGGAACGTGTTACCTTCTGTTGAGCTCGAGATGATTTCAAATCTTATAACATCTGTTCGAACTATGCTAAAATAGATAGTCTGATTCAATGTTTTGGGAGTCAATTTTGGTTGGGAAACAATTGTAACATGTTCTTCTTTTGTTGAGCTTGAGATGATTTGATTTTGGGAACTCCTGTGGGACTGTTCAGAAGTTAGATAGTAGAAGTCATTGTTATGAAAGGAGTACGTTTCGGTTTTGTTCTCCCATACTTGAAACTTGATTAAATCATGTTCAATTTCTTCTTAGACTTTAATGAAGTCAATTTTTGTTTCTTACACCTGTAAGTTGTGAGAAGATTTGTTAAGGCTTATCGAATGTTTATGCATCTTTTCTAAAATGAGTTTTCATGCTATAGGAATTACCTTATCGGTTCATCTTGTTGGATTTATTGGATCCTTACATTTAAATTTTGATTTATAGATGATACTATGGGAATGGGATATTTAAGTTGAATTATGGACTAGTTCAGTTTTGATTGCCTTAAGGAATTCTAATATAAGACAAATGAAAGGTAAACATGAATATTTAACAAGTAGACTTCATCTCAATGAAGTCTAATATAAAGGAATCTAATTCAAAACTTAGACAAGCTAAGACTAGTTTAGTAAAATAAATGAACCATATTATTTGATTTTTGCTTCTATTTTATTAAACTGAATCCTAAAGTATGAAGTTAATGAAAAAAAGGGGAAATCTTGATGTTTCTGCAAATAAATTACAAGTCAATATTGGTTGGCAATCTTAGGGGTTAAGGAAACTAGGGATTCAACAGAGGTTCTTTGTAATTAGACCTTAATTATAGAAAATAATTAATTAATTAACTCCTTCGTGGATATGTTCATCCAGATGGAATGACTTAGACAGATGTTGCACGCACGCTATGCGTAGTACACTACCTTCGTGAAGACTTGGGTCTTCACGAGGACACTCTGCGCGATTGACATGTTGCAACACCCTTCAGAGTTGATCCACCTAGACTTACATATCACGGAATTGTCCTTAGTTATACCCTAGGTTAGGTTAGACACATGATTTAGTGTCAAGGACATGTCGATGACTTAGGATAACTAGACAAATGTGATCGACTTAGGACGATCGAGTATGTCTATGTATTCCTAATCCTCGCGAGTAGTCCTCTACACTAAACGATGTTGCTACCCTTGGTTAGGGTAAAACCTAGAACAAGTAGACTGAAAGGAGTCAGTAAATACCATTCTAGATAACAAATGAAGTGGGGTGAAGGACGTATTTTTTCTTACAAGTATATTGTCTAGGAATAGTAATATGAATAGTATGTTGGAAATATTTGGCCAAAGTATCGCAAGATGTTGGTTGCGTTGTCTTATGTCACCTAGTTTAAGAAGCGAGATTTCAGATGAATATTAGTAACAAATATCCGAAAGGCCTCTTAAAAAGAACACTTAATACCAAAGAAAGGGTAAGAGAATCAATGTATACATAGAATACAATTTAATGAGTTAACATGAGATATCTGTGTTTCACCAAGTCATGAAATGAGAGATCAATGTTTTACCGAGTCATTACAACTGCATATGGTTATCTGTTATGAGATTGATTGGCATGGAATGTGTGTTCTAAATTATGATTATTTAGAACAGAGAACATTAAACTCAATTTTTACCCCTTGTTTCTAAAGTCTGAAAATGAGAATGTTACATCTTGGTATCAAAGCTGAAGGTTGCAACTCTTGGAGCTATTGTGTGCATAATCTGATAAAAATTAAATTTTATTGTTAAAAAAATGGTTAGAACAAGAGGAAAAACTGTAAATAACTCACCACCAGGTGGAGAAGTAGCTACTACCCAAAAACTCGATGAGATCCTTGCTGCATTATTGGACACGAGAGATTGTTTGGCTATACTTGAACAAGTAATGGGAAATGAGGGGGAGGAAGAATATCTTTGGTAATAACAATTAGGCACCTCCATGGACAACACTAATATTAGAAATTTAGGTGTTGATAACAATAATGTAGCCAATGCTAACGCTAATGCACTTGATCATCCACGAAAATAAAAAGGCAAGGTGATAGCTAAACTCACTAATGATATAAAAAGGATAAGTCCACCCAAGTTTGATAGCACTATATTAGGAGATGGAGCTGAGAATTGGCTTAGTGAAATGGAGAAGTACTTTGCAATAAGGAACTTCTCTGAGGAAACAAAGGCAATATGGGGATCTTATCATCTTTCCTATGAAGCATCTTCATGGTGGGACAGCCGTAAGGCTGAGCTAAACATTGATGAAAATATATTACTTGGGATCAATTTAAAAGTTATTTTAGGCAACGATGGCTGCCACAACTTTATTATGATCGAGAGAATTACTAAATTTCAAAACTTATCCCAAGGAAAATTAAGCGTATGCAGTCTTGGGA
This sequence comes from Taxus wallichiana var. yunnanensis, assembly GCA_018340775.1. Lineage (NCBI taxonomy): Eukaryota > Viridiplantae > Streptophyta > Pinopsida > Cupressales > Taxaceae > Taxus > Taxus wallichiana. The sequence goes on along the minus strand of CM031240.1, from coordinate 154,623,953 downwards.
GCGGTTTACTAAACTCCTTAAGTAAATACCTCGTATCAAAGCGATGAGAAGTTCAGGATACAAAAATTTATCATAGGATTAAATCCCATTATAGGTGATAAAGTGGATGTTCACATCCCAACCACTATGGAAGGGGTAGTTGAAAAATCCATATGGAAGGAAAAAAATTGAAAGCAATCTCTGTTCATAAGGAAGAAATTAGAAAGAAAAATCCAAACTCTTCATCGTCTCTTGCACCTAAAAAGGGGCCATGGAAGAAGTTTGGTATGAAAAATAAATTTGTAACTGAAAACAACAAGAAGACAACATAAAATAAATTTGTTGCTAATGTGCAAAATAACTTTGTCAAGAACAATAATAATGGACAAAAGTCCTATGGGGGTCAGAATGATAACTTTACGACTAGAAATAAATTTGAGCCTAAAAAGGACTGTAGGAGGTTCTACAATTGTGACAAGGATCATTACGTAAATCAATGTCCTTTGAAGAAGGATGACCATAATTAGTAGAAAAGATACATCTTTCGATGGTGACAAATAGGCTGAAAAGCAAGGCACACCCATAGAGGTTCTAGGTAAGTTATTTGGTATACTTGTAACTATACTTTTTGATCTTTGGAGCTATGAATTTTTATTTCTACTAAATTAGAATCGAAATAAAAAGAAAAGATGGAAAAATGGATAAATCATGGGCTGTACATTATGGAAATAATGTTGTTCACACAATTAGTATGTGTATTTTTGGAGCAGTCCTTGACTTACCTAGTTTTTCCACTGAGGTTGACCTTTATGTTGCTCCTTTAGGGTCTTATGATGTAATCATAGGTGTTAATTGGCTAGCTGAGCATAAGGAAAAGGTTGACTATTTTGAAAAACATATTAGTTGTTTAGATGATCTGCAGAAAACAATAGACATTCAGGGTGTAAAATGTGAGATTTCAGTTAGGAAATTGTCAACTATGCAAACTTAAAAGGGCAAAAAACAAAGGCTGAAATTTGTATACAGTGAAAATTTCTGAAACAACCAAAGAAAGTAGTGATTTCATGGAAATATATCCGTTGTTACGAAATTTCAGTGATGTGTTTCTGGAAGAGTTACCTGGTTTTCCATCTAAATGGGAGTTTGACTTCATGATTGAGATCAAACCAGGAACCGAACCTATTTCCAAGGAACCTTATAGAATAACTACCATTGAGTTAATAGAGCTTAAGGCACAGTTACAAGAAATTTTGTCTAAGGGTTTAATAAGACTGAGAGTCTCACCTTGGGAGCACTGGTAATCTTTGTGAAAAAGAAATATGGAATGCTTAGATTGTGCATTGATTATAGGATGTTAAACAAAGAAAAAATTAAGAACAAATATCCACTTCCTATAATTGATGATCTATTTGATTAGATGCATGGTGCATCAGTATATTCTAAAATAGATCTTTGATCTGGATATCATCAATTACGAATAAAGGATGAGGATATTCATAAAACAACTTTTAGAACAAGGTATGGACATTATGAATTCACAGTTTTACCTTTTGGATTAACAAATGCACCTGCAAATTTTATGAATTTAATGAATAATATTTTTCAAGAATACTTGGAAAAATTTGTGATTGTATTCTTGGACGATATTCTCATATACTCTAAAAGTATCGAAGAATATCATGAGCATTTGAAAGAAGTTCGGAAATCTTGAGAAAGAGAAGGTTGTATGGTCGAGTTGTCCAAATGTTCTTTCTATGATACGAAAGTGCACTATTTGGGTCATGTCATAAGCAAATATGGAATATCGATTGATCCATCAAAAATTGTTGCAATAAGCGAGTGGCTTGCACTAAAGAATGTATATGAAGTTAGAAGCTTCATGGGTCTTGTTGGTTACTATAGGAAGTTTTTAAATACTTCTCTAAGGTTTTTGCACCAATAAATTCATTGCAGAAGAAGGATAAGAAATTTGTATGGAATGAAAAATGTGAATTTACATTTCGGACTCGAAGGATCGATTAACTTCAACACCTATTTTGGTTGTACCTGATCCTAATGGAGACTTCACTGTTGCAATGAGATGCATTCAAGGAAGGTCTCAGAGGTATTTTGTTGCAAATGATCATGTTATAGCTTATGAAAGTATAAAAATCAAGTTACATGAACTGAATTATGCTCCACATGACCTAGAGTTTGCTGCCATTGTTCATGCACTTCAGATATGGAGGCATTATCTTCTTGGTAAACCTTTTGAACTAAACACGATCATCTTAGGTTGAATTATATTTTTACTCAGCCAAATCTGAATGCAAGATAGTGAATATGGTTATAATTTCTATCTTAGTATGATTTTGACATAAGTTATATTAAAGGCAAAGAAAATAGAGTTACAGATGCTCTAAGTCATAGGAAGCACATTTATGCTCTTATAACGTTGAGAACTCAGTTTAAAGATGAAGTAAAAAGTGTCATGGAATCTGATTCTTATTTTTAGCAAGTAAAGACAACACTTGTTGCAGATCCAAATGATGTGAGATATAAAGGTTTTCACTTTGATAATGAAGGAATCATGCGGTTTGAAAACAAGGTATACATACCCTTGTCAAATGAGTTAAGAAAGAAATTGTTAGCTGAATTTCATAATTCACCTTTTTCTGGACACCCTGACATTACGAAAATGCTTGTTGATTTAAAACAACAATATTTTTGGAAAGGGATGAAGAAGGATGTGATAGAATTTGTGACACACTTGCTTAGAGTGTCAACGTGTTAAAGCTGAGCATATGCATATAACTGGGTTATTGTATCCTCACAACATACCATAGTATAAATGACAAGTAATAAGCATGGATTTTGTTCAAGGGTTGCCTATGTCAAGAAATAAACATGATGTTATTCTAGTGGTTGTTGATAAACTAACAAAGGTAGCTCATTTTATTGCTAGTAATCTTAAGGATGATTCACCTATTTTAGCAAAAATATTTATGCATGAAATTTTTAGATTACATGGAGTACTTGAGTTGATCATATCTGATAGAGACCCAAGGATGACATCTAGATTTTGGAAAACACTTAATGCAGCCCTAGGAACTAAGCTAAATTTCAGTTATGCTTACCACCCAGAAAGCAGATGGATAGGATCGAAAGAGTTAATCGGGTTTTATAAGATATGCTACGAATGTATTGCATGATGGATCAACAAAGTATAATTATAAGGGATGCAAACGATTCCATGTTCCTTTCATGGAGTCAATGACTACTTGCTTTCAAGCCAATAAATCGAACTATGAGGCGGTCTGCAAGGAATATATTTTTCGAGAGAAAAGACTCATCAACTATATTGGCAATAGAAGGATTAACCAACTTGTAGTAAAATCCATTTATACTGCTACAAGTCAAGAAAAAATAGTCGTTAAGCATCGGCAACTCACAGGAGGAAAAATATCCCTGTAGGCCACGTAAGTCAAGGTATTTTGGTTTCCAAGGCTGAATTCATAGCATTTTGGCCCGATTTGTAATTTGAGCTCAAGCTCAATATTTCATTGTATAGCTCGAGCTCGTACCCGAGCTCGAGCTCATATTACCACTTTTTTTTAAAATGTTACCCAAAATTGCTTGACTTTATTTTTTAAAAATAATAATAAATAAAGAGACATATTTTTCCTTGCGAGCTTATGTGTGTTCGAGACTAAGACCCAACACCTTCCCAGTGTGTGCTTTCCTTTGCTTTCCACTTTAAAAATTCACAATGGGAGAATGCTCTAACAAATCAGCACTCAAGTATGCATATCAAGGATTAATCCCAACATCTTCCATAAGCTCAACATACGATAACATTTCAGATACTAATATGGGCCATGTGGATATGATCCAATTTTGCGACAGAGTTAGGAGAGAAGGAAAAACTATTTTCTCAAAGAGACTCTATCATTGTGGCCTACCTCAAGCGGCAACATTTTCGGTTACAATACAATGTCCTGAGTTTGTTTTGGCATGTGCCAAACACTATGACCTAAGCTTCGGGAGTCTTTAACAACATAAATGAACCCCTTCTACTTAACTCTCCCAAACACATGGAGGAGATGTTGAAAGTGCCCTTTGTACGAAGAAAATGTTGACATAACGCAAGAATCGACACAACAATTTTGGGATGAAGATCCCTTAAGATGGTCAAAAATGGTAAATAAGAATTGGTTAGTTAAACTAAAAAATCACACTTCAAGGATACCCAAATAATTGTTTTGTGTGGAGTTTCATGAAGAAATAAGAGATATGATCACTCTCCTTAGTAGGGTTTTTGGTCTCCCTTCCCAAGAGTTTCCATCCTTGGATGTACAAATTCATTTGTATCATCCTCGATGCGAAGATGTTCATTGACTGGGTGAGTATCATTAGCAACACTCTCCACAAGTAGTTGATCGAGGTGAAAATGACAGTCACTTTTACATGACCTCATATTTGATCTATGTTGTAGCCAGGAGGAGAATATTTTTAGGGCTAACAACTAGAGGCACAATGGGTCCTGGTAAAAATAGTGTTTTTCACTATTACCCACAGCTTGAGTTCAAGAATGGTTCTCACCATTTCCAGAGGGTCAATGATGCCTTATTTTTCTATGTAATCATATCACTAGGGAGAAATCTAGAAGAAAGGTTTTTAGAGGATGCCAAATCTGTAATAGAACAATGGGGAACTTGGTATATCCAGTTTCCTTCTTACTCCTATATACGGGTTAGTGGATTTGTGGGAGCTCCTTACAAACTCCCTAAATATGTCAGTGAAAAATTGGCATTGATGGAACTTTCACGTCAACTTTTCAAATTCCATTTCCTACTTGTGGATAAACATAGAGGAGGCATTCATTTCCCAATTCAGATTGGGGAATATAAATTTCAAGTTCAGTGCGGAACTGATGGAAAAAGAATTTTCCCACATCACCATACATTCTTTCACAAGTAGGGCTCAATTTGATATTAAAGGGTCCATGGAAAGAGCCCTAAGAGCAAGATACAGGCATAGAACAAGCATAGAAGACTATTGGGCAGGATGTGCGGATGACAAGGAGGTAAGACAATGATAATTTTCTCATCTCACATTGCCTCAAATAGCGAATTATGGATTGAGAGATCCTCCCTTGACCCTTGTCGATAATGGAAAAAATCTTATGGATCCTACCTACGATTAGATTATTTTCACTTCACTCCCTAGTATTGATTGGATTAAAGGAGATGAAACTTCTCTAGATACCATGAATCAACCCATGTTGAGAAGAACTATGATAAGGTATGAGAACTGAATAGCCAACCCTCTCCCATTTCAGGCACATATTTCCGAAATATAGAAATTGCCAACGAAAGGAGAACTCACACCAAAAATGTGGTATAGACCTCTTCACGGTAGTCTCCACCAATATCATCGCATGCATCTCAGAGGCCAAGTCTTTGGTTACCAAAATCTATCTCTTCTAAAGTAGAAGTGCCTTAAAGGTCAGTAAAGAATAGAGAAGGAAGAGAACATTTTTTGGGTATTTCTACCCCAAAATCATTTATCCACATCAATGATAGTTCCAATAGGCTCACTAAAGATCCAAGTCATCAATGTCAAACACCTGAGTCTAAACAAATCCAGTGGTATATATATCCAATTCTTCCGAGCATCAAGGTGATGGGAATGTTCCACAAGAACATGATGGTAATCAAGAATGTGTTGTAGATGCCACTTCACCAAGGATTGAGGTTGCAGAAAAATTGCCTATTGGTTTTAATCACGAGGAAAGTAAAGAGGATATCCCTTCCAATTCTCAACTTTGTTATGTCGAACTAATGAATGAAACACTTGCCTGGGTTGATTTTGAAATAAAAAAGATGAAGAGATTAGTCAAAGGGGATAACATCGATTCGGAATCTCTTTCTGATCTTTTCAATGAATTTGCAAACAAAAATCCGAAGGCCTTCTCTAGGGTAGTTATTGATGATAGCAAAGATAAATTTGCAGAAATTGCAGTTCCAAAAACTGAAAAGGATCATGGAGACATGATAATCACTGATTATGAAGTATCCAAAATAGCCCTTGGAAAGACCACTTTTGAAAGTGATGTTGCCATGGTGAAATATTCAATGAACAATGTGCTTAAAAGGTTGGAGAGATACAAATCTCAAATTTCCCAACTCAAAGAAGAGAAGAATCAGTTGATCTCATATGTTCAACATTTGATCAAGTCAATTGTGTCTTCTTTTCCTATTCCAGAAATGGTGGCCATCCCAGATCAATAAATTCTCAATCAATCAAAGGATGTGATCACTCTAGGGCACATTGTAAGGTCTTGGGTTTCTAAGATAGAAAATGGTGGGTTGAGAACAATTGATGAGGAGATAAAAATATCTAAGAATATCTATGCCTACCTTGATCCAGTGTTTCCATTCAAGGAATACCTCATTGCAAAATTAATATCTATGGATCAGATCTTTCCAATTCTTCAGGATATTTCCACATGGAATCTACATTCTTAGCCTTGGAGGGAATTCTGAAGTTTGATCATTGCATGACATGAATTAAGGAAAATAATTCGGAAGACTTAGTAATTCAGTTTGTGCATCTATGTGATGAAGTTTATACCGCACTATCTTCCATTCAAGCCTTCGGATCGAAAATATTCCTTTTACCTTTATCAATGAACTCAAGCAAAGGAATTCAGTACATCATTTGAAGGAACAATTCACGAAATTGATACATGAAATGTACACTCCTGTTGATAATTTTTCCACTTCTTCTATGGATCAATGTTATAGGATCAAACACCTTTGTGAAGATATACAATCTAAATTTATGGGCCTGCATACCATACCAGGTAATATTCTTGAACTATAGGTACTCTGTGAGGCTTGTCTTATTTCAAGTTATTTTCTAGAGGAAGAAAAGATGAGCGAGACTTTGCAGAATCTAAAATATTTTGGATTGGCGAAATATCAGGACCCTTGTTTCACCAATGAATGGTGGGATAATTTCCTATGTTATCTAATGGGTGTGTGTGTTCATTTCTCATACGAATGAGAATAGGCAAACCTTGTCCAATGGATAAGGCACTAGTTGTTTTACTTAATTTTCATGTGTTTTTCTACATGGGGTCCACATGTACCCATTTCCCTTTATTTATGTTCTTCTCCTAAAGTGACTTTCAAATTGTTATAAAGTGATGTTGACTTATTTTAGTTAGGTCATTTAAAATCAAGGTCACTTAAGGTGCCCTAATTTAATGTTCATGTAAACCCTAACTACCTTGTAACCAACTTTTGGGTTATAAAAGGAAGTTAGGGGCTCATTTGTAAGGGTGACTTTGAGAGAGGAGAAGAAATACTTTTGTGTAAGATTTGTTTCAAGAAATAAACTTTGTGTTCTTTTGTGAAGACATTTTGGAGAGTTAATGAAATATGAACTTTGTGTCCCATTCATTATCTCTTGTAGCATTTGATGTTCTTATGTTCATTAGATGTTAGTGTTTAAATCTTGCATGTAAATACTATCTTTGATCTTATTGTCAACATTATTAATTTGTTGTTCTTGTTCACAGTGATCAAGCTCTAATATCTACTTGCTCATGTGTGTTCCCTTTCATTTATTCTTGTTTAGCTAATTCAAACTCTATTTTATTTGAGTTAGTTATTCATTATTCTTCTTCTTCTCTATGCAATATTAGGCTTTTTTACCTAACTATTATATGCTCCTTCCATCCATTCCTTTCCATTTATTTCCTTCATTCCATTTCATCTCCCTCATTCACACTTCTTTCCATTTGATGTCCCAAAAAACCCCCACATACAATTTTGAATGTATAGATGTAAATACAATTTTGGTTTTCAATAAAGGCAACCTCACCTTCATTGAGGAGGGACTTTATCCTGACACATTTGCATGTCATTTTCATGTGTTTAAATCCATTTTCTAATAAAGAGTTTGAATTTACGGTGGTGGTAAAGCTAGGAAAGAGAAATTCTGGGCCAGATCATTTGTCAAGGATTAACTCAGGTGAGGACGCGCAGAGCATTGAGGACATAATGTTAGATGCATAGTTGTTCAGATTAAACCGCATGACCTCTAACTTAGAAGACCTTGTTTTATTCTTGCTTACTTGGTGTGGTGCCTAAAGGGATGAAGGCTCGAAGAAGAAACAACTAGTCATACGCATCGCACCCTACATGTTAATTGGTGGATATTTATACAAGTTAGGCCATGACGAGGTTTTGCACGGTGTCTACTTGAACATGAAAGTGATGCCATTATGGAGGAAGCTCATGGTGGGATTGCAGGTAGTCATTATACAAGAAATGCTACTGTGTGCAAGATTTTGTTAGTAGACCTTTAGTGGGAAAGCAGTGTATAAGGATTGTCTAGAATATTGTAAGGCTTGTGACCATTTTCAATTCCTTGGAAAGCCTAGGCCTAGGGATGAAATGCCTTTAAGGCCCATTGCTAGTGCAGAACCTTTTTTGAAGTGGGAAATTGACTTTGTGGGTCCTATTTCCCCACCCGCTCATGAGGACTAGATCGTACTTACATTATAACTTGTACAAATTATCTTACAATTTGGGCAGAAGTAGCATATACAAAGGATTGCACTATAGCTACAACAATAAGATTCTTATGGGAAAACATTATCAGCAGGTATGGATGTCCATTGAGCTTAACAAGTGATAGGGCCACACACTTTTTAAATGAAACAATCAAGGTATTATTGGAAGAATTTAAGATGGTGCATCATAAAAAAAATTCCCTATCATTCAAAGGCTAATGGAAATGTTGAGGCTTTCAACAAAATATTGGGACATTTATTGATGAAGATTTGTGATGTTGGAAAAAAGGATTGGGATGATAAATTCTCTATTGTACTTTGGGCATATAGGACAACTTATAAGATATTGAACAAAGCCACACCCTTTCAATTTGTGTTTGACACAAAGGTCGTTTTACTAGTGGAATTCATGTTACCCTCTCTACGTATTAAGTGCGCAGGAGGACTGAATGATGAGAAAGCACTTGAAGAGAGTATTGATAAACTGATGCAATTGGATGAGAGGTACGCCCTTGCTTGGTGGAGTTAGAAGATAGAAAAGGCAGGGCAAGAAGGCATGACACGATAGGCATATTAAGAATAAGCATATTAAAGTTGGAAAAATGGTTCTTTTGTATGATTCAAATTTTTGTGCCACCCTAGAAAGTTCCAAGTGCATTGGTTAGGTCCATATGTTGTGACTTATATACTTGATTTAGGCGCTTTCTAGTTACAAGTGTTGGATGGCACTCGGTTTCCCGGTTACTTTAATGGGAGTAGGTTGAAGCCCTACTATAAATAAGTCTTCTTGGTGTTTGTAATAAGGAAGTTTTCCAGTTAGAGTAGGATTTGATTTCATGCATTTCCTTTATATGTGTTTCCTTTCATCGTTGTTATGCTTTGTCAATTTATTTTTGTGTTTTGTTGTAATAAGTGCACTTGCACACTGTCAGAGTGGTGACTACTATCTAGTGTATTCATGCGTAGAGGACCACGCATACTTTTAGTGTGGGGTGGATTGGGAAGTGACTGGTGCCCTGTTATAGATTGGTGTGCATTGTAAAATTATAGGAGCTCAAAGTGAAGATAGTTTTAAAGGATAAATTCCAAGGAATTTGCTCGGATTGAAGGCCATGCATAGAGGGATGGACACTCAGTGTAGCACGAGGTAGGTTGTAGCATTGAAAACTACTTGGTATGAGGCACATTAGATAGGTACTTCGGTGCGAGGAGCATGCATAAGGGAATTTGTGGCCGAGAAAGTAGTGAATGTGCCAAAAGGTTATGACTAAGGCACGGAAGATTTAGGTGTAGAAGGATATGGCACAACGTGCGGAAGAGTGAGGAGGTGGAATTAATGCCATGTATGGTGGTGGTTGAGGAGTAATTAATGCAGAAAATTTTGAAATAAGCTATAAATTCAGTGATTGCAATGTTATTGTTACCTTGCATCCTTTGAGCTATCACGATTGAGAAGTGTGATGAAGTGTTTAGTGTGAAGAACTAACTATTGACTAATGAACCAAGTGAACTCACGACACGAAATTGACAAAACTCTATGTGCAGGTGTGTTTGAGTTTTCAGGTGGGTGAGGAAGAAAGGTTCGCATGGTTAGGGTTTCACGGAGGCAGAGTTGCAGCTAGGGCACAAGGAATCAAAGGGTTTGATTTGAATTTGAGGCATGCAAGGGTAAGGTAGTGGAAAGGTTTCATTTTGTAGAGTGTATCTATTAATTAAGAGGAGAAAATGGCATCAAGGAGAGCACTAGTTGTTGATAAGCAAACTGAGGAAGCATCGTAGGAGTGGTTAGTTGAGATGCAATATCCAGAAGAGGTGATCGAAGGAAGGCCATGGACGTCAAAATTAACCCAATGCAAGATTAGTGACTTCAATCACAGGACTGAGAAAACCCTCAAAGATATCAATGCAAAGACCATTTGGAAGACTAATAGGAGGACAACCTGATGGGCATAGGGTTTCGAGATAACTCGATACAAAAATGATTGGAAAGCTTTGGAGTTATGCAAATTTATGAGTTGTTGTTCTTTGGCAAGCCCGACCACTTGTACCAATGGCTGATGTCACGTGTGCATGATAATTTATTCTACTTTGCTAGAAAAAGGATGTGGATTATAGTGATGTTGGTCGGGGAGAAAGTCATAGGTTTGCGCAACTCGGTTCATAAAGTGCGGGTGACTTATCAAAAGATGCGGGAGTAGAGGTTATGGCCACGCATACTACTAAAAAAATGGGGGTCGAGCTTTTAACGTTATAAAGATAAATGATCTAGCTATAAGGGTAGTGGTGCGGTTAGTCGGTTGCAAATTGGGCACCTCAGAGAGATGGACAGAAGTTAATAAGCACTAGCTACATATAGCACATAAAATGGTGAACAAGAATTATTATAATATTATAAGTTACATTACGGAGAGCTTAGTGGTAGAAGCACGCACCTAGGCTGATAAAGGTGAGAAGATCACTGGGGCACCATTTTACTCTTAATTGTGTTTTGTGAAATCGGCGTGCCCGATGGGCCGAAGGAGAAAGTATGGGAATACCCCATGGAAAATAAATCACTGCTTTGAATTTCACCAAGTATATCTATCATGGTTCAATTTCGAACACTTTTAAGGAGTGCCGGAGAAGTTGTTTAGGAGGACGTGTCGGGAATTTGAGGGAGAGTGGTGCATACCACATGAACTACCTAGTGTGTTGGACAAACAAGTAGAGTTCGCGGCATACCAACACTTATGTCTAGGAAGATTCTTCATGAAGATGGGTGAGAAGAGCCCATGGTGTAAGTTACCTTTCGCATTTACTGCTCGGTATTTTAAAGATTTGGTGAACATGCTACACAACACACTAAAATTATAGTTTGACGTTGACAAAGTGGACGCATATATTCATATTCTATGCAAGACATATGTCTACCCTAATAAGGAGGCATATGTGGAGATGATGGAGTCAAACAACATTGACATAACTCCAGAGACTATGGTTGTAGGAAATATTGAGCCTGTGCGTGTGTATGTATACTTAAGGCCACGGTTTAAGGATGGAAAAGTGGTCACAAGAGAGGACTTGTCTTTACTAGGTCCTCCAAAGGAAAATAGACTATGGGAATAAGGATGTCGATGGAACAAACACCCCCATGTAGGAAGAACAAGGACATGAAGTCTTGTAAAATGTCCTAGAGCGTGAGGAGGAGGAGCAAGAAGACATCACTTCCCTTGATCATGGGAGAAGACAATTAGGTAGTAGGCGTACATGTGCGAGATGTTGGCGCTAGCACCTCACATCCAAGAAGAAGGTCACCGTGTGTAACACCGGTGAAGAAGGATGAGGAAGAAAGAAATAAAAGGCAAAAATACATACCGGTTAAAGACAGTGATGAGGAGAAGCCATCAGGTGAGGACACATGTGATGAAGTTTCCACACACAACCTTGGACTTGGGGAAGATGAAGGGATTGGTGGTGAGCACTGAGATTGACACAGGAGTCCCTAGCATGAGCTTACATGAACATGAGGAAGAGAGCTACACTGGCGGAGACACGGATATTGAAGATAATATTGTGCACCTAACCAAGGGACCTGAGGAAGAAGAGGAAGTACAATAGAATGTGGGCATTGGAACACAAGAGCAAGTAGGTGAGCGTGCAAGTGAGCCCAAGGAAGAGGAGATGGTGTAGACATAAAACCTTGGCTATGTTGATGACACGACAAAGATAATTCATGCAAGGTTTGAGTACTGTTGCAAAGGAACGGTTATATGGGTGGGAGATGATGGATCTAGATATGGTGACCACACTCTGAAAGTAGTTATCATGGAATATGTAGACTCACATGGATGAGCCTAATTTTGATGTGTGTGAAGATTCATGTGTCTCCTAGAGGATGAAGAAATCCCCACATTCTCGACATGTAACCATCAAGCTAACTCAGTTCTCTGATGAACAAGTAAGTAATGCTTTAACGAAGGTATCTGCAGAGGTTGTGTGCAAGAATATAGATAAAGAGGAAACTATTTGAACTCTATTAGAGGATAGGAAGGATAAAGAAGTAGAGATTAAGTTCTGACAGAGGAAAAAGAGAAATTTGAGGTGAAGGCACGTGCAATTCTTGATATGGCGGAGTAGATTAGCGATGAGATTTTGTAGGAAAGGCCACAGTATGAAGAAAAGGTGGCTGAAATATTTCCATCTGCTTTTCATTACTTGCGCACATTGGTTCACTTGGTGTTAAATGAGGGTACGATGCGGGTGCAAAGACGAGAAGGATGTTGCACCCCGGGATGAAAGGACTAAGGAAACAATAGCATTCGAATCACTAGGTATGAGTCTTTGCTTTAGACACTAAAAGATGAGATGAAAAAGTTAGACTCAGCGTTGAATATGTGTTCATATTCTGAGGTAATAATCAAGACAAGGACTCTGGTGGAGGAAAATGAAGTCTATCCTATCTTAGGACTCATGTTTTAACTCATTCGTGGCTAAAACACTCTTCGAGGGGGCAATATGTATGCGCCCATATGGTGCAAAATGGAAAATGTGACACGTCTCCGATGATGAAAAAAACCCTTCCAAGGTAAAAATGAGATCTAGATCCCTTTCTCTCTCCTTCCCACTCCATTTGTGGCTCATATTAGTCTTCTCCTTTGAGCTACAAGCTCTTTTTAGCTTTTAAACTGATTCTTGGCTTTGTTTTCCTTACAAACCAAGGGCGATTCTTGCGCAACCACCCTCTATAAACATAAGCAGTCCTGACACCTTCCAAGCAAGAAATTAAAGCATGCGTTCAAAAACATGTGTTTTGATTATGGCATGATTTTCTCTCACGTTTATGGGTCAAATTAGTTAATTTTAGGATTTTTGGATTGGTCTTGAGTTCCTCTTCCTCTTTTACTAAATATAGTATGTTGATTTGTCCTCCTCAAGTTGAGTCATTGTTTCTTGATCAACATGTGTTCTTGACATATTATCCTCCAATAAATTTTAGAAATAAGGTTTTCATTCATATCATGGGTTGGGCATTTGATAATTTTTGTGAAGTGTTATGTTACCAGATTTTGGAGAGGGATTACATAGATAGCCAGTTCTCTACTATGTTCTTCCTTGTTGCTCACATTCTAGTCATCCTCTTTGCACAAAGCCAGCCACATTCGGTTTGTTGACTTTCTTGTTGTCATTCACCATTTTTCCTTCTTGGATCAATTGGAACTCACATATTGGAAGGGGATTTGAAGCTGAGGAGACATCAAGTGCACCACGTTTCTAGAAAAATCTACCATAGCACAAAGTAGTAACCAGGTTGGATTTGAATTAATTTATTTGAAGTTTTAATATAATTATTACTTGTTTGTTGTCATGCAGAATGTCTAGCATGAAAAATTGTAATCTTTTTCCTTGACAACTAAGCCCACACTCAAAAATCCTTGAACCGAGCGGTGTAAACCTTTCCTCCTGCCTATTTCGACTATGTAAACCCCATCATGGACAAGAGGGATGTGCTAAAAATAATTTTAAAGTGTGTTTCATGTGCAAGTAAGTTGGTGGGAAGCAATTCATGGGTTCATTGTGATTCACTTTGAAGGAGTTCTCCCAAAGGCCTAAAAAGGCCTATTTTCAAGACTTTTACACCTAATGAACATCTCACGGGGATGTACCAAGAAGAGATAATGTCTCCAAGAAGCACGAGATAGAGATATGATATCATAAGAGGAATTTTATGGAATTTATACAAGGATAAACAAGTTTAGGAACAAACTTTGCAACATCGGGCTACTTGTAGCACAATGGAGGGAAATGAAAGAAGTAAAAAGGATAGTAAGCTTGTTCTAAATGGTTGAATATCCTCAAGTAACTTTTTACTTGAAAAATAATCATCAGAAATATAATAATTCCTACTTTACATTCCAAAAATTCTGGGAGATTCTATCATCTAGATTTTGAGATATTGGGCCGACAGTGCAAGTGAAAATCCCTAATCTGGTGGAGATTAAAATGATAATGCAGGAGTTCCAAATGGATTTGGGACCTGATTCAAAAGGAAAATTGAATATAATTCAACCCTATACATGCCCCATGTGATAAGTTAGACAAAAATGCAAGTTTCTCTTTGGTGGCAGTTTGACCTTCCGGGAACCACCCGTGATGTAGAATAAAAAAGGGGGGTAAATTTTTAATTTCAGGAAGAATTGGCTCCTAAAATTTCTTCCATTGGATTTCTTGGGTATTTTACGGTCAAAATCATATAAATTTTTCCCATTAAAATCTTAGGGAAACTTTGGGGCAAATATTCACTCTCCTACGTCTATTTTTGGCAGTTGTTGGTGAAGGTAGACTTACTATAAGTGTCCAAGTCGCAATTTCACACATTGGATGCCATTTTACACCATTTCACTTGGTGAAAATTTTAAATTGGTTAAAAACATTGTGACCCTTAGGAGAAAGGATGTGGTTTGAAATCTTCTGTCACTTAAGTGACCAACTTAAGTGTTAGGTGAGTG